>CM050172.1:64989146-65471646 GCA_027410445.1 Discoglossus pictus | reverse complement strand
GTGAAGTAGCAGTCTTAAACAGATGTGAAGTAATCTTATCTGAACCCACTATTCCTCCCAATGCTCGGAGGTTTCTAACACTATTATCTTATCATTAAAAGAAAAGCTGAACACAATAGTTAAAAAATAAAGTTCTTCATGTTTGAATAGTATAAATATGACAATTTAGTAGTTTCTTACATTCTGTACTTTTATGCAATATCTAATTTTTTTTTCCTTTTATATATTGATTTATATACTTGCCGAAGAAGTGGGGCAAACAGAAAAGAAAGGTCCTGATATAATGATGGAGTCTCAGGGAGGCAAGCCTGGAATCACTTAGATTTTGTCTTCATAATAAAGCAAAAGGTGAGAGGCTCTCATCAGCATATCATGTAATTATGACATTATAAAGTAAGATAAATTATATCAACAACATACAAGGTTATTGGGTCCTTGTGGCTCTCCGTGCTTTCCATGAGTGGAATGAATCACTATATAAAAGAGGTTATAAATATAAGGTGTAGCCTGAACTTGTGGGAGCGTGCCTCTCTCCCCTTATAAACATACATTCCCGCACCTTCCTCTCTCACCTCTGTTCAGTTTTGGACCGGTGCTTGTAGGGAGCTCCTCTGCAACTCCTTTTGGCTTTCACCAAACTCTACTTTCCCGATTCGGCCCATATCTACTAAGTCCAAACCTTGTCTATGTCCACGTTAACTGCTTTTCGGCTTTCACTAAGTATTTTTACCACACATTCAACCCATGCCTACTAAACCTGACCTTGTCCATGACCAAGGTAACTGTTTTTCAGCATCTACTAAACATTTTAATAGCACATTCCACCCATATCTGCTAAGCACTACTATCTATCTCGCTGTACTCTGACCGCACTGTCTCGGCCTTGTTCGTTACCAAGATACCATCGTGTTACATTACCATGTGGCTTTCCATTTGCCCTACAGTGCAGTTTCTGGTCCTTACCTAATGTTCCATCCTACCTTACAGATAATTTTGGACCATATCTACTAATACCCCCTCATATTTCTTGAATCTGATTTGTTTTTCAATGAATCACTTCATCATAGATTTATCTACTAAGCACCGTCCTGTCCATGTCCCAGGTATCAATTTCGCCATGTCATTACTATCTGGCCCTCTGACCGCACCGCCTTGGTCCATGTCCCAGGTATCATTGCGTCATGGCACTACTATCTGGCCTGTCTAGATTCACATCTTTACAGCTTTGAGGCATAGGGGGAACCGGAGGAGAGGGGGCGGCCTGAGGGGATCCGGAGGGGGGCTGGGAGGGACCTGAAGAGGCAGGGGGGGGGGAGACGGGGGAGGAAGAGAGGGGCAAAGAGAGACAGGGGAGGGAGAGAGGGGGCAAAGAGAGACAAAGGGGAGGGAGAGGAGGGGGGAAGAAAGACAAAGGGGAGGGAGAGGAGGGGGGAAGAAAGACAAAGGGGAGGGAGAGGAGGGGGGAAGAAAGACAAAGGGGAGGGAGAGGAGGGGGAAAGAAAGACAAAGGGGAAAGAGAGGAAGGGGAAAGAGAGGAAGGGGAAAGAGAGGAAGGGGAAAGAGAGGAAGGGGAAAGAGAGGAAGGGGAAAGAGAGGAAGGGGAAAGAGAGGAAGGGGAAAGAGAGGAAGGGGAAAGAGAGGAAGGGGAAAGAGAGGAAGGGGAAAGAGAGGAAGGGGAAAGAGAGGAAGGGGAAAGAGAGGAAGGGGAAAGAGAGGAAGGGGAAAGCGAGGAAGGGGAAAGCGAGGAAGGGGAAAGAGACAAAGGCGAGGGAGAGGAAGGGGGAAGAGAGACACAGACGAGAAAGAGGAAGGGGGAAGAGAGACACAGGGGAGGGAGAGGAAGGGGGAAGAGAGACACAAGGGAGGGAGAGGAAGGGGGAAGAGAGACACAAGGGAGGGAGAGGAGGTAAGAGAGACACAGGGGAGGAAGAGAAGGAGGGAAGAGAGACACAGGGGAGGAAGAGGAGGAGGGAAGAGAAACACAGGGGAGGGAGAAGAGGGGGAAGAGAGACACAGGGGAGGGAGAGGAGGGGGAAGAGAGACACAGGGGAGGGAGAGGGGGATGAAGAGATGGGGGGGAGACACAGAGGGGGGGCAAGGGGTATGGAGATGGGGGAAGGAGAAACAAGGGAGGGAGGGGGAAAGAGAAACACACAGAAGGGGGAGAGACACAGGGGAGGGAAGAGGGAGGAAGGGGGGAGACACAGAGGGGGGGCAAGGGGTATGGAGATGGGGGAAGGAGAAACAAGGGAAGGAGAAACAAGGGAGGGAGGGGGGAAAGAGACACACACAGGAGGGGGAGAGACACAGGGGAGGGAAGAGGGAGGAAGAGACACAGGGGGGGAAAGAGACACAGGGGAGGGAGTGCAAGTAGAGGGGGGTAGGCTCGCAATGAGCGCCGAGGCCTGCAATGAGTGCCAAAGGAGCTCATTGCGAGGCCAGTAAAGTACAGGGGGGAGAGGCTCGGAATGTGTGGCAAATACCTTGGCCAGGCTTCAAATTTTATTGCCGCCATTATTGACGGGCAAATCACTAGTTATTTATATTTCTGAAACTATAACTGGAGAAATACTGATTTCTAAACATTAAGTTAGATACATCTGTTGACATTAGTATTGAAAAGGTGGAATAGATTATATAAATGTTTGGTCATCTTTATGTTCTTTAATATACTTTTTTTTTTTAGTTTTTCTTTCTCCACTAACTTTGCACAAAACAAGATAAACTGAATCAATTGCAGCAAACAGATATCTTTTGTTTAGAATTGTGTGGCAACTAATAGATTTCCCTCCCCAAACTAGTAAATGTTTAACCGGATGTGTGAACTTTGGGTATATTTTGTGGAGGTTGCATGTCTGTCTAATATAATAACGCTATGCCTTAAAAGTATATGGAAGTTTCCCTGTTTTAAACGTTTTAATAATCTAACACTTGCTGCTCATATCAGAAACATGCATTGCATTACATTTATTTTTTCTATACACATACAGATTTATTTTATTTAAAACAAAATTGGTTTCTACACCCCCAGAGCGCCCTACATAGGCACTACGTACTAACTAATAGAAAAACTGCATTGAACTACATTTATAACCCTATACTAACCTTCCCGCCCGTAGCAGCACAGCGCAGTACTATTAATGAGTTGCATCGTTCAATTGAGGTAAGAGAGGTATTTGTTGGGAACAAAAACTACAAAACCCATGATGCTTTGCTGCAGAGACTGTTGTACCTTCACTTTAATTGGCCAAAAAGAATTTTATGCTAATTTAGCTAGGGTTTTCAGGGGCATTCCTTCTTAAGATCAGCTGCCAGAAAACTGAAGAAGTTTTGAAAACTGTAGAGTAGGTTTATTAATGCTTATTTGGAAATTTTCAAGCAAAATAATATGTGCATACACTATTGATTCTCCTCTATCAGATGCATTCATAATCCATGAAAAGTCCATATACCTTTAGAAATGCTATTATCAGTATTGGGCTCAGGATACAAGGCAAACAAAGTACAAACGTCACCCAGTTTTCATACATATCAGTACCAAATAACTCAACATTTCCATTTGGATAATTACCAAGTCATTGGGATGAACTGGTTAAAGAGGAACAGAAAAGTGTGATATCCAAAAAAAGAAATAGATTTCAAAAGACTCTATGCCTGCGGAGAGCAGGAAGAGAGAGGGCTTACAAAGCTAGGTTTTGGAATTTCTAAACCATTGTTCTTTGAAGTTATCATGAACTGCTTTCAAAGCTCAGAGAGAGAATCTGCTTCTCAGATAAAGAAAAAGCTTGAGAAGGTTTGTTGTTCCAACTATATTATAACGCAAAAAATATTGTGGTTTTCCTGTGTTCTAGCATAGCCAGCACTGATTTACATCTTATTTATCTTGATCTTTGGGAACATCTCATTCAAGGACAAGAAAAACAGGGTTCCCACTGGCTACAAAGAGTGAGGAGAACAAGCACGAGTATCATTTTAGGCTCAGGACAACAAGTCACTATGCTTTGTTTGTGAACAGGAAAGAGACAAAGCAGGTGACAGGGGGTACAGTAGCTGAGATGGAATTTTAGGACGAAAGAAGTACTTTACAATTGACAGTGATCAGCATGTTTAAAGGACTACTGTACAATGAATATATATATATATATATATATATATATACACACACACACACACACACACACATACATACATACATACATATAAACATATATTTGAGGAGAGGCAGTAACCTTGCAACAGTGCTGTCTGTGGGTAGGTTTCCTGGCTTGTGCATAATCTAATCTGGGCTTTGCTTAAAGTAGGCACATGCTTAAAAGGAGCCATGTTTTAAATGGTATTTAGATTAAAGAGCAAAGTCTTTGTGAGTACATTTGTATGTCCCTGCCCTGCCCGTGCAATTCTGAGCAGAAAACAAGTTTTTTTTAACTTGTTTTAGACGTTCAAATGTGAACACAGATGCATTATTTATTTGCTTTATAGATTGCTTATGCAGCCCTTAATGTAAAGGCTACCTTTGTATTGAATGCTCTCCTTATAGGCTTCTGCCATAGACTCTCTGCAACTCTGGTCATTATTATATGCACTGGCTATAAATATATATACAAATACATATTATATCCACACATACATATATACACAAAGGTAAACACACTTCTTAGATAGGAAGACCTTTTAGGAGGCAGACAGCCTGAGAGGAAGCCCTTCAGAGAGATACATTATACTTTGGAAAAATATTTAGTAGCCAGCAGTGCAAATTTTAGGACTCCTAAGCTCCCAGGTATATATATATATAATTTTATTTTTAAGATACCTAGTTTGTACGCTGGAGGCATCCATGATATTTTGGTGAAAGTTGTGTTTGCATTACTGATTCTTGGCCTGTAGATGGTGTCAATTTCAATTAGAATTAATTATCTAACCAAACCTCCACAAACCATCTCTCCACTGATACATAAAAAATATCCCCTTAGGAAGCGATGCAACAAACACAAGACTGGATCCTCTATTCAAAAATATTTAAAAA
The DNA here is from genome assembly GCA_027410445.1 of Discoglossus pictus. NCBI lineage: Eukaryota > Metazoa > Chordata > Amphibia > Anura > Alytidae > Discoglossus > Discoglossus pictus. Next base: position 65,466,623 of record CM050172.1, on the reverse strand, counting down.
AAATCAGATTTTCTCTAGAAATACATTTTATGTTACACAACTACTAAGGTGTTTTCCTTGAACTATATGGGCCCTTTAAATAAAAACCTATAACTAATTATAATATATTATAATAATTAATGAAGCACTCAGAAACAAATACAAAGATAAGTCCACTAATATGTATGTATGTGATTTTATATATATATATATATATATATATATATATATATATATATATATATATATATATATATATATATAGTAAATAAAAAGTACATCTGTGTTTACACTTGAATGTCTAAAGCAAGTTAAAAAACCTGCTTCCAGCTCAGAGTTCTGAGAAAAACAGTTATTACACTGCACTCTGGGAAGTTGAGCTGGGACACTCAAATATGGCCACAAATGTATATATACACACATACATAACATCTCTGCCCCATTTGCTTGTCAGACAAGCTACAATGAAGGCTGGCAGGGTATCTGGCACTGTACTCTAATCCAAAGCTGTGCTGCCAGAGAGCAGCTCACATACTCCGAAATGGATCCCATGTTATGTGGGTTGCAGACAAAATGAGCTTTATGTTGATTTTAATTGCATGTCTCTACCCAGAATCCTTAGCAGCAGCGGGAGCACAGTTCACTTGGTAATTTTGTGAGAAAACTATTCCTTGAATTGCAGTAAGAAATAGTTGCTTTTCATCAGATGAAAACAAGTAATTGATTAGTATTGATGACTTAAAGGGACTTTGTCACTCCACAACTAAGTCTTTTTTAGGTTATTCTTGATGAGCAAACTGACTATACATTATATTACACCTCACTGACCAGGCCCAATCAAGGCCTAAATGTACGACTGGGGTTTGCTATTTCTCCTGTTCAGGGTAGAATTGCCTGATAATTTGGGGCTGTATCACTCCAATGGGTGATAGGATATTTCTCCATGTGAAGGGCACAAGTGACTAAACGTGGTTGCTCTCAGAGAGGGGTATCATATCCACAGAACTAACCTGTTTGTTTGTTTATACATTATATTAGACATTTTTTCTAAAGTGGATTGTTCCTGAGACATTTGTGCTGCATTCTTATACAAAGCAATGGCTCTTGAATACTAATTGGTTGCTATGATGTGTGTTATGCCCAGGGGGACCCCTGGACTATTAAAGTTAGTCAAATACTATGGGCCCCATGCTGGCCACCGTTAAACCCCACCGGATGCTACTATGGATTGCTTTAATTTGCCCTGTTTTCCCTGATACTGGGGATCATGGCCTATGCTCAGCCAGATGACCCTGGTCTGGGGCCTCATGGTGCTGTTCCCCTAAGTATTAGGGATGTATTGTTAGATATATGTTGTTCCATGGTTCTGATCCTTTTATATATTATTGTTCTATTGTGTGCTGATTATTACATGTATTACATGTATGTTGTTGTAATATTATGTAGATGTTTGGTATCAAACTGCTTGTCTGTCCCTAAGAAAGATAAGCAGGTCATGTAAGCAAACAAGATAGAGGGTATCCAGTTTTGTCCTACTTGAAGTACCACTTCAAGGTCATCAACCCAGGATAAGCTAACTTGCCCTGATAATTAGGTTGCTACATCAAAGGGGTAGGTTAGAGGCCTCACATCTTGATGGACAGATGCCTCACTTGAACCTAGGGTGGATCCCTGCTGATTGGACATCCTTGTGTGTACCAAAGGAGGGGGCCAGCTGTGACTGGTCAGCAGATGGTCAGAGAAATGTATAAATATGTATGTTGAACAAAAATAACGGTGTTACGATTTTGAACTTGCATAACCTTAAATGGGAGTCTCAGTCTGTTTATTAATCCTAAACTTTAATTGGGATTATTGCGATCTCCTGCTAACATGGGTGCAAAAGGACCTCCCAACTCTGCTTGGTAGGTTTGGACTAGGTCCTTATCAAGCCCACTAAAGAAGCAGATCATGACAAATGTGCTAATTAGAATCACAGTCTTCTTGTCTGTCCCTAGGGTGGACCAAACAATGTAATTTAGCTACAACCCCTCCGCTCATCAAATAATCTGAGTAGTACATAAACTCGCAAAACAGTGCTATATTTCTCAAGAATGATTTATTATAGAGGGGGAAAAAAGTTAGTACAATGTATGACCATGCCTCTTCATGGCTGATGCCTCAATAATCCATCTATAACTATGACGAATGGTAGAGATAACTTTAAAGTGCTCAACTCTCCTCATCCCTCTTTAAACTTAAGACCAGCAGATAGTCTTATGAACCAGCACTGCATTGGTCCTTGGAGGACCACTGTTCTAGAACTTCAATATGGACAGTACTAAAGATAATGATCTGTTAAGATCCTCTCTAAAATGCTTTTTATTATGAATACCACTATTTAAGCAAATACTGATTACATTTTGATGAACAAAATAAGAATTGTATTGCATGTGTAATAATAAAAGATTGCTCTTTTTATGAACTACAATCAATAACGGCAAAATGTAATTAGAAAATTTAAAAAAAAACTTACATTTATTATCTATGATATGCAATTATGCTGCAGTAAATGGTACTAAATTGTTTCTACACATGGGAAGAGTCTTGACTATAGAGGAAGTTTCCATTTGCTCCAATGGAAATGTGGCAACTACAAAGCCAACACAAAAAATGAGATAATAACATTAGATAACAATGGTCCATTAAGACCCGCCTTGAGGGCGTAGAGGCCCCTTTGGTGTCCTCCCCGAGGCCTGACCAGAAGAAACAATGGAACAAGGGTTAGATCGACTCTAGTCCCTCCCCGAAGGTGAGGGACTCTAACTTTTGTCTTCAGACTGAGGCCCTAGGACCCTGCTATCCAAAGGGGACCTGTGCTTAAATGTCGTAGGGTCCCCACAGCCTCTACAGTGTACAGAGGTGTTGGGTGCAAAAAACAAAGGTGCCCAAAATCAAAAACTAAAATAAAAATCGAATGCCAGTACCAAGTCGAGTACTATAAAGTGCTGTAATTTCAGCCTCGGAGGCCACTGCCACTAACCTCCCAGGCTCTTTGTGCCTTAGGGAGACATCTATCACATGCCTCTCTTCAGCATAAGTGCTTAGGGAGCACATGTGATATGCTCCCGCAACCTGGAGGCTGGGGGTTACACAAAAAAAATAAAAAAATCAGGGACCCCCTATGAACCGTGAGGTCCTGGCCGCGGGGCACAAAAGTGCTTGAATTTTGGTGCTTTACATGTCTCCGAGAAATAGTGAATCCCGATCTTCTGGCCAGAGGATCCCTTTACACACCTAAAAGCAGGAACTACCAAGGTACAACACTTGGTCTTAGCCAAAAGGCAGAGAAGTGATAAAGGTGTGCAAATGAGATAACTTAAGCTGTAAGAGATGCTCAGCTGAGGATGAACAAAGCATATTCTTTTCTACAGCAGGTATAATTAAAGAATCAAACAACATCAAACATTAGCATACAGTGCCTTGAAAAAGTATTCACCCCCCCTTCACTTTTTACCTATTTTGTTACAAATACAGCCTTAAGTTCAAAGTTTTGTTAATCTGAATCTTATGTGATGGATCAGAACATAATAGTGTAAGTTGGTGAAGTAAAATGAGAAAAATATATACATAAAACTCTTTTTTAGAAATAGAAAACAGAAAATTGGCATATGTATTCAACCCCTGTTATGAAGCCCATAAAAAGCTCTGGTGCAACCAATTACCTTCAGAAGTCACACCATTAGTGAAATGATGTCCAATCTAATTGTCACATGATCTGTCATTACATATACACACCTTTTTTAAAAGGCCCCAGAGGCTGCAACACCTAAGAAACAGGCACCACTAAACAAACACTGCCATGAAGACCAAGGAACTCTCCAAACAAGTAAGGGACAAAGTTGTTGAGAAGTACAAGTGAGGGTTAGGTTGTAACAAAATATCCAAATCTTTGATGATCCCCAGGAGCACCATCAAATGTATCATAACCAAATGGAAAGAACATGGCACAACAGCAATCCTGCCAGGAGACGGCCGCCCACCAAAACTCACGGATGGGCAAAAATCCCAGTGGTAAGATGTGGCAAGCTCATAGAGACTTATCCAAAGCAACTTGGAGCTGCGATTGCCACAAAAGGTGGCTCTACAAAGTATTGACTTTAGGGGGGTAAATAGTTATGCACATTGATTTTTATTGTTTTTTTGTCCTATTTGTTGTTTGCTTCACAATAAAAAAAACATCTTCAAAGTTGTGGGCATGTTCTGTAAATTAAATGATGCAAATCCTCAAACAATCCAAGTTAATTCCAGGTTGTGAGGCAAAAAACATGAAAAATGCCAAGGGGGGTGAATACTTTTGCAAGGCACTATAGGTGGGCAAGAAGAGCCAGTATTTACAAACATCAAAAAGATATAGGTGCTATTAAATTAAATGATACACTAATAGTGATAGAAGTGCCATGTGTTGATCCACACCGATTCATCTGAACCACTGATAACAGATTTCTGTGCGGTTTGGCATGCTTTTTAATAAATTCTACAGGTTTTAACATTCTTGTTCCATTAAAGAGGCGAAATTACCATGCATATATCAGTCTGGTCCCAACCCAAAGCCGAACATCATTTTAGCCTTTGTGACCAAAACGCATTAATGGGCAACTGTACAATGAAAATAATATAAATGTTTAAAAAAACTTTAATTATGATCTTCGTCAGACTCAATCAGGAAATAGAGCATAAAGCTAACTTTTAATGATAAGAAAATAAATGTTGATTCCTTTGCTGGACCCTGGAGATATCGGTCGAAGTTGTGTGTGTGAGAAGGGCACTTAAATCTAAGGAGAGCTATGGTTGCATCCTTTGATGCAATGTGCTGCTTTTGGGGGGAAAGGGATGTGGTGTCAATTTCAATAAATCCAGTTACCAAACAAAGGCATTGGACCCTCTTCCTCCACCTCTCCCTCCTCTGATAACTAAAATCACTCTCTGCCCCTGCATCATCCAGCTTTCAGGATGTGAAGTAACAAACAGAAAATTAGTTCCTGTACTAATAACCAGATTTCTCGAAAATATATTTTATGTCAAGGCTTACACAGCTGCCAATATTGATAGTTTGGTACATACCTGACAAACAAGTATCTTTTTTTTAAATGCGGTGGCCCTTTAAACAGCCATTTTGTTCACTTAAGAGTGTTTTTTGACATATCTTACAAATACTGATTAAGAGATATCTTTCACTGACAAATAAGAGCACCAAGTTAAAAAGCAGTACATGTACATACCCAAACATGTTCAGAGGTTTGTTTTAATTGGATCACTTACCAAAGGAATACCTGCAAAAGAAAGAGAATTAGGTAATTAAATTAGAATACATGTGAAAATGTACACTCTTAATCCAGTGTTTTTTATCCCTTTGTGCTTAGTGACATGGGTTTGCAAATAAATAACTCAAGATCTCCACCTAAAAGTAAATACATTCAACTAATTTTAATACAATATAATTTATAATATAAATATAATAAATAACTTTATCAATGTTAGCAAATCAAGTATATTATGACCCAGGGCTAGGAATACATACTTGATAGATTATACCGTAGGCATGTGTTATGCCATAGGATAAGGGTAGTCAACTGATTGACCTGGGTAGGAGTCAAGATCATTGCTCACTTTCTTCTGGACTACCACCGAACATGTAAGTATTTTATAAATCAGTCCTAATGATTCCAAACTATAAAATAGATTAGCAGTTTAATAGTATCTTATTCATGGACCCACCTTTACTATGTAATGTTTCTTCTACCCATTGTAATATCAAATTAGGTGTGGGTGCGCCTGTAAAATAAATATGGATTCCAGGTGTTGACTTTATCTTCACAAATACCTTTGGACCTTGGTGAATTTTGTAAAATATATTGGCTACCTCTGTCATAGAGTATGTTCTTTAAGCATTGCTCTCTCTATGGTGTGCATCTCCTATTCTGATTTAATCTCCGACTCTCTGTGACCCCATAGACCGCAGCACACAACGTACATCTATTGTTATGTCTCTGGTTGTGCTTATCCATAAGGTTTTCATGATACTGGAGTGGGTTACCAGTTCCGTCTCCAGTGATCTCTCTGCTACGACCTGCCCATGTTGGGTGACCCTGCAAGGTATTGCTCGCAGAGTCATTAAAGAACACAAGCCCCTTCGCCAAGACAAGGTAGAGATCCCGAAGGGGATTTAATCTTAAATGGAGCCTATTGCTTACATTGGGCCTTATTCTATTATCGGCCGTAAAAAGGCCGCAAGGCTGCGATTCCTTGCGGGGGTTCCGTTATCTTGCAATTCAATTATACGATCTCCCCTTACGGCCGGCCGTATATCTTGCAACCGGCAGTAAGCTCAGAAATCTTTAAACGCAAAAATAAATTCAAGACGGCGCTGTAAAGCTCTGTAAATGCTAGGGATCATAATGGGGGGCCTGAGGATTAATAGCAACCCCCTCTCAAGCTTGCACATCAGCCCAAATCCGAGATTACATTAACTGTTTATTTTCGGGCCACAGCGTGGGCGGGTCTGAGGTGCTCCAAGCCCTCAGGACTTTTTACATGGATTTTTGACATAAATTAAAAAATAATTTATTTACAGATTTGAGTGTAGGGGAATGTTGTGCTATTTTTGCTAACACCTACAATCACTTTATAGTCTCATCAGGGTGCAGGATGGCTTTATTTCGGCTTTATAATGTGCTTAATTGGTGCTAGCGGGACCTTTTTCCTGCAAGTAAGCTGCGGCTCGGTTTTAGCCTTGCAGAGAGGGTTCCCGGAGCAATTGAATAGCAACCGGGATTTTCTTGCGGCCGTTTTAGATCAAAGGCTTTCCTCTGGTGCAAGCGGCCGCAAGGGAAAGCAAGGCGCCGGCCGCAAGCCTGCCGGAATTCCTAGCCGGAGGGGAATAGAATAGCTGAATAGCTTGCGGCCGGTCCTTGCGGCCCCGCATCCCCTACGGCCGATAATAGAATGAGGCCCATTGTATGGAAGTTTTTTCATTATTTTTTTACGTGTGTCTAGAACCCTGTTACAAATGGAATCCACTGCACAAGAACAATGTAAAGCACTGCTGCCACGTTGCAACCATCATTAGGAACAGCTGAGAGGATAATCACAATTCTCAGATTTAACTTTCAGTTGGCAGTGAAAATTTAATCAACCAGTTTCGGAAAAGAAAAAAAAAGCAAACAATGTTTTATTAGTATATAATCTTACTTTTAATCATGGTGGTTGTGCCTCTTTAAAAATCTTGTAAATAAACAATTATCCCATTGTTCAGAGAAATGAAGTAAATAAACATAATCATTAATAGGTGGTACAGTAACTAAATAGGGAACATGGATTATTCCAGGGCTGTAGTCTGGAGTTTCCCAATTTAAGAAGCATGTTATTGTCCCAGAAACCACTTATGCTGCTTCTAAAATCGGCTGAAAAAAACTTGCAATTCAGCATTTTTAAAACAGACTTATTAAAAGGAAGCAGCAGAGACAGAAGGCCACATTATCAATGGGTGCAGGATGCAGGAGCGATGCTCGGACTGTCTATAATGAAATGAATCTTTGAAATCCAATCCTTTCTTCAGAGTGCAAGAATTTAAACTGACTGATCCAGACTTCAATGATTATTTGCAGTATTTTCTTCAAATAATTTCTTCAGAAGATGTTCTGGAGGGGGCACTGGGTCCTTGGTTTGTTTTCAGATTCATGAATGACCATGAACAGTTTTGGTTTAGATAATGAAATATGTAATTCTGCTGCTTACAACATGAAATAAAGCCAATTTTAGAATAGTAATATACTGTGGAACACGTTATAATCATCAAGCTTTGATTAATTGTAAAGTGACACCGCAGATGTTGACATAGTTACATACTAATTGAGGTTGAGGGGAAAAAAATAATTTAGGCCAACAAGTTCAACATTTTTAGATCGCCTCTGATCTTTGTAATATGCAGATTAATTGTCAATTGATCCAGAGGAAGGCAAACAGGAAAATCTCCATTAAAACTTTGCCAATTGTCTCAAAGGGAGGGAAAATAAAATTCCTTCCTGGCCCCAGATACTGGCGATCGGAGAACTCCCTAAATCTGTACTCCTCCTCAAGTTATCTAGGATAACCCGGATTGCCCTTGTTATTCAAAAATATATCCAATCCCTTTTGGAAGTTATCTATCAGATCAACTGTCACCACCTTCTTTGGTAGAGAATTCCATAGTTTAACCACCCTTACCGTGAAGAAACTTTTTCTTTAAGGTGGAATATTTTCCTTTCTAACCTCAAGAGATCTCCTCTTGTCAGCTGAAACCCTCTTGGCACAAAAAGTTCACTTGACAAACCATTATATTGATCCTGGATATATTTTTTCTAGAGAAAATAAGTTTAATTTGGTTAGTCTTACTTCATAGCTTCCCTTATTAGTTTTGTTGTCCTTCTCTGTACTTTGTCCAACTCAAAAATGTTCTTTTTATGAAGTGGTGCCCAAAATTGTACTCCATATTCCAAATGAGTGCAGTCATCTGTACAAAAAGAGACTAAGAGCCACATTAATTTCCCTCTGAAAAACGCAGCTCGTAAAATAGTCAGCAAGACTTATGGCTATTAAATTGGCCTCGTAAAGAACCCGCTGATGACTTGCAGGGTAGGAGCGAGAATACCCTACGGGTTGTGAGAATTCGGCTTGCGAGCCTCCAAATCCTTTGTTCTTTCACACCCGTAACGGTTACGTTCCAATTGCACTATTAAATGTCATCAAAATCACTCGCGTTCAAACCCGTAACCCGCAAATGGAGCCAAGAATTCTACGTGTGCTAGAGAGGAGCCGCAAGGCTGGATTAAGTCCAATCCATAGCACTATAAATGCAACTATACACACACTACTGTAAATATAATAAAAGGGAATGTGATGTTAGGTATTAAAATTAATAGCACAACATTCTTAGGCCCACAAATTGGCAATATAAAATACTTTATTTTCACTTTTCCGTGTTATATCGATCCCGGCAATCAATGTGTTAATACATTTAATGGAATTTGCATGTAACAGAATATCATATTTACGGCTTTATCAATATTGCATTATTTCTTGTATGTGGGTCCGATCATAACTTGTAATCTCTTTTGCCATTGGCTCCATATAAACCCGTAACTACAGGTTTGACCAATTGATTACGTCCACAGCCGCGCATCCAACGTGCGACAGATGGTTTACAGGTTTGCCTCTCTGTCCCGTAACTTGCCCTGCTCTAATTTAATAGCTCCGTAACTTGGCAAAATGTCATCTTGCAGCCATTGCGGGTTCCACGTTGCACATACGAGCTAGGAATTTAATGTGGCTCAATGTGAATTGACTGCAGTCAAGACAATAACCCCAATGTCTCAGGGGTTTATCAATACTTAACGTCAATGATCTCTCATAAATAAATACAAGAATGGTTCATCAGTAAAACAGCTTCAGTTTCAACCAAGCAGGAGCTCCTTTGAAACAGGGTCTATTATAGATTTCGTTCACAAAAACTTCAGCTTCAACATACAGTTGTTCTTAAGTGTCAGCTTTTCTTCACATGCACTAATGTTAATGTGGCCATTATATAATTCATCACATGTACCTCACCATCAATGCCAAACACTTGGCTCAGTTACTTCCATTTAGCATTTGGAGATGTCAATACCGTTATGATCTAAATTCTAGTAAATATTACAAAAAATAATTTTGTCCTTCCAATGTATCCATCTAAAGATATATATAATACAACAGAATGTGAAATGTCTAGTTAAAGGCATAATCAAGTGAGCTGGATTATGAATGCATCTGATAGAGGAGAATTAGTAGTTTATGAAAAAAAATTGTTTGCATGAAAAAATACCAAAATAAACATTTAAACCATTACCCTAAAGTTTGCTGAATTTCCTGCATTTGCAAACAGTTTTCTATCAATATTGACACCCCTGAAAATCCCAGGGAAAATTAGCATAACTAATACATTGTATCTTTTTGGCCTGGTGATTGAGCTGGCAGCTTTCCTTTAGATCTCTGCAATACCCAGAAAAAGTTATGTGTCCCTGCATTCACTTATTGTTTTACCTATATCTCAGGTGATACTTCCTCCAGCCTCAGTAATTTGTTCCTGTAGCCCCCACAGCCCCAGTGATTTACCCCATAACCTCCCCCACCTACAGTGAATTGCACCTGTGAGCTCTCCCAGCCCCAGTGAATTGCCCCGTTAGCTCCCCCCAGCCCCAGTAAATTGCATGACTTACTCACAGAGAGACACATGCACAGAGACCACGGCTGGCTCTTGTAGGTTATTGCAGGACCATAAATGCTCATTCGCCTGTAATCAGTAGTGTATGAAAAAATACCAAAATAAGCATTAAGAAACGTAGTAGCCTAAAGTTTGCTAAATTGCTTGTGTATGCAAGCAGTTGATATTGAGAGTTAACACCCCTGGAAATCCCTGCTAAAATTAGCATAACATTCATAATTTGTTTTGGCCAATCACATGGGAGCTAATATATTATTTCAATTTGATGGCAGTTTGTGCACCAAAGCAACATGTGATGTGTAGTCCCCTGCACAAGGTAGTAGCTCAGACATTGCTCTGTGGATGCCTGCATTGTGCTGTTGTTGGCTTGAAGATTAGTATAGGGGTAAAAAATATACCCAAATGCGATGTTTCTATAGGCAGGTACACTGTGCCTATGAAAGCAGCTCTGGGGGTGTGGAAACCAAATTTTATTTTTAAATAAAAAACATCTGTATGTTTATAGAATGACTCAATGTAATGTGTGTGTCTGATACAAGCAGCACGTGTTAGGTTAGAAAAAGTAAAAAAAACACAGAAAAAAGAGGGGTTACATTTTCTGTGGACCATATATGTGGCCGGCGCTTTACAAACACGGATAAACTGAACTAGAATGTTTCAGACCTCTCTCTGCCATGATTTGGCTTGTATCGGATACAATTCTCCTGCTCCACAATGCATCACTCCAAATGTGTGGTGCAAGTAACATCACTGACAGCTGTTTCCAGTTGCTGCCAAGGGTGGGCAGACCCAACGTGGTCAGAGGGGGAAGGAAGCAAATTCAAATGGGACTAAATGAAACCACTTGTCTGGTTTCAGGATTTGCTTTATTGTGGTTGTGGAACTCGGAGATCTGGGACACTCGTTCTGCAATTACATGGGGTATGTTAACCCCTGTGTGACTAAAGGACAAAATACACACCACACACAGTTCCTTTTGCTCGATCGGAGCAATAGAAACTTTGTGCAGTTGAGGCTCAACTCCTTACACTAAAAATATTAAAATCGATGCTTATGTCAGGGATATTCAATAAGCAGACATGGCCATAAATGAGGACCTTATTTCCCCTATCTTCTAGATCTCTTATATCACTACTTTTACTATTTATATTTTGTTAAACTTCAAAATCTTGAAGTTAAATGATCAGTTAAAATGTTTGTGTGCATATCTATGAGAAAGCCTTTTTACAAATGGATCTTAAAGAATTTTACATAAAAATAATTGACTCCTCCTGACCACTAATAGTCTAAATAGATTAATACATGGAAAATTTGACTATAGCATATTGTAAGTTAAAAAAGTAAATGGCTTTGCTCAGTCGTGTCTGACTCTCCGTGACCTCATTGACAACATACCATGCTAATCCACTTGGTTTTCATGGCAGAGATACTGGAGTGGGTTGCCAGTTCCTTCTCCAGTGGGCCACAGCATACTCCCATCCAAGTACTCGCCAGTGTGACCTCTTGGCTCCCTGGCTGGATTTTATGTGTTAATACATATCATAGAACTTGCAGGCGCTGAAATAGATATTAATATATAATTATATATTATATATTTATTTAATATATTTTATTTATTGATATTTAAACTGCGTAGCCGATCCCAACTTGAACGCCGATTGTGCATTTGATTGACAGACGATCTGGTTTTCCACAGTGATGTCACAATGACAAACTGTTTTCCTATTTGCTCCGTCAGAGCCGGAATTGCGGGTTTGAATCACTTAACGCGTTCGCGCCTAAAATATTTACGTGAGATTTTGGCCCCACGTCGCTTGTTAGTGTCCCGATGCTGCTACGGGCTTCTAATTTAATGGGACTGCATGTCTTGAAAGTGCGATGCTCATAATTGCCAACTTTCAAAATATTTTGCCTACTTGACCATACATCTAAAGGTTCTCACACCTACATGAATGGTGGACATGCCCACTTTCAGGCACATATTAGATTAGATAGGTAACATTCAGTAAGGCAGAATTGATGTACAAATAAACCACGGCAGTCCTTAGGTAATTATTTAGTCTATCCAACTGGTAGCTACCCAAGAACTGCAGTAACTTTGCTCTGCACCGAATATTTTTTTATTATCATCCGAGAAACAACAGTGCCTTTTAATATATTATTCTACATTTAGGTAAAAACTTCACTTACACACTTGACTTTCATAACTTCAGAAAATATTCTAATTTTAGAAATGCCATTGATACCTAGGAGAACTTTAACAGAGGGTTGGGATCCCACCAATACCCTGTTACGATCACCGTCATTGCAGGAACATGGGTCAACAGTATTCTTCCCAGAAATGTTTACCAGTCGGGTTGTATGAAGGAGTAGCTGGGTGAGGATATAGTTTTAAACTAAGTGGCATTTCCTATAGGTTGGTGAAGCAACTGCCTAAATCTGGCTGAGGAGAACACTGGTCAATATAAAGATGGAGCATCTCAATGCCAACCACAAGAAGTAACCTCAATGCATAAAAGTAGGCATTGTGGCAGACCTTGTGGTGATTCACACATAGAGCTTGTTCAACGCTTGATTACATTGAATTACTTCTCCAGATTTCATGATTCCAGTAGAAACCGTGCATTAAAGGGATCCTGATGCGCATATGTGCTTAGCAGAGATAGAGGGTGACAGTTTGAAGTCAGTGGTTTATCTGCTGCCACTAAGACGCATTTTGGTAATTTTTACTGTGATCGCAAGATAAAACTGCAAATACTTACTCCATTAAATATTGGTGTTACATTTATACACTTTTATCTGTTTCATCTTACCAAAGTAAAAAATATAATAATAAAAAAAAAAAAAAAAAAAAGCTGTGGTGGGACTAGAACCCAGATCTACATAATCACAGCCCGACATCTTAACCACTAGGCTTTTGCTTCACATGTATTGAAAGTTATGAACACTATATCTAATGACCAGCTAAATATTGGAGAACTTCATCCTTCCCCTGCACGGCTGTTTCTTATTAGTTCCATCAGCCTGCGCAGCTCATTATGTATTCCTAGGATACAAAGGCAGCAGAAAACCACCAACTTCAAAAAAGTTCTAACATACATTTTAGAAGCAATTTTAAGAAGGAAATCACTTTTTCTATTTGCTTTTCCACTCTCGCTCTCTTTTATAAAGGGTCGTCTAACATTGGATGTCCAACAGACAGGCAAAGTTTGGTATATTAAGATAATATAGTAGGCAAGCACATATCAAATATCATTACATCTATGTCACCATCATAAAAGTCTAATACTATTTTGGACTAATATTGCATAGGGGAATATATACTACACAGTGCATTTTTACAAGAAGCACATCACTCCATACATTTTAAAGATGTATAGAAACACAAAATGTTTACCTTAATTGTCAATTATTACAGTAAAAATTGTGGCTGAAACCTATTCCATGGGAATCCATATGAGGTCCAAAAGCAGCCACCACCACCACCGCTTTCTCAAGGATAGTATGCATTACAACACTAAACGCTGTAGCACCTACAGTCCATGATTTATTTATTTTTTAGAAAGGGGTGTGCAGCCAATATTCATAAGGTGAGCCCTATTCTGTAAGTGTCCTAGCCAATGTACACCAGAACCCCTAAGAACATAAAAACAAGCACAAATATGCATACAATAATCTGAATGAATGTTCCCTGTGTATTGGATTCTTGGCCCAAGTGAGCTTGTGCACTGGACATCATGGGCCTCATTCAACTGAGATTTAGAGAGATACGGTAGCCCGTAAGTGAGGTCACAAGCTAATTTGCTATTCAATTGGTGTCTTTTTAAAATGGTGATGGTAAAATTTGTAACTTCGGCCTCCCCAAAACCTTTGATCTTTCACAAGACCAAAATCGCTATTCAATTGCTCAATTTCCCCAAGCCCGCAAATGTTTTCACACTCGTAAACGGTAAATGAAGGAGAACATCCCACGAGTGCTAGAGAGGACACGCAAAGGGGTTAAGCACCTATTCGTAGCATTGTAAATGCAAATAAAAAATCAATACTGCACTGTAAATAACGGGTAAAGCGATGACAGAGATTAATTGCACAACAGTCTCAAGCTAGCAAATCAGCAGGAAATAACATTTCATTTTATGTGTCATTTCGGGGGTTAACTTGATCTCGGGTATCAATGCATTAATACATATCAGGCCACCCATATGGACTAGAACAGTATTGGCATTCATTTTCATAATTATTTATTTTGAGGGCTTGCAAGTCTGGTCGCATATCAGACCCCCGAACCAAATTGATTGACATGTTACCTCCATGTTTTACTGCCGTAATAATAGCAGTCTCATTTTCTATTGGGGAATTTGAAATGGGCAGTTACTGGCTTGCTGAATTGATCATGTTCCCGCCCTAAACTGCTACGAACCAGGGCATTTTTTACGGTTTTGGCTTTGGCCCGTAAGCAATTAAATAGCATCGCAATCGAAGACAAACGGGAGCCCGCAACACACTCACAGACATCCGGCTACGAATTGAATATGGCCCCATGTCTTTATTACGCCACTCAAGTGAACATTTATTTCTCAAGTTCTAAGCAATTTCACATTGTGGGTTATAGGATAAGATTGGCAAAGTCCTTTCTCTCTATACATAGCTGGTTCATGGAAACTGGTTCAGCTGCCCAAGAAACAGGAAAAGCCATCAAATCTATTTAAGTCATGGAGAAACATTAAATTAACAGATCTCGGTGATGAAATTCCTTTTTTCTGAATCATATTCTGAAATGGAACAAAGTTCAGTGTGAGTAAACAAAAGTAACCGATTATACTCTTTTCTGGACTGGTGATGTAGGGAATGTCTTGAACCAAAAAAAGCCCTGAGTTGACTGTCCAGTAACACGGCATCTCTAATATGCAGTTACCAGATGTAAATGTATTAGGATCCGTCCAACTACCACCATCATCATCCCGGGATGCTGCTACCTCCATATGTCATCTCTAGTCATCCTTGATGCACGTTGTTTTAGTCTAGATTACCACAATGCATTTTTGGCACACTGTGTATCACCCGATAATATAAGTGAGTGTAGAAAGTTATAGCTTTAGAAGTTTCCTTTTAAAATGACTACATCTGGAGTAAGAGCTATGGGTAATTTGACATATTGAGGAAGCATTATATTAGTAATGCCTTGCAATACAGAAATAAATTCTACCGACAGTGTTTTTCAGATCGTCTTTGCAGAAAGGGGTTAAAATTGTAAAATACGATCTTCTTTGTTAATGGAAATTAACATTGAGCCATGGAACTATCTTCTAGCTAGCATTTGAGGAGGTGCTCATCATTGCTCTCATTTTCTGTTTCACCATGTTACATTTTAGTTCAAAGATTAAACTCTGCTGCTTCTGGTATACTCCCACTATAAGTTTAATGGGAGGAGGAAGATTTTTCTAGCAAGTAGTGCTACGTTTTCAGACAAAGTTATACCTATAAAATGGTCATCCTTGTTTTGAGCCTGTTGTGTTAAAGTAGATTCTATTAGACCCTTATAGATGGCTAACTTGTCGTGGTGAAGGGGCTTGTATACTTCAATGAAGATGTGAGCTATACCATGTAAGGTCACCCAAGATGGGCAGGTCATAGGAGAGAGGTCACTGGAGAAGGAACTGAGAACACACTCCAGTATCATGAAAACCTTATGGATAAGCACAACCAGAGACATAACAATAGATATACCTTGTGTGCTGCGATCTAGGGGGTCACAGAGAGTCGGAGATTAAATCAGAGTAGGAGATGCACACCATAGAGACATTAAAGAGCATAGCCTATGATAGAGATGAAGTCAACGCCGGGAATCCGTATTTATTTTACAGTTAGACAAATCGCAGTCCACTGGAGAAGGAACTGGCAGTATCTTTACCATGAAAACCTTATGGATAAGCACAGCCAGAGACATAGATAAATGTGCCCGATGTGCTGCAGTCTTTAAGGTCACAGAGAGTAAGAAACAACTGAAGGGCTGAACAACAACAGATTCCATTGGTAACAAGCCTCGGCTGTGACAGCAGCCTAATAAGTATTGCTTGGTCCCTTATATGATCAGATTGTTCTTAAACACCCTTTAGATCTGTCTCTCAGTCAACTCCACCCCCTTCCACCTTGATCAGTTCATCAATGTATAATTAAAACAACTAGCTCCACTTTTTAGAGCATTACAATGGTTCTTTAATATGTAAATCTAGAATCTTAGGTGGGTGTACTTTATTTTTCACATCACAGTACTTATTTTAAGTCAATATACTCCAAAATGGAATTGAAAATTACCAGTTATAAACTATGCCTTGATATTGTACTCTTGAGGCTGATACTTCACAAGTATTTCTGGCAACACAGAGGTTAATGGGATATCTCAGTCCAAGCTTTGAAACTGATCCCCTCTCCACCAGAGAAATAGGAAGTTCACAAAGTCTCTTCCTTTGCAGGAAGGATGACCCCCTATGATTCTTTTACATTTGCTTTAAAAGTCCCAGAGATAATCAGTTTCCCTTTTTTTGCTTTATTCCAGTTAGTAAAAAAAAATATCCAACAAAGGAACTTCTGTCTCTTGGGCCAAGGAGAAGTGCCAGATAAAAGGCAAGAGGTAGAAAAAAAGACTATTGCAATTAATTTTTTTATTTTTATCCCTGTACTTCCCAAAACACTGCATCAAAGAAATGGCGCAATTGTGTTTTTCCTATCTATATTTATGTGTAATAATGTTTGTGAAGTAGAGTTGATGCCACCCTCTTTGATGTATTCGACTTCAAGCTACAATTGTTCGCAAAAGCCCCAAATCCATATTGGATGTTCAAAATTGAATTTTCTCCCTGAAAATTTGTTACAAAACAAGAGAAAATATG
Source organism: Discoglossus pictus (assembly GCA_027410445.1). Taxonomy (NCBI): domain Eukaryota; kingdom Metazoa; phylum Chordata; class Amphibia; order Anura; family Alytidae; genus Discoglossus; species Discoglossus pictus. The sequence continues at coordinate 65,449,478 of CM050172.1, read as the reverse complement.
ATACACACTCTTCTATATCCCCATTGAATGGTTTTCTTCCATTTTACTTTATTTAGCCTACTGCTCACTATCTTTCTTTCCTCCTCATGGATTTCTCTTTCCTCTCTGCTTGTACTTTGTTTATTACAATATATTGCATTAACACAGATTTGGTAGAGAGCCCAGAATTATTGGCCTAAGAAGATCCCAATTCTGCCGTGAATCATATAGATGCATAAAGGCTATAGACGTTCATATCTACCTTGGGTCATTAATCTATCGATCTGCGGTCAAGTTTGGATCAGTAAAAGTGAATAAATGCTGTAACATTACTGAAAAGATTAACCAAAAACAGCACAGAGAAATTGATCTTTAATTGCATGTACTCCTTCTGGATCGCTATCTTGAAGCTGTGAGCTATACCATGTAGGATCACCCAAGATGGGTAGGTCATGACAGAGATATCAAACTAATTGGAGAAAGAGTGGACATTCCACTCAAACCTTATGGAGGAGTACAACCAGACAGAAGATGTGCATCAAAGAAACAGATACAAAATCAATGTGTTTGTCCGCACTTTATCTTACAAGTGAATTGAGAGGGGGCGTAAACATAGTCTCATGGAGAGCATGAGAGATAACTGTGCTTTCTTACCAGATCACATTTGATCGAATGGTAAAACAGACAGGAGTTCCAGTCCAGACCTCAATAAGATTCACTTTTTCTTTGTTTCCTCTAACATGCAATTAGAATCTTAAGTGGGTGTACTTAAGAGGAGAAAACAACCTTGTCATGGCTAAATATAAAGTAACTTATCTTCTATAGATCAGTTGTTCACATGAGCCAGGGCCTAAGACGTAATCTGCGGACTCTCAGGAAGTGATGAGGAGAGCCTAACACTTTAGACATACCACTACCCTTAGTTACAGAAAGACATATTATTGACTTCACCTGCAGTTGAAATGTTGTTGTGTTTTTTGTTAAGTCGTTCAATCGTGTCCAACTCTCCGTGACACTACGGACAGCAGAATGCCAGGCACATATATCATTATGTCGGGTTGCTCTTATCCATAAAGGGGATTTTGGCAAAGATATTGGAATGGGCTGCCAGTCACTTATCCAGTGAACTGAGATTTGTATGACCTCTCTACTATGACCTGTCCCTACATTGCTCATTGGTGTACACAAGCCCATTTACCACGACAAGATATTGATCCAGAAAGGGGATCAAAGGGATTGAAATGTTCTATATTCCAATCAGGCAAAACGATTTATCAAACAGTTTAATATATTATGGACATCAATGTTTAAAATATGATCTTTTAAAAGAAAGATTGAAATGTTAAGACTACAGTGTAACTTTAAGATAGATTGCTCTTTATTTTAAAAACTCTTTATTTGTATTCAATGCATTTATGTAAAAGAGCCCCAAAGTTTTCAAATCTAAATGGTACAATAAAGTAAAACCTTTAAGCTTGGAGTAGTCAATAAGTTCCCTTCTGGATTGCTACTGGAGTGGGTTGCCAGTTCCTTCTCCAGTGGGCCACGGCATACAGCTCCTGGTATTCCTAGGTGGTCTCCCATTCAAGTACTGACCAGGCCCAACCCTGCATGTCTTCAGGGTGATGTGCCCTCTTGATTCCCTGACTGGAATCGCACCCAGGTCCCAGAGGTGAAAGCAACAAATCCTACCCACTGGACCACCCGGGAACCCGGTTAAAGGGACACGGAATCCTGAAGGTTTAGTATTTTTCTGCAGCTTCTAATGCACAGCATGTCACTGCCTGCTTGCTATCCAACAGCATGGTACTGGTCGTGCAAATTGCCTCTAACATTACCTGCTCATCAAATACAGTCCTGCAGGTCATGGGTATACAAGATGGCAGCATGCAGGAGAGTATAGAGAGAAAGAGGGAGGCTGCAGAAGTCTAGATTTTGTTACTCTGTAGGTGGGTCTCTTACAAGCATAAATCTTGATGATAATTAGATTAAAAAGGGTCAAATTAAATGCATATGAATGCATCTGATAGATTAGAATCAGTAGTGTATGAAAACATTATTTGCATACAGAAATACCAAAATAAGCATTATTAATCATACCTGGGTTTACAAGCAGTTGATTTTGAAAGTTCATAATTCGTTTTGGCCAATCACAGGCAGCTAATACATAGTTTCAACCTGTGAAGTCAGTTTGTGCAGCAAAGCATCATAGAATTTGGAGTCCCCTGAATAACGAAGCAAGGAGAAGCCCGGATGTTGCTCTGTGGATCTCTGCACTGCGCTGCTGATGGCGTGAAGGTTAGTATAGAGTTAAAAACTGTACTAAAATGCAATGTTTCTATTGGTAGGTACACTGTGCCTATGTGAACAGCTCTGGGGGTGTGGAAACCAATTGTATTTTTAAATAAAAAGACTCTGTGTGTGTATATAATGACTCCATGTAATGTGTGTGTCTGATATAAGCAGCATAAACTCGATTAGAAAAAAGTTAAAAACAGGGAAACTTAGATATAACTTTAATTAAAACATTTACATAAAACTTAAAAAATATGCCTGCTGTAAACAACACTTGTTTACTAATAAATAAGAGGCTGTATGTATTTTTTTTCACCGTTTACTTTCTAAAAAAACATTCTGACCATTATGAGCTCTAGTTCTTCAAACAAAACATACAGTAGATGGCTTTTTAAAAAATGTGTGTGGTCAAAAAATTAAAATAAGCCCTTTTGAAGAAATACACATTAAAATAAGTTAAAATATCACTTTTCTGTGCAATTATGCTGCAGTGGAATCTACCATTTTAGATTCCAGTGATCAGCTTCCTGAAGTAGGAGGAGATTTTGAATACACAGGAAGCTTGAACCTGTATAACGGGAAGATGGCAGATACACCGAACAGTGCTCCTGTTAAATAAAGGTTAACTTTTTTATTTTCATAGGCATATACTGATAAGACCCTTCTGGATTGCTACCTTGTTGTAGTAAAGGGGCTTGAGGACCTCAGTGAAGCTGTGAGCAACACCATGTAGGCTCACCCAAGATGGGCAGGTCATAGCAGAGAGGTCAGTCAAATTGTGGTCCACTGGAGAAGGAACTAGCAATCTGCTCCAGTATTTTTGCCATGAAAACCTTATGGATTAGCCCACGCAAGTAGGGCTACTTGCACATGCCTTAAACTCATAAATGTAGGTGTTTGTTTTTTATAAATGTTTATATGCATTCTATTGACTTAAGAATTCATTAGTGCCAATAAGTAATATTTGCTGAATATGTAGCAATATTAAGAGTGATTTTAAGTGTGTATAAATTTACAAATTGGGCAATTGAATCAGGCCCAAGATGTGCTAGGAGTGCTGCAGTCCATATGGTCATGGTAAATCGGACACAACTATATGACTAAACAACAACAGAAGCTGCAACAAGCAGATATAGGGCATAGTGTGGAAGAATAATTTCTAATAAAATGAAAAATATGAAGTTAGTGCTCTATTTAATTTCTAATAATATTTTGCACATTATCAAGTTATATCATTAAACAGAACATATAGAAAAAATGACCACAATGGTCCTTTAAGCAGTTGTAACATCTTCTATAATGGTCCTTTACGCAGGTGTGTCCTTTAAGATGTCCATCAACAAATATTTTAGAACAGGGAGCGGTTGCATTTTAGAAAGAAACAAAGTGATTATTTTACTAGGATCCCCCGATAAGCCTGCCCTTCATGAAGTTGTGTGTTACAGTGTATGCACAATCATAATGTGTTCTCCCCATCAATGACCCGTTGCAGAGTGTGTAATGAAAGGCGCGATCACACTTGAATGACCGGCAGCAATGGGCAAATTTCATTTTGGTTTTCTTCTCTGCGGCACAAAACTAATTTCCTGTTTGATATATGCCTTGTCACAATGAATCCAAGGTGCTTCTGGGCTGGGAACTGACCTGGCTGTACTGATATCTGCAAGGCTTAAGTTACAACCCTCGACCGGCCTTCAAGTTCTAGTGGTGAAACTCTGAAGAGGAAAATTCAATATAGAACTCATTTAGCTTAAGACTGGCCAAATAAGATGGTGCTACAAAATACTTACTATTATTATAAAACTCAGCTATTGTGTAGAATACCCCATAAATATGCAGAGAGCAACTAATGGATTTACAAAGTCTTAAAGGGTCCATTTGTAGTGTAGTGAAAAGCTGCTGTATATTTTAAGTATTTCTCTAATTAAATCTGGGCTAATACAATGAGATTGAAGGTAAAAGGACCGTAAAAAGAAAAATATACTTAAGTTTGGAAACTTTGAGAATGACTAAGAGTATACAGTAATTCCCCTTCTGGATCGCTACCTTGTCATGGTGAAGGGGCTTGTGTACCTTAATAAAGCTGTGAGCTATACCATGTAGGGTCACCCAAGATGGGCAGGTCATGGCAGAGAGGTCAGACCAATCTCGATCCCCTGGAGAAGGAACTGGCAAACCCACTCCAGTATCTTGCCAAGATAACCTTATGGATAATCACAAGCCCAGATGGTGTGATATTGTCCATAAAGTCACTGAATGAATGAATGATTGATCAATAAACAACAACATAATTAGGTAGAGAAAACGTTGTAAAGGCTTTTTAACTAGAAAATAATGTTGAGGTCTTTGCTGGTCCTTGGGGGCATCCATGAAACTTTGGTGAAAGCAGTTTTTACATTTCTGGAGAGCAGTGCCTGTTTCTGGGCATGTGGGTTGGTGGTTCCACTTTCAATAAGACCTAATTAGCCAAAGTGCTCCGACCACCCCTTCTTTCCTCCCTCCAGTGATGAAAAACACACCCTTCATGACCTGGCACTCATGAAATGATGTAACAAATACAATATGGATTCTTCAATTTTTAAATTGTGATTTTCTCCTACAAATGTTTTATGCTCGCGGCTTACACAGATGCTAATGTTGCTGGTTTGTTACATACTTCACAAACAAGTGCCAATTTTCTTGAATTACAGTGTTCCTTTATCTTTTCCCAAATAATAATAAAGGAAATCGAGACCGCAGCACGCCAGGCACATCTCAGCCACTGCCCTTCCCCTCTCCCATTGCGGCTCTCCCTCCCCCCTCCTCTTCCTCCTCCCCCCTTCTTGGCTCTCCCTCCCCTCTCCCCCCCCCCTTCCTTCCCCCCCTCTGGCTCTCCCTCCCTTCCTCCGCCCCCCCTCTTGGCTCTCCCTCCCCCTCCTTTGACGCTCCTGGCTCTCCCCCCCCCTCTTGGCTCTCCCTCCCCTCCTCTGTTACTCTTGGCTCCCCCCCTTCTTGGCTCTCCCTCGCATCGCCCCCTCCCCCCCCCCTCTTGGCTCTCCCTCGCATCCCAACCGCCCCTCTTGGCTCTCCCTCGCTTCCCCCCCCCCCCCTCGCATCCCCCCCCCTCTTGGCTCTCCCTCGTATCCCCCCCCCCCCTCTTGGCTCTCCCTCGCATCCCCCCCCTCTTGGCTCTCCCTCGCATCCCCCCCCCCCTCTTGGCTCTCCCTCGCATCCCCCCCCTCTTGGCTCTCCCTCGCATCCCCCCCCCCACTTGGCTCTCCCTCGCATCCCCCCCCCCCACTTGGCTCTCCCTCGCATCCCCCCCCCCCCTCTTGACTCTCCCTCGCATCCCCCCCCCCCTCTCTTGGCTCTCCCTCGCATCCCCCCCCTCTCTTGGCTCTCCCTCGTCTCCCCTCCAGCCCTCTTGGCTCTTCCTCACCTCCCCCCTCCTCCAAACTTCCTGTTCCCACAACCCCAGCTCTTTATTTGCGTGTACGGAACATAGTGTGTAGGCTTCTTATGGAGGGTTTACACACTTTACCACAACTATAATAGTGATTTTTCAAGATTCACTCAACACTGGGTCTCTATCAGATGACTGGATAAAAGCAGAGATGATAACTATATTTAAGAAGGAAGCAAGAACAAATCCAGGATATTACAGACCTGTAAGCCTCACTTCTGTAGTGGGAAAGCTTTTAAAAAGGGTTAATAAGGTATAGTATACAAGAATATGTCTATTTAAATAGGATTATAAGTAGGAGTCAACATGGATTTATGAGAGATAGGTCATATCAGACAAACCTAATTAGTTTCTATGAAGAGGTTAGTAGGAACTTGGATCAGGGCAGCTCAGTGGATGTAGTCTTTTTTAGATATTGCAAAAGCTTTTGATACAGTACCACATGGAAGACTATTGTGCAGACTAAGGGATACAGGAATTGCAGTAAATATCTGCTCATGGATTGAGAGCTGGCTAAAAAAAGACAGGAAGCAACGGGTAGTTGTAAATGAAACATACTGTGATCTGGGAAGGAAAAATAGCCATGAAATGTATAATCTTAATGAAGCCAATCTAGGGGTATCCGATATTGAAAGGGATTTGGAGTGCTTGTGGATAACCACCTAGGTAACAGTGCGCAATGCCAAGCAGCATCTGCTAAGGCAAGTAAAATATTAGCATGTATTAAGAAGGGTATAAAAGCAAGGGAAGCAAATATAATTCTGCCACTATGTAAATCTCTAGTACGCCCTCTTTTGGAATATGGAGTACAGTTTTGGGCACCACTTCTTAAAAAGAACATTTTAGAGCTGGACAAAGTACAGAGAAGGGCAACAAAACTAATAAGGGGAATGGAGGGGCTAAGTTATGAAAAAAGATTAAACTTATTTTCTCTAGAAAAAAGGCATCTAAGAGGGGATACGATTACCCTATATAAATATATCCAAGGCTTTATACAAGGCTTTATCAAGTGAACTTTTTGTGCCAAGAGGTTTTCAACTGAGAAGAGGACATCATTTGAGAATGAAGTAAATAGATTTCACCTTAAAGAAAGAAAAGGGTTCTTCACAGTAAGGGTGGTTGGTTAATCTATGGAATTCTCTACCAAAGGAGGTGATGACCGTGGATTCGATAGATAACTTTAAAAAGGTATTGGATATATCCTGGATAATTAGAGAGTATTGATCCAGGGAGGAGTCCGATCGCCAGTATCTGGGGTCAGGAAAGGCAATTTGCAACGTTTCATTGGAGATTTTTTCTGTTCGCCTTCCTCTGGATCAATTAACAATTAATCTGCATATTGTGTATCGTCGGAGATCTAAAAAGGTTGAACTTGATGGACTAAAAGCCTTTTTTTCAACCTTTAATTACTATGTTCATGTAACTTTGTAAATGAGCTATGTATTGTTGATAAGGGCAAGCTCTCATAATAGAGAGAACAGGCAGGGGGGGGGGGGGGGGGCAAATTAAGCCCCAGGGTCACCAGTGGCCCACCACTGCTTTCGTAACTAGATTATATGGGATAACAGAGAGGGGAGATTTCACCTCAAGCGGTTACTTTGGTGAATAGATCCTACTGATTATTCAGTGACAGAAACATCATCATTTATTGGGTTGGGGATCCTTCTGGCACTGTAAAATCTGCAAGAATCCATCTTAGAGGATCATAACCCGGAGCAATCGGTTTGCCTTTGTGTGCTGCCAACCAATGAGGTTTCATTACCTATGACGTAGCAAAATAAAATATGAACCGAAACTATCCCTTTAATTAAAACCTAAATTAAAAAAGGACTGTCACCCCAAAATGAAGTTTTTTAAGGTTATTCTTAAAGAGCACGAAAAACTGGCTATGTTGTGCTGTTCGTTTAATTCTAAAGTGAATAATTTGTGGACATTCCATGTTGTATCTATATGCAAATCAGTAGCTTACACATATTAATTAGCCGATTTGATCTCTCTCCCACCTTTTTCAAGTACTCTGAGCCGCACAATAGTATGCAGGAGCTGCAAAATCAATTTTAAACATTTTAGACATGATTTACAGTCAAGAAAAAATGCTAGTACAATGTATAGCCAGTTTGTAATGCCCTTTAAAATTAAAGCACCTTACTACTGGGGTGACAGAGTCCCTTTAACCCTTCCAACATTCACAATCATTTGACTCACAGAATAGTTCAGAAGGGTTAGGTATCAGAATGTAGAAGTGTCCATCTCAGTGTCCATCTAGCAAAATTTTGAAAACGGTCTTGATAATTTGGGGGTGAGAAACCTTTTTTGCATTAAGGACCTCTGACCCAAAGAAAGAATCATTTTGTGCCACACATTACAATTTTCCAAATTGTTATTTGCCTTATATGGACCCTCCTATTGTGGCATATAACCACTGAGAATTAACCTGCCCCTTGATGTCTTTCACGCTAGTGTAATGAAATGTTGTGAGATGTTCGTAGAAATGTGTGAATGCTCTGGGCCAAAACATGCCAACATTTGCCGCACAGAATATATCTTCCTCAACACCGCTATAAGTGGACAACCGATATACATAATGTCTGCATTGGCATGATTTCAAGCCTACAAACTCACTCAAGTTCATCTGAAGAAGAAAGGACAGAGAGTTTATTTGTACAGCATCAACTTACCATAGCTGTCCAACGCTCACCAAAGAGTGGTAGAGTATCCATAGTGTTGCCATAAGGACCATGTTGGAACATCCTGTTACAAGTATGAACATAGAAATTGCAATGCCAAGTAAAGCAATGTTATCCAAGTGTGTATCGATTCGCGACCAGTCTACAAGCCATAGCAACGTGGGAGCATGACTCAAGGCGTCCATACCAATCTTGCCTCCGAAGTACTGTTTGACGTTCTCAAAATGCAGCCGGCATGGCAGTAATCCTTTGTCCCCAATTAGCTGCTTGTTCTGATTGAAAGCCACCAGGAAGGCCACAACTAGGACAAAAATAGAAAACGATTTGAGAGGTATGAAATGTATTTCACGGTTATACTGTCCTCTAGTCTTTAAATATTCAAACGGTCTCTGAAAACCTACCTGTTCGGCGAAGCAAAAATCACAGATCTCCTTAACTCAAGGACCCTTCAATCTGATATAAGGTTATCTCTTCTGGTTCTCATACTTTTCCCTCTATTATACTATAAGATTGATCCAACCAGCATTCCCCTTACCTCATGTTCCTATTTCTGTTATCCGATTGTAAGCTCTTCCGAGAGCATGGTTCCCATCTCTTTACCACTACATACTATATATACTACATGCTATCTTGTCCTATCTGCCTTCAAATGTATGTAATAATTTGTAGCCACTGTTCATTATAGCTTAGCGATATAGAATCTGGAAATGTTCTGAAATCATCAAATATAATAAGATTTCATTTCAGTGAACAAGACTAGGCATTAACCTAAAGCAACTGCTACTTATGGCCTTTTCATTATATGTTAGTCTTTATTTATACATTCTCAAACTAACCGTTTCTGGCTATGATAATTACTTCACCTAGTATTATATATTATTATATATTAAGAGTCAAGTTATTGGGGGCATTATGTTTAAGGCATTATATTTTTTTATGTTCTTTTTGTATTAACGATCACTCTGGAACTTGCCGAGTTCACTAGTTACTCCACTGCCATTTAAAATGGATTTTTGTCACTGACTCAACAGCCAATGAGACAGCAGCTAAATTCTAAGTAATGGTTGTTGTTCAGTCCTTCGGCCGCGCTTGACCTTTGGTGACCATATGGATTGCAGTACCCAGGCACATTGTTATGTCTCTGGTTGTGCTTATCCATATGGTTTTCTTGGCAAAGATACTGGAGTGGGTTAACAGTTCCTTCTCTACTATGACCTGCTTATCTTGGGTGACCCTACATGGTATAGCTCAAAGCTTCATTGAAGTACACAAGCTTCTGCACAAAGACAAGGTGATGGTAATGGTATTTAAACTTATATTTTGTGTTCCTCAGCAGCCCACATAACCTAAAGTACAGGAGTCTTATAGCAATAATAAGTACTAAAACATTTACAGATATATTAGAACTTCTATAAGCTAACTCTAATATAGGAGCAGCATGTGTTTAAGTGAAACCTCCCCATTACAGAGTGCTTGCACAAACAATCATTATTCTTATCCTCTAATATTAGCAGGTTACTGGTAAAAAAAAAAAAAAAAAGTTTAGGTCTGGCATAAGCAAAGACTAAAAATCCTGAGCACCTCCTATTGCTAATAAAGTCGTTTTCACTGCAGTAGTCTAACATTATCTACCCCTGTAAATTCAGCCCACCGAGGCCAAACGGAAGCATTTTTCCTGAACAGTCTGTCTGAGGGATTTAATTACAGCACATAAGCCTGCAACCAATGCTTTGAAAGAGAAGTTGGTCAGCTTTTCGGCATTAGCTCATATTTTTGGAATTTTTTTCTGCTCCCCAGCGCTCAGATTGTGCCACTAAAGCAATAAGAAAAGATTAAAAGTTTTGTCAGCTCCTTCCCTACAAACAACGCCAACCCCTAGTGATTAGAGCTGGAGCGATGCCACTCAATCAACTTGAGCAAAACATAATTAGTGATCCTTTTTTTTTTTTTAATTGTCCCTCATTTGCATCCTTTTCAAGCTACTGCAGTGAGGCCCAGTTCATGAGCGCAGCGCTGGGGTACCTTATGGAGAGCCCTGAAGAGGTTAAACCTTTTATTGCCAGGGGGGACATTGCAGTTTAAGAGCTGCCCGGCCGTTTCACAGTTAGTTGGACCCCTGCTGATCCAGAACAGCCGCTGGGCCTAAAGATATTAACCCATGCACTGCCAAATGGTAGATTCAGGTAGCATATACTACTGGGGATAATGGAATCCCACATTTACAATATGTCCCATTGAAGAATCAAAATTGACGATGGTCAGAATGAAGTAGGAAAGTAAAAAATATAGTTTTTAATTTATTATGCAACTAGAGTAATTTCCTGTAAAAGGTGATATAAGTTAGTTTCATGGGGAAGTTAGCTGCAAAATAGACATTTTAATTGATAGAACGTTAATTAAAGTGTGAAAATATAATACAGTGTTTATTTTCTTCTATTTCTTATCTAGTTTTTTCTTTATTATTATTTTTATTCTTTATTCATATCTCCCCCCTCTCCTTTCTTCTATCTCCACTATTACTATCGTTTCTCCACCTTCTCCTCTTTCCATTCCCTTCTTTTTCTCTCCTTTAACCTCTCCTCTCTCTCTGCTCTAAGTCCCTCTCTTGCGCTCTTCTTTCCCTTCTCTCTCCCCTTTCTGTATTTGCTCTCCCTTCTTTCTCTACTTCTCTCTTTCCTCTCCCTTCTATCTCTTCTTTCTGTCTTTGTTTTTCTCTCTATCTGCGTTCACTTTTTGCTTTACTTCTCTCTCTCCCCCACTTCAGTATTTGCTCTCCTTCTCTCCCTCCCGTTTTGTCTTTGCTCTCCTTCTCTCTCTCTCACACACTCACACACACCTTCTGTATTTGCTTTCTTCTCTCTATCCTTTCTTTCCTTGTTCTCCCTTCTCTTTCTCCCCTCTCCTTCTCTCTCTCTCTCCCTTCTGTCTTTGCTCTCCTTCTCTCTCTCCCTTCTCTCTCTCTCCCTTTCTGTCTTTGCTCTCTCTTCTCTCTCTCATTTCCCCCTCTCTCGCTCTTCTCCACTCTCCTTTCCTCACTCCCCTCCCTCCTCTGTTCTCCATTTTCTCTCCTTTCCCCTCTGACTCTTGCTCCCCCTGCGGAGGTGTGGGGGTGGGGCTGTGACATGGTGGGGGTGGGGCTAAATAGCGCTTCTGACACATGCTTTTATATATAAGATTATTCTGTACTGGGGCAGCCATGACTGTCCATTTTGCAACCTTTTTTAATAGAGAAAAAGCTTATTGACTAGAGGGAGAAAAAAAGAGGGGAGAAAGATTGTTTCAACATTGTATCAGCTGGTGACTTCAGTGCCCCTTTAAAATGGAAATTGAACGTCCAAATTGTCCTATCACACATTTAAACAAATAACCATTTAAAACATACATTTTTTTTTACAGGTGTTAGTTTTTGTTTTTGTTTACAATTACAGATCTACAGATTTAGATTTACCAGAATCTTAACATACTTTTCACTGACCTATCGACTTAATTACTTGGAGTATCTAAAAAAATGGTAAAAATAAACATCACTGACCTAAGCAATATCTAGCATTGGAAGTTTGCAAAAAATCTGTTTCCTCATTAAGATTTCACCAAATCACAAATATTTGGGGGAATTTATGGATGTAAAGAAACAACTGCAAGCTCTGCAAAATAATAACACATCAGTTACTGAGCAAACCTGAGGGGGCTGAAAGTAAAGTAAGATTTCATATATTCATCTCCCTCACCACCAAGGTTATCGCTGGCAATGGAGTCATAACCACTGGAGAAAATGGAAACAGTATTTGTTACTATGATATAAAATCATGTCTGACATTCATTCATATTCTCAGGTCTATTGATGCAATGGAGTATCCATCAATAAATACATTTGCAAAGCATTCCCATTTTAACCTATCAGTCCATATAAAACATAGATCCATGACTTGTCTTAGTGATCCTGATGTTTTTAATACCATGAATATCCTAATTATGTTCCTTTTCATTATTATTTTTTTGACAGAGTCTTTCAATTATACTTTCTCGGAACAGCAATTTTATCTAATTGTATATGGGAATTTTATGTTCCTTGACAATTATTAAAAGGACCAATCTAGACTGGAAAAAACGTTATACGTTTGCCATTCGTAAGAAATGAACAGTATTAGTAGGTAAAATCTGTATGTTAGTAGACACTGCCTGTGCCTGAAGCATGCTATGGGCCTCATTCAATTGCGATGCGAGCAATTGAATAGGGCCCTAAATAAGCACATAGCATATTTTTATTAAAGAAGTTTTTAGTTAGTGAAAACCTTATTTTTGGGTAGATGCTTGCTAACAAAAAACTTCTTTAAAAAATATATGTTATGTGCTTATTTAGGTCCCTATTCAATTGGGCAAATTGAAATTGAATGAGGGCCTATGTGTTCAAACTGGCTTGGAGATTGAGTGGGAGTGTTTAATTTTTATTATCTATTCAAGAGTGGAAGGAGGAGCAACAGATGGGGGCTTGTTTGCTCTTTATTTCAGCACAGGATATCTTCCCTCTCCCTTACATAGGATCAGAAGAAGCAGCTTGCAAATATACTTGCCCTGCTCTGTAACTACCCCAATGTGTCTTGAAAGGGAAGGTCTTTCATGGCAGGTTCCATACATTAGCAGGGTCTGTTGAGATGAAGATGTTCTTGGCAAAAAAACTTTAAAGCCCCTGATTTACATAACTGGTAATGTTGTTAGTTTGTTGCACATGAGGTGACATTTTTGCTAATCTATAGCAGTCCTTTAATGGCGAATAGCTTTCTTCCTCAAGAAGATACTTTTTAATACCAGAAAACAAGCACCCCTCATAAATCGGCACAAAATCCTATACATTAAAAGAAGAGAGAACACATAAATGACCTGGTTTGATACTTGAATCTGAATCAACTTCCTGGGGAGCTCCGGGTTGAGAAAAACTAAAAAGCCATTGTCATAACTCAGCTGAAGTGACTTAAATGTATATTTAAGTTTCCTGGATTATGAATGCATCTGAATATGAATCCATGAAAGGCCTTTAAAAAAGCTGCATAAAATAGCGGTTAAACATCCATCATGGATACTGTTAGACGCCCTGAAGGGGCTTTGTTTTGACTTCTTTTTATTGGGCAATGACTATTTCACTCGAATTCCAAAGTGTGATTCACTGTATTAATAATATTGGTTCATTATCACAGCCATACCCAAACGCTTGGGGATAGAGATCTCTTCAGAAGTAATTCATTGTTGCTATTTTAAATTATCAAAGCACTTTATTTAAAAAATGGTTGCATAGAGTGGAGCATAATTACCTGCAGCTACCATTACTGCACAGATGTGGAATTGCACTATACAAATTTGTAAAATATGGGAGGATTGTCATCTTAAAATCTTAATTACTTTCGTAATGAAAGCTGGGTCCATACAGGGACTTTTTCTTCTTGCTTTAGTTCAGTCCGCCTGCGGTAAGATATGTAAAGACTTATATCAAGAACTAATTCAAGGTGGGCTTCTGCCCAAATCAATTCTCATGAGCGCTGTCAAACTTATAGGTAAAGAGTTTTGGGGCATCTGCTTATCTTTACCACATAAGGAACACATGGCAAGATTTTTACAATTTCCCTACCTGGTTTAATTTTAGACTTTATCAGCCTCAATCAATTCGGGCTACATGTTAAAATGTTGATATTAGGACTTACTGGTATTAAATTAGCCCCGTAAAGAAGGTTGCAGACAACCTGCAGGTTAAGACACAGGACGGCTGAAAAATGCCTATGGTACGTGAACATGGAACTTTGCAGCCCGCAAATACTTTGATCTGTCAAGCCCGTAACCGCTACAAATCCAATCATGCTATTAAATTGCAACAAAGTCACCCGCAAGCTAGCTTATAACACGCAAATGGAGCCCAAAGCCGGGGGTGGGGGGGGGGGGGGGGGGGGGGGGGGGGGGTAAAGACCTACATAGCCCCTTGAATGCAAATAAAAAAAAACACACTACTGTTCTTTATATAAAAGGGAAAGTGATGTTAGGTCTTAGAATTAATAGCACAGCATTCTCAAAAATACTTTATTTCATGTTTGATTTCCGTGTTATATCGATCCCAGCAATCAAGGTGTTAATACATATACTCGTATGTGATAGTATATTATATTTACGGCTTTATTAATATTGCATTATTCTGGAATGTGGGTCCGATCGCAAGCTGTAATTGTTGCCTTTTTCCATTGGCTGCGTCTAAACTGTAACTACGGATTAAACTGATCGTCCGCACAGCCGCAAATCCAACTTTCTATGAACAAGCTACGATTTGCGTCTCAAGCCCGTAGCTGGCAGCCCATTCTAATTTAATAGCACTGTAACTCGGCCACATTTCAAGCCCACAGCCGTTGCGAGCTTCGAATTTAATATGACTGTGAATTCCAACAGAATGTACAGCAGCTCTACATCTCATCTACATTTCTTTCGCTATGTAGAATATATCACAGCACCATATCATGGTTATATTCTGCTAATGAGATACTGGAACTAATCCATCAGCATAGGCCCCGCTGCACATCTGACAAGACAGGAAATGACAGTACATCCAAGAGGGACTAAGACTGCGCAACCCCAGCTCCAGCCAAAGCTCAATCTATTTCAGCAAAAGTGGTTAGATCAGATAAAGATACTATGTCAATGTTAGAGACAGTTTTACATTTGAGTTGGGGGAAAAGTCTTAAAGGTATCTGGTATCTTCACAACCCCAGAGCTGCCAACAAAGGCACCTTGTACTAACCAATAGAAACACTGCATTCAAGTATGTTTTTGTAACGCTATACTGACCTTCAAGTCAACAGCAGCACAGCATAGAAATCCAGAGCAACACACTGCCTGAAGCTGCTTCCTTGTGCAGGAACAAAAGACTACACATCCCAGGATGCTTTGCTGCAGAGACTGAATTTACAGACATTGCCACAACGTTGTAGCTACCTCTGATTGGCCAAAGCAAATTATAGATGTTATGCTAATTTAGCTTGGATTTTCAGGGGAATTTCATCTGGTTTCTGTGCATGTGTCTCTGTGTGTGTGCATGTATCTGTGCATGTGTGTGTGTGCGTGTATCTGTGCATGTGTGTGTGTGCATGTATCTGTGCATGTGTGTGTGTGCGTGTATCTGTGCATGTGTGTGTGTGCGTGTATCTGTGCATGTGTGCGTGTATCTGTGCGTGTGCGTGTGCATGTGTGCGTGTATCTGTGCGTGTGCGTGTGCATGTGTGCGTGTATCTGTGCGTGTGCATGTGTGCGTGTATCTGTGCGTGTATCTGTGCGTGTGCGAGTGTTTGAGAGTGCGAGTTGTAGAGAGTGCGAGTTGTAGAGAGTGCGAGTTGTAGAGAGTGCGAGTTGTAGAGAGTGCGAGTTGTAGAGAGTGCGAGTTGTAGAGAGTGCGAGTTGTAGAGAGTGCGAGTTGTAGAGAGTGCGAGTTGTAGAGAGTGCGAGTTGTAGAGAGTGCGAGTTGTAGAGAGTGCGAGTTGTAGAGAGTGCGAGTTGTAGAGAGTGCGAGTTGTAGAGAGTGCGAGTTGTAGAGAGTGCGAGTTGTAGAGAGTGCGAGTTGTAGAGAGTGCGAGTTGTAGAGAGTGCGAGTTGTAGAGAGTGCGAGTTGTAGAGAGTGCGAGTTGTAGAGAGTGCGAGTTGTAGAGAGTGCGAGTTGTAGAGAGTGCGAGTTGTAGAGAGTGCGAGTTGTAGAGAGTGCGAGTTGTAGAGAGTGCGAGTTGTAGAGAGTGCGAGTTGTAGAGAGTGCGAGTTGTAGAGAGTGCGAGTTGTAGAGAGTGCGAGTTGTAGAGAGTGCGAGTTGTAGAGAGTGCGAGTTGTAGAGAGTGCGAGTTGTAGAGAGTGCGAGTTGTAGAGAGTGCGAGTTGTAGAGAGTGCGAGTTGTAGAGAGTGCGAGTTGTAGAGAGTGCGAGTTGTAGAGAGTGCGAGTTGTAGAGAGTGCGAGTTGTAGAGAGTGCGAGTTGTAGAGAGTGCGAGTTGTAGAGAGTGCGAGTTGTAGAGAGTGCGACTTGTAGAGAGTGCGACTTGTAGAGAGTGCGAGTTGTAGAGAGTGCGAGTTGTAGAGAGTGCGAGTTGTAGAGAGTGCGAGTTGTAGAGAGTGCGAGTTGTAGAGAGTGCGAGTTGTAGAGAGTGCGAGTTGTAGAGAGTGCGAGTTGTAGAGAGTGCGAGTGTGTGTCAGCGAGCGTGCGTGTCGGCGTCTCTATGTGTGAGTGTCTCACAATCAGTGAATGAAGGGACACAGACCTTGTTCTAGTAATTACAGAAATCTAAAGGAAAGATGCAGCTCAAGTCACAGACCATAAAGATGTAATATATTATGTATGCTAATTTTCGCTGGGATTTTTAGGGGGTATCAACATTAATTCTCTTCTTTCAGATGCATTAATAATCCAGCTAACTTGCATATGCCTTTAAGAGGTTTATAAACACTAGCATAGTAGAAGCCCATCACTAAAATAACCAGTTTACAAAAAAACATAAAAAGGTAAAATACTGTATGTATGAGGTAGAGATAGCCTTGAAACAGCAAGTGAGAGGATAGGAGAATATAAAAGCGAGAACATGGAGAAACAGAGTGAGAAAAGATGTAGGAAAAGACTGAATGAGAGGACAATAGGGCCCCAAAAAGAATTACATCCCAATTTTATATCTCACACAGCTATTGGTTGTCATGCGATCACGTTCCTTTTCATAGCCAATGATCGCAAGGCACGCAGTTGGTTCAAACGCGTAACTTGAAAACACAGAAAAAACATCCAAAAAAATAAATAATAATAATAATAATAATAACACACTCACACACAGCACAGGGGGAGAGCCAGGATGCTTGGGAGTGAAGTTGCAAACTAATTGGAGCCATATACTGCGTTTTTCGCAGCTCGAAAATCAGCAAAACAAGGGAAAAAATAGCATCCGAAAAAACATAAAAATTTAAAACCAGGATGAAAACAAGGCTCAGCAATGCCAGGCACGCAGAACTTACAAAATACACAACGCCGAAGACAGTAACACTTACACTAACAACGCCAGGCACACGGGACTTTGAAAATAAAACCAACGGCAGTCATCGCGCAAATGGTGCTCAGAGAAGCAAAAGCCACACATTGTGTGGCAAACAGCATTGCCAGCCTTGCAATTTTATTCCCGTCTTTTCTGATGGGCAACTTCCTAGTAAATATACTGTATATATATTAGCGACTTGCCCAATGTGAGGCTCAAGTCTCTGCCCCCCCCCCCCCCCCCCCATACTTTTCGGGCCTTGCGATAAGTGGCTTCACCGCTCATTGCAGGCATTGGCCAACCAGCAATTTTCAGGCCTCATCACGAGTCTCTCCCCATTCTCTCACCCCTGTGTCTCTTTCCCCCTCTCTCCCTTCCATGTCTATTTGCTCCCTCTCCCTCCACTGGGGTATTTTTTTCCCTTATCTCCATCCCCTGTGTCTCCCCCCCTCTCACCCCTGTGTCTCCCTCCCCCCTCTCACGCCTGTGTCTCCCTCCCCCCTCTCACGCCTGTGTCTCCCTCCCCCCTCTCACGCCTGTGTCTCCCTCCCCCCTCTCACGCCTGTGTCTCCCTCCCCCCTCTCACGCCTGTGTCTCCCTCCCCCCTCTCACGCCTGTGTCTCCCTCCCCCCTCTCACGCCTGTGTCTCTTCCCTCCACCGACCACACTCCCTCCCATGTGGCTTTCTCCCCCCTCTCTTTCCTCTGTGCTCCTGTTTCCATTTATGGGTGTGAAACAAATTGATATTTTTCCCCAAGCCCGAAATAAGTTTCCAATTTACGGGTTTGAAAAGCTTTACCGCAGTCACTTTTTTCCTTGCCTAGCCTCTCTGATGAGACCACACAAAAATGCCAATTAAATAGCAAATTAGCTTGCAACCTTGGCGTCTTTTGGCGGTCTCCCAACGGCTTCCGAGTTGCGGGCTTGAAAAAAAATGGCAGCCATTAAACCTGTAATTTTTTTGAAGCCTATGACTCCTAAGCCATTAGGAGCCTCTCCCCCCCCCCCCCCCCCCCCCCCTGCACCCCCTCCATTGTGAGACATTTCCCCACTTCTAAATTCCGGGCCTTGTGATTGCAGCCCCGTCAAGCCTGTCACGTACTGGCTTGTGTATAATCCACCCTGAGCTTTGCCCATAATACAGCATGCATATGCTTAAAAGGAAGCCATGTTTAAAATGGTAATGGATTACAAGAGTGAAGCCTTTGTGGGGACATTTGCATGCATGTGTATATATATATATATATATATATATATATATATATATATATATAGTAACATTTTAAAAGTTAATTTCCTATTTATCACTTATGTATTAAAAAGCAATTTATACAAATTCCATAAAATGTTGACTTTTCAGTGTGTTATTACATATAAAAGTAACCATGTTATGCAGATATTCTTATATACTGGTAAGGTTTGACATAGTTTGGCTCTAATTGTAAAAGATTGCACTTACATGCCTATTCATGTTCTTTTTTCCCATACCAAGTATTATTACGCTTTATTTATAAATCCCCACAATTTTATTTAGCACAGTTTATAAAAGGTATAACGGAATATAAGGTATACCGAAATATAACCCAATTTAACGCAACAGACAATGTGGTGTAACATAGGTGATTTCCTTCTCTAAAGAGATAACAATCTAGAAGGTATAATATGAATGTGAGACAGAAGGCTAACCAATGCATGATGACAATGATAAAGGCAGTAGAAGGGGGCGCAGAAGAAGGAGGTGTCCACGTAGTACACTGTGCATATTTGAGTCAACTGGGCAGTAGGGTACGTTAAGGGGCAACTTCATCATAAAAGGTCTGCTAATAATCCAGGATTTATGGATATCTCTGCTTGATGCCAGGTAGAACATCAGAATGGAGTAACTCATCTGGGTTAAATCAGAAACATCCTGAATTCACAAATTGGCGAGTCCTGAAAGCCTGGACTGTTGGCATCCCTTGTAAGACTGAGCTACCCACCATTGGTGTAGATGATAAGCTTGTTTAAACAGATGTGTTTTCATGAGCTCTTGAAGGCCAGATAAAGTCTGACGGAGCGAGGGAAGGAGTTCCACAGAGTAGATGCAGCTCGAAAAAGCAGAGTATTTGCATGTTCTGGGTATCATACTCCTGGACACTATGTCATTGACTGACTAATTATGTACTGCAATATATATACCACAATATAGGAATATGTATTATTAATTCCACCTTCCTATAATGGAAATGCATCCTTACAACCAAATATATAATATATAAGAGACAACTAAGACAGCTCTCCTTGCAAGATAGCTCTCACACTGCTCTTCTCTTTCATACCTACATTTATTTTAAAATGAAATTCAAAGCCCACTGCACATCATATACAGTGGATATAAAAAGTCTACTCACCCCTGTTAAAATGTCAGGTTTCTGTGCTGTAAAAAAATGAGACAAAGATAAATCATTTCAGAACTTTTTCCACCTTTAATGTGACCTATAAACTGTACAACTCAATTGAAAAACAAACTGAAATCTTTTAGGTGAAGGGAAGAAAAAGAAAAATAATGTGGTTGCATAAGTCTGCACACCCTCTTATAACTGGGGATGTAGCTGTGTTCAGAATTAAGCAATCACATTCCCAATCGTGTTAAATAGGAGTTAGCATACACCTGCCATTATTTAAAGTGCCTCTGATTAACCACCAAATAAAGTTCAGCTGCTCTAGTTGGTCTTTCCTGAAATTTTCTTAGTCGCATCCTACAACAGAAGCCATGGTCCACAGAGAGCTTCCAAAGCATCAGGGGGATCTTATTGTTAAAAGGTATCAGTCAGGAGAAGGGTACAAAAGAATTTCCAAGGCATTAGATATACCATGGAACACAGTGAAGTCATCATCAAGTGGAGAAAATACGGCACAACAGTGACATTACCAAGAACTTTAGCTTCCGCCAAAATTGTTGAAAAGACGAGAAGAAAACTGGTCTGGGAGGCTACCAAGAGGCCTACAGCAACATTAAAGGAGCTGCAGGAATATCTGTCAAGTACTGGCTGTGTGGTACATGTGACAACAATCTCCCGTATTCTTCATATGTCTGGGCTATGGGGTAGAGTGGCAAGACAAAAGCCTTTTCTTACAAAGAAAAACATCCAAGCCAGGTTCCATTTTGCAAAAACACATCTGAAGTCTCCCAAAAGCATGTGGGAAAAGGTGTTATGGTTTGATGAAACCAAGGTTGAACTTTTTGGCCATAATTCCAAAAGATATGTTTGGCGCAAAAACAACACTGCACATCACCAAAAGAACACCATACCCACAGTGAAGCATGGTGGTGGCAGCATCATGCTTTGGGGCTGTTTTTTTTTTCAGCTGGAACTGGGGCCTTAGTTAAGATAGAGGGAATTATGAACAGTTCCAAATACCAGTCAATATTGGCACAAAACCTTCATGCTTCTGCTAGAAAGCTGAACATGAATAGGAACTTCATCTTTCAGCATGACAACGACCCAAAGCATACATCCAAATCAACAAAGGAATGGCTTCACCAGAAGAAGATTAAAGTTTTGGAATGGCCCAGCCAGAGCCCAGACCTGAATCTGATTGAAAATCTGTGGGGTGATCTGAAGAGGGCTGTGCACAGGAGATGCCCTCGCAATCTGACAGATTTGGAATGTTTTTGCAAAGAAGAGTGGGCAAATCATGCCAAGTCAAAATGTGCCATGCTGATAGACTCATACCCAAAAAGACTGAGTGCTGTAATAAAATCAAAAGGTGCTTCAACAAAGTATTAGTTTAAGGGTGTGCATACTTATGCAACCATATTATTATTATTATTATTTTATTTTTTTTCTACCCTCTACCTAAAAGATTTCAGTTTGTTTTTCAATTGAGTTGTACAGTTTATAGGTCACATTAAAGGTGGAAAAAGTTCTGAAATGATTTATCTTTGTCTCATTTTTTTACAGCACAGAAACCTGACATTTTAACAGGGGTGTGTAGACTTTTTATATCCACTGTATATGGTCCAGGTTTGCATATCTGCATATTTATAGGGCATATATTTAACCATGTATGGGTCAAAAACTACATAAATTTAATCTGTATTATCACAGTATATCAGTTTTATTACATATTTGAAGTCTGAAGAAATAGAGTAAATATTAAATTCCAGTATTATGTTGCCTTTTATCACAGCTGAAAAAGCAGTAAACTATGATCTTATACTTAATTTGTGAAAGAAGACAGACCGATTGTGCAATGCATGACTGAGCATTTCTTAAAAAATTCCTAATTGTGAACATGAGCAGAAAAAAACATTAGATACCATACTAGACAGATAACACCCTAGATAGACATCTCCAGCATACCATATTATTATCAGCTTTAGGATTAATGACTGATATAGAGTATTGGGGTGATGCGGGTATCTTTTAGAAAGTAGCATCATGTAAAAAACAGCTTTGAGATACATGGCGCATAATGCAAAGACAGCATTGTATAATATATTTGATCCAAGTCACAGATATTCATATTTTTGCTATTTACTGTATTGGCCCGAATATAAGCCGCACCCGCACATAAGCCACCCCCGTAAGATCAAGAAGAAAAAAAAAGACAAAACCTGGATGTAAACTGATTTGCGGGTTAAAGACTGAAAACTGCAAAATCGTAGCTCGGATCCTATGAAGGACTTTGATCTCACAAGCCCGCAAGACTTACAATCGCTAAAATCGCTATTCAATTGCTTCAATTTTGCAGGCACTCGCACTCGTAAACGGCAAATGTAGAAGCAAATCCTACCCGCAATGTAAATTAAAAATCAATACCGCACTGTGAAATACAGGGAAAGCGTTAAATGACTAGAATGAATTGCGCAACAGTCTCAAGCCCACAAAAATCGGTAAGGTCGCAAATATAAGCCGAAAAAGTAATTTTCAAGGTCGGAAATCGGGGGAAAAGTTGTGGCTTATATTCGGGCCAATACGGTACTAATGGGACACTGAAGTCGCCAAATGCACTCTTTACCACAAGATAGTTTTTCACCATCCTATGTGGAAAAAGGCGAAGCGAGGGCCTCAGTTGCTGGCATGGAGTGCCGAAGGCGATCCTTGCCAGCAACTGCGGCCCTCGCAAAAAAGTACGAGACACGTTACGACCTCGCAAAAATCAGCCGCTACCCGAGCACATGAAAAAATTAAAAAACACAATAAATACACACAACACACACATAAAAAGCTTACCTACAGCAAAAGGGAGCATCCAGGACCTCAAAAAATTAAGTTACACCTGAATTTAACTCAAAATAAAAGAGTTTAGACGCTAAAAATTTCTCTAAGCGAGAAAAAAAATGGCCGCCGAAACAAACGAAAACGAAGCTACAGCAGTCTAAAGACGCAAAACACCTACGGAATTGTCGAAAACCACATACAAGATTCGAAAACAAGGACGCAACCCGCGCGACCCCAAACACATTACAAACACAATAAATACACACAACAAACAAATAAAAAACTTACCACACATTAGCCGCCATTTTAGAACAATAACTTATACAATGCGGAAGTACACAGCTACGCTAACGGATTTGCCTTGCGCACGCACACTATTACACTGCACACATTCATCACGCTTACACAGCACCTCAGCAGCACAAGAGATTGCCAGCTCTTCAACACAATGCTTCCTGCATATATTACTTCAAAATAGGTAAAGTATATTAATTTATTAATGTATTATTTATTTGATTATTATACACCAAACAGCATTAGCTCACTTACAATTTCATTGCCGTCATTTTTTGATGGGCAATACTCTAGTATTATAAGAAGATTATGCCATTCCAAATGCTTTTAAAAATAAACTACAATTTTAGCTTTTTTGTATTCTTTAAAAAAACTGCACATAAGAAAAACAAAAATATCTTGTACGCAATCGATGTAATAGATCACTACTATATAAATGTATCCACTTATACATTGTTTAGATGGATATATGTAAACCTGGCACTAGCACAGTCCCCATGATGGCATGGGCACACACAGATGCATTTCAAAATTCATTTTTAAGACTAGACTAAAAGTGTTCCTCAAATGGTATATACTGATACTGCATACAACCCCAGAATATAACTATAACCCAAATGGGCTTCTGCTTATACATACATCATTACATAAAATCATCTATTTCAACAAAATAATGGAATAACTGAATAATAATTACTGTTAGAAACTTAAAGGCTGTCCTTTCTAAAAACATTTTCCTTTTATCAAGTGTTTCAAAAGAATGTATAAATATGAATATAACAAGGCAAAAGAGTCCAACACTTTAAGAAAGGGATCAGCAAAATTATTGTTCACCAGACTTATAATTCATGCTAAAGATCTCCATGGGCAAAGAATTGTCTTAAACATTTGTACTGCAAAGATCAGCTCCCTCTTCTGCTCCCCCAGTTTGCACCTGACCTGTTGGCCCAAGCTGTTCTCAGCTGGAACATTAGCTTTTTTGGTGCGAGGAGAATATACAATTTTCCACCACATTTCAAACACACGCTCCCTTGGGTGAGAATTTCTCACTGAGACAGGGACGCTTAAAATGGATATTGTTGATCACTAACTTCGTTACAACCCAAGAAACCAAACAATTATATATTTATTTGCCATATTTAGTTGCCGACCACTCTGCAACTGAAAGGCTAAAGTACAGGGAAAATAATAATAATAATAATAATAATAATAATAATAATAATAATAATAATATATATATAAGCCCCTGTTTAAATGTCAGGTTTCTGTGCTGTAAAAAAATGAGACATTTCAGAACTTTTTCCACCTTTATGTGACCTATAAACTGTACAACTCAATTGAAAAACAAACTGAAATCCTTTAGGTGGAGGTAAGAAAAAAACTTATAACTGGGGATGTAGCTGTGTTCAGAATTAAGCAATCACATTCCAAATCGTGTTAAATAGGAGTCAGCATACACCTGCCATCATTTAAAGTGCCTATGATTAACCCCAAATAAAGTTCAGCTGCTCTAGTTGGTCTTTCCTGAAATTTTCTTAGTCGCATCCCACAGCAAAAGCCATGGTCCACAGAGAGCTTCCAAAGCATCAGAGGGATCTCATTGTTAAAAGGTATCAGTCAGGAGAAGGGTACAAAAGAATTGCCAAGGCATTAGATGTACCATGGAACACAGTAAAGACAGTCATCATCAAGTGGAAAAAATATAGCACAACAGTGACATTACCAAGAACTGGAGCTCCATCCAAAACTGATGAAAAGATGAGAAGAAAACTGGTCTGGGAGGCTACCAAGAGGCCTACAGCAACATTAAAGGAGCTGCAGGAATATCTGGCAAGTACTGGCTGTGTGGTACATGTGACAACAATCTCCTGTATTCTTCATATGTCTGGGCTATGGGGTAGAGTGGCAATACGAAAGCCTTTTCTTACGAAGAAAAACATCCAAGCCAGGCTACATTTTGCAAAAACACATCTGAAGTCTCCCAAAAGCATGTGGGAAAAGGTGTTATGGTCTGATGAAACCAAGTTTGAACTTTTTGGCCATAATTCCAAAAGATATGTTTGGCGCAAAAACAACACCATACCCACAGTGAAGCATGGTGGTGGCAGCATCATGCTTTGGGGCTGTTTTTCTTCAGCTGGAACTGGGGCCTTAGTTAAGATAGAGGGAATTATGAACAGTTCCAAATACCCGCCAATATTGGCACAAAACCTTCAGGCTTTCAGCATGACAACGACCCAAAGCATACATCCAAATCAACAAAGGAATGGCTTCACCAGAAGAAGATTAAAGTTTTGGAATGGCCCAGCCAGAGCCCAGACCTGAATCCAATTGAAAATCTGTGGGGTGATCTGAAGAGGGCTGTGCACACTAGATGTCCTCGCAATCTGACAGATTTGGAGTGTTTTTGCAAAGAAGAGTGGGCAAATCTTGCCAAGTCAAAATGTGCCATGCTGATAGACTCATACCTAAAAAGACTGAGTGCTGTAATAAAATCAAAAGGTGCTTTCTCACATATTCACAGAGAGAGAAGGGGGGAAAGAGACACAGTGGAGGGGGGAAGAAAGACGCACGGGAGGGAGAGGAGGGGGGGGAAGAAAGACGCACGGGAGGGAGAGGAGGGGGGGAAAGAAAGACGCACGGGAGGGAGAGGAGGGGGGGGAAAGAAAGACGCACGGGAGGGAGAGGAGGGGGGGGAGAAAGACGCACGGGAGGGAGAGGAGGGGGGGGAAAGAAAGACGCACGGGAGGGAGAGGAGGGGGGGAAAAGAAAGACGCACGGGAGGGAGAGGAGGGGGGGAAAGAAAGACGCACGGGAGGGAGAGGAGGGGGGGAAAGAAAGACGCACGGGAGGGAGAGGAGGGGGGAAAGAAAGACGCACGGGAGGGAGAGGAGGGGGGGAAAGAAAGACGCACGGGAGGGAGAGGAGGGGGGGAAAGAAAGACGCACGGGAGGGAGAGGAGGGGGGGAAAGAGAGACGGGGGAGGGGGGGAAAGAGAGACGGGGGGAGGGGGGAAAGAGAGACGGGGGAGGGGGGAAAGAGAGACGGGGGAGGGGGAAAGAGAGACGGGGGAGGGGGAAAGAGAGACGGGGGAGGGGGGAAAGAGAGACGGGGGAGGGGGGAAAGAGAGACAGGGGAGGGGGGAAAGAGAGACAGGGGAGGGGGGAAAGAGAGACAGGGGAGGGGGGAAAGAGAGACAGGGGAGGGGGGGAAAGAGAGACAGGGGAGGGGGGGAAAGAGAGACAGGGGAGGGGGGAAAGAGAGACAGGGGAGGGGGGAAAGAGAGACAGGGGAGGGGGAAAGAGAGACAGGGGAGGGGGAAAGAGAGACAGGGGAGGGGGGAAAGAGAGACAGGGGAGGGGGGGGGAAAGTGACAGGGGAGGGGGGAAGAGAGACAGGGGAGGGGGGAAGAGAGACAGGGGAGGGTCGGAAAGAGAGACAGGGGAGGGGGGAAAGAGAGACAGGGGAGGGTCGGAAAGAGAGACAGGGGAGGGTCGGAAAGAGAGACAGGGGAGGGTCGGAAAGAGAGACAGGGGAGGGTCGGAAAGAGAGACAGGGGAGGGTCGGAAAGAGAGACAGGGGAGGGGGGAAAGAGAGACAGGGGAGGGGGGAAAGAGAGACAGGGGAGGGGGGAAAGAGAGACAGGGGAGGGGGAGAACGAGACAGGGGAGGGGGGAAAGAGAGACAGGGGAGGGGGGAAAGAGAGACAGGGGAGAGGGGAAAGAGAGACAGGGGAGAGGGGAAAGAGAGACAGGGGAGGGGGGAAAGAGAGACAGGGGAGGGGGAAAGAGAGACAGGGGAGGGGGGAAAGAGAGACAGGGGAGGGGGGAAAGAGAGACAGGGGAGGGGGGAAAGAGAGACAGGGGAGGGGGGAAAGAGAGACAGGGGAGGGGGGAAAGAGAGACAGGGGAGGGGGGAAAGAGAGACAGGGGAGGGGGGAAAGAGAGACAGGGGAGGGGGGAAAGAGAGACAGGGGAGGGGGAAAGAGAGACAGGGGAGGGGGGAAAGAGAGACAGGGGAGGGGGGAAAGAGAGACAGGGGAGGGGGAAAGAGATGCATCTCACATATATAGTTCTCAGCAGTGCGGGCTTGCCAACAATGTTTGGTAACACAACGTTAAAATTGCGGTTGCGGCCAGGCAAGGAGCGCCAAAGGTCAAAGGCCTTCCACATGCACATATTCTTATAATACTTCAAGAGACACAGAAACTTCCTAGCTGATGATACAGAATGGGAAAGATGTCTAGAAGAAGCAGCACTATGTCAAATACCACGGCAGATGAGGAAATAATTTGCATTGATTTGTATCTTCTCAAATGCTCCAAATGCATTAGCTTTGTGGGACAAATGTAAACCAAATATGGCTGAAGACTTATTGCAACAATACAATGAGCCTATTGCAGAATTAAAAGTATTAATTGAAATTCAAGAGGTCTTTCTCTCTCATGGATTAAGTTGTGCAAGTTTTAATCTGCCAGATCAAGGACTCATACACGACATACATTTTGAAGACTATGACACTCAACTTCAAAGACAAAAAGGACCGAAGAAAGACTAGCAACTTTAAATACATTGCAATTGCAAGCATTTAATGGAATAAAACATGCCATAGATGATGACATGCTCAAAGAGCGTTAATTCTATCTAGATGGACTTGGTGGATCAGGGAAAAACGTATCTGTATAATTTATTGATGAGTTTTGTTCCAGCACAAGGTCAAATAGCACTGCCATTTGCAACCACTGAAATTTTAACACTTTTGTTAGAAGGTGGGAGAACTGTGCATAGTGGATTTAAACTGCCAGTTCACATTCTGGAAACATCAGTATCGGATATTCGAATTACATCATTACGTAAAGAAAAATTAAGAAAGGTAAATTAATTATAATAGATGGCGCTACAATGATATCATGCCATGCCCTACAATGTACTGACCGTTTGCTACGTGAAGTCATGGATAATGATTTGCCATTTGGTGCAAAGGTTATGTTGTTAGGTGATTTTAGACAAACATTATCTGTCGTTGTACATGGAAATTAAACCGACATTGTCGAAACATGTATAAAGTCAAGTACACTATGGAAACCCATACCCATCTTCAATTACAACAAGATATGAGATCAGAAGGAGAAAATGAATTCAATGATTGGCTCATTAAAATTGGAGAGGGAAAAACAGAGCGAATACAATAATGAAAGAAAGAAAAAAAGAAAGAAAGTAAGAAAGAAAGAAAGAAAGAGAGAGAGAGAGAAAGAGAGAGCTCTATTTAAGCACACAGCATATTTTTTTACAGAAGCTTTTAGTTAGTGAACTTCTATCCAAAAGCAAGATCTTCAATAACTAAAAACTTCTGTAAATAAAATATGCTGTGTGCTTAAAGAAAGCCCTTTTAAATTTACAGAATCGCAATTTAATAAGGATGTAAGTTCTCATTGTATATATTTAAGGTTTCATGTTAAGAGGAGCTTTTGTTGTACAATTTAAATGTATAATTCAATGGTGAATATTAATCCAATTGCCAGTTAATGGAGACAGGAAGGAATTTTTTTTTCCCCCTTTGATAAAATTGGCTAACTTTCAATGGGGGGGGGGGGAGGTTACTGTTACTTTCCTCTGGATTCAATACCTATGTAGTTTACCAGTTGTTAATCTACAAGTTATAATATTACAAAACAGTATGTAATGTTTACAATACCCATTCATACAATGTTGACCTATCCTTACATTAAAATGTTAAGATTGTTAAAAAAAGATGGTTTACCAGTTGGTCACCAACAAAGTATATATATTAAGTGTAAAACAGAATTCAAAACATACACTTTTAATTGCCGTTATTTTTTGACAGGCTAGTCACCTATAATATCACCTATAATAGTTGTGGATCTAACAAATGCTGGTCACGCAATGTTAAATAATTGCGGACCTCGCAAAGCAATGACCGCAAAGCGAGGCCCACAGTTGCGGGGTTGCAATGAGCGATCATCGTGAGGCCCGCAGGGAGTTAGGATGCAATGAGCGCCAAAGGCGCTACTTGCAGGCCTCAAGGTGAGAGCTGCAAGCGCTCTTCGCAAGTCCCGTAGGACTTAGGACCAAAGCTGCAACTGCGGGCCTAACAAAGCAAGGCCCGCAGTTGCAGGGCTGCTGTAAATTACGACTTCAATGGCCGAACCCGGAACTGCAAACACCACCAAAAAAAAAAAAATATGCCTCAAATTAACTTCAATACTACAGGGAGGAAGCCAGGTAGCCTGTGAGTGATGTTGCAAGTGAATCTGAAGCATATTTGGTGTTTTTCTTCCATCGAAAATCGCCTATGCGAGAAAAAAAAATGGCGGACGAAAAAAACGTAACTGGCCAAAGCCAGTAACACTTTGCCTAAGCCAGTAAAAATGACCCCAAAGCCAATAACACTTAGCCGAATAGCGCAAGCAACGGCACTCTTCGCGAACCACGTAAAACTTGAGCAGAGACACAGAGGAGAAAGACACAGGGTTGAGAAACGAATGAAAACAGACACGGGGTGGGGGGGTGGCTAAGTAAAAAACAAAAAAGACACAGGGCAGGGAGAGGAGGGGGAGGGAGAGAGGGAGGCCACAAGGGTCAGACAGTAAGAGGCTCACGATGAGCACCGAATGTGATCATTGCAAAGCGAAAGTTGCTGGTTGCCAAGGCCTTCAATGAGCGGCCAAAGGCGCTCAGCTCGGGTCACAAAATGAGCTCCAAATGTGCTCAGATTGTTTGCCAAACAGCACTGCCGTTTTTGTTTTTTTCTGAAAGGCCGTTTTTGGTGGGCTCAGAGTTTCCTCCCTAGCCCCAAAAGTTGGCCATGGCACTCACCCCTTTCAATCAGTTTAAATATTCCTTTTAGCAAAAAAGCACCAGATGACTTGGAGTGGCTTGGAAGGCTAAGGGCATACTTTATGGGGTATTGGCTGACTGTTCTCTCAGTAACTAGTGGACAAGAAGATTACCCCAGTGAGATACTGACATGATTAAGACCTCCTATGTCCAATGTTAGTTGTGGGGCTCATTTGGATGCAATATTTTACCCAATGTAATTGAATACAGGACACATAGGAGTTTCTGGGGCATCTGCCAAGTAAACATTGCATAGATGGCTTGTGCTATCACAAACTTTCCAGTGCAATCAGAATATGAGTCAACAGATGCTGCAAGGATGGATGCAACTACCCAGCACAGATAATTGCTGCCAAACTGTTTAACTGGTATACTGCCATAAAAGGCTACATTACCTCAATTGTTTTCATCATGTAGACAAGATATGTCCATAAAATCAAATGGTACAGGCATGTTTGTTAGCAATGTGACATTTTATATCATCTTAATTGATACAACTCACAATAGTGGCATCTGCAACTGATAAACTGATTGCTCTATGGTTCAGGCAATATTAGAAAGCAGAGAAAACCTAATCTCCTTCTGACAACAATTAGCTTCAAAATGTGTCTCAAGTATAACAAACATTGCTATTCTAAGTGACGGAAGGATATAATAAAGCAAAAATATAATTTGCAAGGTTCATCCCTTGGATTTGGAAGGACTATTATACGCAGTGGCAGGATGCTTTGGTTACAAACACATACGATTTACATACTGTGGGGGTTAACGCACAAAGTTCATCAATGGGATTATCAGTCACACAATGTTGATATGAACTATCACACTCATTTTTTATTGGATACTTTATTCAGGTGGGCTATTAAGCTCATACCATACAGATAATTATTACACCAGTACACAGAGAGTGATACAATGGTACTACCTGGTCTTCCTGAACTTTTCTACTTTAACTTGCAGTCTACCTGACCTGAACACTATAGCATGCAGTCTACCAGGGCAAAGACGCAAAGAGACAGAGCGGTGGGTCCAGGATTCAAAGCATGGGAGAACTGAGACATCAAGAGGCAAAGACAAAGAGAGACAATGCGGTGGATCCAGGATTCAAAGCATGGGAGAACTGAGACATCAAGAGGCAAAGACAAAGAGAGACACAGCGGTGGATCCAGGATTCAAAGCATGGGAGAACTGAGACATCAAGAGGCAAAGACAAAGAGAGACACAGCAGTGCATCCAGGATTCAAAGCATGGGAGAACTGAGATAGCAGGAGGCCAAGACACAGAGAGACACAGCGTGGGTCCAGGATTCAAAGCATGGGAGAACTGAGACAGCAGGAGGCCAAGACACAGAGAGACACAGCGTGGGTCCAGGATTCAAAGCATGGGAGAACTGAGACAGCAGGAGGCAAAGACACAAAGAGACACAGCGGTGGGTCCAGGATTCAAAGCATGGGAGAACTGAGACATCAAGAGGCAAAGACAAAGAGAGACACAGCGGTGCATCCAGGATTCAAAGCATGGGAGAACTGAGACAGCAGGAGGAAAAGACACAGAGAGACACAGCGTGGTTCCAGGATTCAAAGCATGGGAGAACTGAGACAGCAGGAGGCCAAGACACAGAGAGATAGAGCGGTGGGTCCAGGATTCAAAGCATGGGAGAACTGAGACAGCAGGAGGCCAAGACACAGAGAGACACCGCGTGGGTCCAGGATTAAAAGCATGGGAGAACTGAGACAGCAGGATGCAAAGACACAAAAAGAGACACAGCGGTGGGTCCAGGATTCAAAGCATGGGAGAACTGAGACATCAAGAGGCAAAGACAAAGAGAGACACAGCGGTGCATCCAGGATTCAAAGCATGGGAGAACTGAGACAGCAGGAGGCAAAGACACAGAGAGACACTGCGTGGGTCCAGGATTTAAAGCATGGGAGAACTGAGACAGGAGGCATAGACACAGAGAGACACAGCGTGGGTCCAGGATTCAAAGCATGGGACAACTGAGACATCAAGAGGCAAAGACAAAGAGAGACACAGCGGTGCATCCAGGATTCAAAGCATGGGAGAACTGAGACAGCAGGAGGCAAAGACACAGAGAGACACTGCGTGGGTCCAGGATTTAAAGCATGGGAGAACTGAGATAGGAGGCCAAGACACAGAGAGATAGAGCGTTGGGTCCAGGATTCAAAGCATGGGAGAACTGAGACATCAAGAGGCAAAGACAAAGAGAGACACAGCGGTGGATCCAGGATTCAAAGCATGGAAGAACTGAGACAGGAGGCGGCAAAGACACAGAGAGACGCAGCGTGGGTCCAGGATTCAAAGCATGGGAGAACTGAGACAGCAGGATGCAAAGACACAAAGAGACACAGCGGTGGGTCCAGGATTCAAAGCATGGGAGAACTGAGACATCAAGAGGCAAAGACACAGAGAGATAGAGCGGATAGAGCGGTGGGTCCAGGATTCAAAGCATGGGAGAACTGAGACAGCAGGAGGCAAAGACACAGAGAGATACAGTGGTGGGTCCAGGATTCAAAGCATGGGAGAACTGAGACAGCAGGAGGCAAAGACACAGAGAGATACAGTGGTGGGTCCAGGATTCAAAGCATGGGAGAACTGAGACAGCAGGAGGCAAAGACACAGAGAGATACAGTGGTGGGTCCAGGATTCAAAGCATGGGAGAACTGAGACAGCAGGAGGCAAAGACACAGAGAGATAGAGCGGTGGGTCCAGGATTCAAAGCATGGGAGAACGGAGACAACAGGAGGCTGTATGCCCGACAACTTCTAGCGAGTGGCATCATGATCTAGTGAACAGAGGAAGGTCTTTAATTCAGTCTGTATAACCCTTTGACCTTTAATGACCATCATTATAATACCCCTTCTCTGGTCTCGGAGTACCTCTAAGCTTCTTCTCCACCACCCCAGACCTGCCTGACCCTGACACAGAGGCCATGCTTGACCGAATGGTGCGTGTTCTGCAGTCAGGGGGCTGTGCGGGGCTTAATGCCCCTCAGCTTGGGGTGCCCTTATGTATCATGGCATTGGAGCTGCCCAAGAGGAAGTGCCAAACAGTGCCGCCCGAGATGTGAGCAGCTTGTGTGATGACCGTTTTTCCACTACAAGTCTTAATAGTGTCCAGGGATTATCGACTGTGGTAACACAATACTACGCTGTGGTGATAACAGGTCATAAGAGTCTGGGGGAACTGATCACCTGGTAGGCGAAGGGATGGGCGGCTCAAATTATCCAGCATGAAATGAACCGATCGATCCTCAAACCTTTCTCAATATCAACTGGATGGGAGTGAATAAACTGAAGGAAGTGAATGACTGAGCTGGTGATAAAATCATCTAAGGATCACTCCATGACATAGCATATTGCCATATCATCCTGCCAATACCAGGTAGACCGGTCCAGGTAGGTGCCCCTCTAGTAAACCACATGCTACAGTGTAACTGAAGGATATATAGTGTAAATGTCAACCAGTAGTACGCAGATTACTGGTAGACCAAACACTAAATTAGCACTGATACAATCATACACAAAAACTAAAAAAGTCTATAGTTCTATATACAGCAGAAAGCTATTATGGAACAGTCACACTATAAAGGAGAATGGTAGTTAATCAATATTTACATGGCATTGAAGGGCCTGACTTCCCGTATTAAAAGGTCCAATCACTCCCTCAATACAGGACAATGAGGGCTGACTATATATTACAAGGGAGAACTACTCACTACAGGATAGGAGAAAGTTATTCAATATATTCAAAGGCCTGTCACTTACTATATAAGTAAGAATGGTACACATACCTCTATAGAGAATGTGGTCTTTGACTTATATACTAGGCTGGTAACTTTTACTATAGCATAAACATGGGGCTATAACTTACTATATACAGAGCTAAAAAATAATAATATTGTAACTCCCTACATACAGACCAGGGAGCAATACTATATCTATATCTACAGAAATCATAGCTGATACTATGCACAGACCAGAGATGTTGCTAACATGAATAAACAAAACAGACAGCTGTCACATCCCCATACACTATATAAAGATCTATCAAGTACAGGTGGCTATTATATCACTACAAATAAGGAATATAATCAGACCACTAAATGCAATAATATGTCATTCACAGTGTATAGAAGACAACCAACTTTCAGGGAATAGTCACACTATATACCCTCACTACTTAAATGGCTATCTAAGTTTCCCTGTGTGTGTATCAGACACACACATTACATTACGGAGCTGGGGGACTGGGGGATTACCAGGGACAGCTATAAAGGACAAGAGGGACAGTATGGTATGCGGCAGATAGCAGGTAAGCTATATCATGACATCCACTTGAAAATCTCTATGTGTGCTGTACCTAGGGAGATCAGCTGCACCCTACAGGCAAGACCCAAGCGCTAAATGCTGAGGAGCAAAGACTTTATGCTGCCACCACTATTCTATTCCAAGTGTCCACAGTGGTGGAATCTGTCCCCCAGTTCCGCTCCCCCACGCTATGGTCGGGCGCCCTGTTTTTGGGCGTGCTGCTGTTGATGTGCGCCTCAGTCGGCGCTCGCATGACGGTGAGCTAACCAGTGCAGAGATCCACATTGCAATGTCTGAGATGCTTCCTTATGCAGGGAAAACAAGACAACATATTCCATGATGCTTTGCTGCACAAACTGCCATCACAGATTACAACTACGTTATAGCTGCCTGTGATTGGCCAAAACAAGCAGGGATCTCCAGGGGGTGTTAACTCTCAAAAGCAACTGCTTACAAACTCAAGAGATTTAGCAAACTTTAGGGTAAGTTTATTAATGTTTATTTTGGTATTTTTTCATGCAGGAAATGTTTTCATACACTACTGATTCTTCTCTTTCAGATGCATTCATAATCCATGAAACTTAGATATGACTTTAAAGAGTGGGGGACTGTGAGCCCCTTCCAACAGAGCATGATACTGTTTATAGAGCAGGGGCTTTCATTTCTTATAGACAGAGCATGGGACTAGACTGCCACTATATACAGAATATTTATATATATATATATATATATATATATATATATATATATATATATATATATATATATATATATATATATACACACACACAAAAGCCTCTCACTTCCTATAGGCATGTAACAGGGGGCTATATCTTCCAATACAGAGAGACATGTTGATACAACTCTATATTCACACAGCAGGTAGCTGGTACCCTCATTACTCAGCATCATACATAAACACACAGACAGCTGTCAGTCCCTCTATACACAGGTGCCTGTCACTCACAGTATATGGCTGCGATGGCTCTCAGCAGCACTATCCTTGTGAGCCAGAAGCTGCCACATAGTCCTGGAGTCTCGGGCGCGGTCTGCTCTATTTGTGGTGTCTCGGGCACCTTTTGGTTGGTTGAGGGGGTCTCATTTCCCTCAGCAACTCTTCTCCTCCTCAAAACTGATTGCTCAGCACACGTATCCTCAGAGCCCATGGGCGCCGCCATGTTGGGAGAGCGGAGAGAGCACGCGCCAAACTGTCAAACTGATAGCAGAGTAGTGAGAGGGAAACGGGGAGTTACAGAGAGAAAGAGGGGAGGGGGGTGTCAAAGAGAGGGAGCAGGGGGACACATAAAAATAGAGAGAGGAAAGAGGGGAGACAGAAAGAGGGAGCAGGGGGACACACATAAATATAGAGAGAGGAGACAGGGAGCAGGGGGATAAAGAGAGGGGGCAGGGGGATAAATATAGAGAGGGGAGGTAGGGGGACACAAATAGAGAGGGTAGACAGAGAGAGGGGGCACATAAATAGAGAGATGAAAGAGGGGTGACAGAGATAGGAAGCAGTGGTACAGACAGAGGGAGCAGGGGGTCACAGATAGATAAAGAGAGGGAAATAGGGGAGTCAGAGAGGGGGGCATATATAAATAGAGAGGGAGCAGGGGTACACGGATAAATAGAGAGGGAGCAGGGGTACACGGATAAATAGAGAGATGATAGGGGACACAGATGAATAGAGAGGAAAGAGAGGGGGCACATATAAATAGAGAGACTAAATAGGGGGGACAGAGATAGGGAGCAGGGGTACAGACAGAGGGATGCGGGGGGTCACAGATAGATAAAGAGAAGGAAAAAAGGAGTCAGAGAGGGGGACACATAAAAAAGAGGGGAGAGAGAGGGAGCAGTGGGACACATAAATAGTGAGATTATAGAGGACAGGGGGGACACAGATACATAGAGAGAGGAAAGAGAGGGGGCACATATAAATAGAGAGACTAAAGATGGGTGACAGAGATAGGGAGCAGGGGTTCAGATAGATAGAGAGGGAAAAGGGAGAGTCAGAGAGGGGGGACAAAGATAAATATAGAGAGGAAAGAGGGGTCACCGAGATAGGATGCAGGTGGGCACAGATAGATAAAGAGATGAAAAGGGGAGTCAGAGAGAGGGAGCAGAGGGGTACAGATAAAGAGAGGAAAGAGGGGAGTCAGAGAGGGGGAGCACAGATAAATAGAGAGAGGAAAGAGGTGAGAGGGAGTAGGGGGACACAGATATATAGAGAGAGGGGTGACAGAGATAGGAAGCGGAGGGCAGGGGGATACAGATGGATAAAGAGAGGAAAAAGGGAAATCAGAGAGAGGGGGCAGGGGGGATACAGATAGATAAAGAGAGGAAAAAGGGAAATCAGAAAGAGGGGGCCGGGGGATACAGATAGATAAAGAGGAAAAAGGGAAATCAGAGAGAGGGGGCAGGGGGGATACAGATAGATAAAGAGAGGAAAAAGGGAAATCAGAAAGAGGGGGCCGGGGGATACAGATAGATAAAGAGGAAAAAGGGAAATCAGAGAGGGGGCAGGGGGGATACAGATAGATAAAGAGGAAAAAGGGAAATCAGAGAGAGGGGGCAGGGGGGATAAAGAGAGAAAAAGGGGAAATCAGAAAGAGGGAGCAGGGAGGACACAGATAAAAATGGGATTTAGAGAGGGGGCAGGGAGGATACAGATAGATAAAGAGAGGAAAAGGGAAATCAGAAAGAGGGGGCAGGGGGATACAGATAGATAAAGAGAGGAAAAGGGGAAATCAGAAAGAGGGGGCAGGGGGGGATACAGATAGATAAAGAGAGGAAAAGGGGAAGTCAGAGGGAGCAGGGGGGACACAGATAAAAACGGGAGGCAGGGAGGATACAGATAGATAAAGAGAGGAAAAGGGAAATCCGAAAGGGGGCAGGGGGGATACAGATAGCTAAAGAGAGGAAAAAGGGAAATCCGAAAGAGAGGACAGGGGGATACAGATAAAGAGAGGAAAAAGGGAAGTCGGAAAGAGGGAGCAGGGGGGACACAGATAAAAAGGGGAGTCAGAGAGAGGGGGCAGGGGGGATACAGATAGATAAAGAGAGGAAAAGGGAGAGTCAGAGAGGGGGCAGAGGGGATACAGATAGATAAAGAGAGGAAAAGGGTAAGTCAGAAAGAGGGGGCAGGGGGGATACAGATAGATAAAGAGAGGAAAAGGGGAAGTCAGAAAGAGGGGGCAGGGGGGATACAGATAGATAAAGAGAGGGAAAGGGGAAGTCAGAAAGAGGGGGCAGGGGGGATACAGATAGATAAAGAGAGGGAAAGGGGAAGTCAGAAAGAGGGGGCAGGGGGATACAGATAGATAAAGAGAGGAAAAAGGGAAATCAGAGAGAGGGGGCAGGGGGGATACAGATAGATAAAGAGAGGAAAAAGGGAAATCAGAAAGAGGGGGCCGGGGGATACAGATAGATAAAGAGGAAAAAGGGAAATCAGAGAGGGGGCAGGGGGGATACAGATAGATAAAGAGGAAAAAGGGAAATCAGAGAGAGGGGGCAGGGGGGATAAAGAGAGAAAAAGGGGAAATCAGAAAGAGGGAGCAGGGAGGACACAGATAAAAATGGGATTTAGAGAGGGGGCAGGGAGGATACAGATAGATAAAGAGAGGAAAAGGGAAATCAGAAAGAGGGGGCAGGGGGATACAGATAGATAAAGAGAGGAAAAGGGGAAATCAGAAAGAGGGGGCAGGGGGGGATACAGATAGATAAAGAGAGGAAAAGGGGAAGTCAGAGGGAGCAGGGGGGACACAGATAAAAACGGGAGGCAGGGAGGATACAGATAGATAAAGAGAGGAAAAGGGAAATCCGAAAGGGGGCAGGGGGGATACAGATAGCTAAAGAGAGGAAAAAGGGAAATCCGAAAGAGAGGACAGGGGGATACAGATAAAGAGAGGAAAAAGGGAAGTCGGAAAGAGGGAGCAGGGGGGACACAGATAAAAAGGGGAGTCAGAGAGAGGGGGCAGGGGGGATACAGATAGATAAAGAGAGGAAAAGGGAGAGTCAGAGAGGGGGCAGAGGGGATACAGATAGATAAAGAGAGGAAAAGGGTAAGTCAGAAAGAGGGGGCAGGGGGGATACAGATAGATAAAGAGAGGAAAAGGGGAAGTCAGAAAGAGGGGGCAGGGGGGATACAGATAGATAAAGAGAGGGAAAGGGGAAGTCAGAAAGAGGGGGCAGGGTGGATACAGATAGATAAAGAGAGGGAAAGGGGAAGTCAGAAAGAGGGGGCAGGGGGATACAGATAGATAAAGAGAGGAAAAAGGGAAGTCCGAAAGAGGGGGCAGGGGGGATACAGATAGATAAAGAGAGGAAAAAGGGAAATCAGAGAGAGGGGGCAGGGGGGACACAGATAGATAAAGAGAGGAAAAAGGGAAATCAGAGAGAGGGGGCAGGGGGGACACAGATAGATAAAGAGAGGAAAAAGGGAAATCAGAGAGAGGGGGCAGGGGGGACACAGATAGATAAAGAGAGGAAAAAGGGAAATCAGAGAGAGGGGGCAGGGGGGACACAGATAGATAAAGAGAGGAAAAAGGGAAATCAGAGAGAGGGGGCAGGGGGGATACAGATAGATAAAGAGAGGAAAAAGGGAAATCAGAGAGAGGGGGCAGGGGGGATACAGATAGATAAAGACAGGGAAAAGGGAAGTCAGAGAGAGGGGGCAGGGGGGATACAGATAGATAAAGAGACGGAAAAGGGAAGTCAGAAAGAGGGAGCAGGGGGGACACAGATAGATAAAGAGAGGGAAAAGGGAAGTCAGAAAGAGGGAGCAGGGAGGACACAGATAAAAAGGGGAGTCAGAGAGGGGACAGGGGGGATACAGATAGATAAAGAGAGGAAAAGAGGAAGACAAAAAGATGGGGCAGGGGGGACACAGATAAAAAAGGGGAAGTCAGAAAGAGGGGACAGGGGGGGACACATAGATAAAGATAGGAAAAAGGGAAATCAGAGAGGCGCAGGGGGGATACAGATAGATAAAGAGAGGAAAAAGGGAAATCAGAAAGAGGGCGCAGGGGGAATACATACAGATAAAGAGAGGAAAAGGGGAAGACAGAAAGATGGGGCAGGGGGGACACGAATAAAAAGGGGAAGTCAGAAACAGGGGACAGGGGGGACACATAGATAAAGATAGGAAAAAGGGAAATAAGGGGGTGCAGGGGGGATACAGATAGAGAGGAAAAAGGGAAGTCAGAAAGAGGGAGCAGGGGGGACAAAGATAAAAAGGGGAGTCAGAGAGGGGGCAGGGAGGATACAGATAGATAAAGAGAGGAAAAGGGAAATCAGAAAGAGGGGGCAGGGGTGATACAGATAGATAAAGAGAGGAAAAGGGGAAGTCAGAAAGAGGGGACAAGGGGGATACAGATAGATAAAGAGAGGAAAAAGGGAAGTCCGAAAGAGGGGGCGGGGGGATACAGATAGATAAATAGAGGAAAAGGAAAAGTCAGAAAGGGGGGACACAGATAGATAAAGAGAGGAAAAAGGGAAATCAGAGAGAGGGGGCAGGGGGGACACAGATAGATAAAGAGAGGAAAAAGGGAAATCAGAGAGAGGGGGCAGGGGGGACACAGATAAAGAGAGGAAAAAGGGAAATCAGAGAGAGGGGGCAGGGGGGACACAGATAGATAAAGAGAGGAAAAAGGGAAATCAGAGAGAGGGGGCAGGGGGGATACAGATAGATAAAGACAGGGAAAAGGGAAGTCAGAGAGAGGGGGCAGGGGGGATACAGATAGATAAAGAGACGGAAAAGGGAAGTCAGAAAGAGGGAGCAGGGGGGACACAGATAAAAAGGGGAGTCAGTGGGGACAGGGGGGGTACAGATAGATAAAGAGAGGGAAAAGGGAAGTCAGAAAGAGGGAGCAGGGAGGACACAGATAAAAAGGGGAGTCAGAGAGGGGACAGGGGGGATACAGATAGATAAAGAGAGGAAAAGAGGAAGACAAAAAGATGGGGCAGGGGGGACACAGATAAAAAAGGGGAAGTCAGAAAGAGGGGACAGGGGGGACACATAGATAAAGATAGGAAAAAGGGAAATCAGAGAGGCGCAGGGGGGATACAGATTGATAAAGAGAGGAAAAAGGGAAATCAGAAAGAGGGCGCAGGGGGAATACATACAGATAAAAAGAGGAAAAGGGGAAGACAGAAAGATGGGGCAGGGGGGACACGAATAAAAAGGGGAAGTCAGAAACAGGGGACAGGGGGGACACATAGATAAAGATAGGAAAAAGGGAAATAAGGGGGTGCAGGGGGGATACAGATAGAGAGAGGAAAAGGGAAATCAGAGAGAGGGGGCAGGGGGGATACAGATAGATAAAGAGAGGAAAAGGGAAATCAGAGAGAGGGGGCAGGGGGGATACAGATAGATAAAGAGAGGAAAAAGGGAAATCAGAGAGAGGGGGCAGGGGGGATACAGATAGATAAAGAGAGGAAAAAGGGAAATCAGAAAGAGGGGACAAGGGGGATACAGATAGATAAAGAGAGGAAAAAGGGAAGTCAGAAAGAGGGGACAGGGGGGATACAGATAGATAAAGAGAGGAAAAAGGGAAGTCAGAAGGAGGGAGCAGGGGACACACATAAAAAGGGGAGTCAGATAGGGGCCAGGGGGGAGACAGATAGATAAAGAGAGGAAAAGGGGAAGTCAGAAAGAGGGGGCAGGGGGGACACAGATAGATAAAGAGGAAAAAGGGAAATCAGAATGAGGAAGCAGGGGGGACACAGATAAAAAGGGGAGTCAGAGAGGGGGAGCACATCAATAATGAGAAAAAGGAGAGTCAGAGAGAAGGAGCAGGGGGAGCACAGATAACTAAAGAGAGGAAAAGGGGAGTTAGAGAGAGGGAGCAGGGGGGAACAGATACATAGAGGAACAAATGGAGTCAGGGAGCGGGGGGGGGGGGCAGATATATAGAGGAACAAATGGAGTCAGTCAGGGAGCAAGAGGGACATAGATAAATAGAGAGAGAGAAAAAGGGAGCCAGAGAGAGAGAGCTTGGGGGACAGATAAATAAAGAGAGGAAAAAGGAGAGTCAGAGAGAGGGAGCAGGGGGGACACATATAAATAGAGAGGAACAAATGGAGTCAGGGAGCTTAGGGGACAGATAAATAAAAGGAGGGGAAAAGGGAGTCAGAGAGAGGAAACGTGGGGTACAGATAAGTAGGGGAGAAAATGGAGTCCGAGAGAGGGAGCAGGGGGATTACAGATAAATAAAGAGAGGAAAAAGGGGAGACAGAGAGGGGGAGCAGGGGGGTCACAGATAAATAATAAGGGCAGTGTTTGGGAAAGAGGGAAGTGAGAGGGGGAAGATAAAAATGTCGTAAAAGGGGAAGTAATTGTGCAGCAGAGGTTCTAGATAGGATATAATGTACAAGCATAAGTAATAATAACAACTGAATGTTATTACAAAATTATATTTGCCTTCAGTAAACAATGAAGTTTGCAAATTTTAGTTAGTTGGCCTTTCTGAGTCGCCTACAAACAGACTTATCTCTCGTTAATGATAGATTATTACCAATTGTTACTTATTACCACCATTGGACTCTGAGTCCATTATCTTAAGTGTAAGTCATGCAAAACAAAATACTGGGTATGCTTGGAAAAGAATAAGAAGCTGAGCGGATCAGAAGGACTGAGACACAGATTGGAAAGGGAAGTAGTGAGATTCAGTAGGGCAGCAAAGAGAAGTAAGATGTGGGCAGAGATGGAGAAAGAAACAAGAGTTGGAAGACAACTTGTAAGGTAAAATAGAAATAAAATGAATTTTGTAAAATGGGAATAAAAAAAAGAAATAGAAAATAGACAGCACAACTTTCAAAAATGTAATTTGTGGTCCTTCTGAATCTAGGGAGAAGTATAGGCAAAAAAGCGTGGAGAAATAGTGTGAATATCAAATGGCAAATAGATGGCAAAATAAGGCTATATAGATGAATCTAATGGGAACAAAATGTTATGTATAAGATAGAAATGAAGCTGGAGAAGGGAAGTGATATAAGAACATGGGGAAAGACATCAGACACCATGACTGGAACATGCAGATATTGTCATGTAACCTGACGTTCCCAGACTGGGCCATGAAGTAACGTGATCTTAGTAATACACAGGGACCTGGAACTGTTTGTGCGTAACACGCTGTGCGCTCAACTAGTGTCCCTTAAACAATGTTATTACAGCTTGAGGTGTGACATGATGTTATTCTATGGTCTAGTAATAAAAGGTTTTGAAGTGCATTATAAATGTGGTATCAGAAGCTGACTTTTAAAGAGACCATGAGACCATCTTTACCTAAAAAACATAAAACAGAACCAATGTTTGTCTCTCACCTCTTCTCTTTATAATCTCTTTCTCCATAACCTCTTTTCCATCAGCCTCTTTCATTCTATCTCTTCTCTCGTCTCTCACAGCCATGTTTAAAGGGACATTGAAAGAATTTTTTTCTTGGTGGCGTTTGAAAGAGGGTATAGCTTCAAAATAAGAATTGTGTTCCGGGTTCCTTTAATGAACCCTGCAGTTATATATTTATAATATACTATTTTGAAGAACTTTACTTAAAGATATGCCACAAAATTTTTTTTGTAGAATAGAAGATAAAATAATGTATTAACTTTCATGTTAAACTAGCATAAAAATTTGAAGCCTCGCACTGCTGTTGTTTGCCACACAATGCAAGGCTTTCTACGCCTCTACTTTATGGGCCCCCCATGTGTCTTTTCCCCCCTCTCCCTCCCCTGTGTCTCTTTCCCCCTCTCCCTCCCCTGTGTCTCTTTTCTCTCCTTTCTTGCCCCATGTCTCTTTCCTCCCTCTCTCTCCCCTGTGTCTCTTTCCCCCCTCCCTACCCTGTATCTCTTTGCCCGGCTCTCCCTCCCATGTGTCTCTTTCACCTCACTCCCTCCCCTGTGTCCTTTTCCCCCCTCCGTCCTCTGTATCTCTTTTCCCCTCTCCCTCCCCGGGGTCTTTCTTACCCCTCTCCCTTCCTGTGCTCCATTTGCCATTTACGGGTGTGAAAACAGTTACAGGCTTGGGGAAATTGATCAATTTCCCCAAACCAGCAAAGTGCTTCCGAGTTATGGCCTTGAAAAAAAGTAATGGTTGGTGCTGCATTTTTATTCTCCAAAATACTAATTAGTTGCCTTGATGTGCTAATTAAGAGTACAATCTGCTTGTCTGTCTCCGTGGTGGACAAAGCAATACCCAAAGATGTTATCATGAAATGAGATCCCTTACACCATGCTTGTCAAGTACTCTAAGATGCAAGTTAGTATATTGAGCCACACATTAGAGCAGTTGTGTCCAAATTCGCTCCTGGAGAGTAATGGGACATGGAAGTTTTCTGGATTTCACTAGGAATGTAATATTCCATATTGGTCCGAATATAAGCCGCACCTTTTTTCCGATTTTTGAGCTTGCAAGTTACGGGTGCGGCTTATATTCGCGACCATCAAAAAATCATTGCTGATTTGCAAACTTTGCTTGTAACGCATGCAACTTCTATTCGCAAATGCAAAATTACTGCCGATTTGTGCATTTGCGAGTTACGGGTGCCGATTTTCGTGCTTCAGACTGCGGTATTGAATAGCGATTTACGGTTTTAGTGATTCTAACATCCTGTAAAAGCTGTAACCTGCAAAAAAAAGCTACAGTGCTAATTAGAAAGCCTATTTCTTGCAATGGCTGATCACTTTGAGAGTCTTTTTCTCTCCAATTTTACGGGTGCGGCTTATATTATATATACTATCTTTTTTCTA
This sequence comes from Discoglossus pictus, assembly GCA_027410445.1. Taxonomy (NCBI): domain Eukaryota; kingdom Metazoa; phylum Chordata; class Amphibia; order Anura; family Alytidae; genus Discoglossus; species Discoglossus pictus. The sequence goes on along the minus strand of CM050172.1, from coordinate 65,405,621 downwards.
TTTTTTTCCCCTTGAACTTTACGGGTGCGGCTTATATGCGGGTGCGGCTTATATTTGGACCAATATATTATCTTTATCTTTACTATGTGTACTCTATTTTATTAAGAAGTGCTTAAAAGCTCTGTTGTTTTTTTTTATTAAAATCTTAACTGGCTTCTTTCCTCTGCAGGATGATAAAGGGCCACTTAATTCAGCACAATTTGGATCACACCACTGTAAAGATCTCCTAAAAGCATGTTGTAATACTTTTAGAATTTTTGAAATACGTGCATTTTTCACTGAAAATCCCGTAAAGTAAAGTCTTTGATTACTTGTGTCACTGACTGCCTACTTCCAGACAGGCATTTTCAGCTCTGTGTAGGGGGCAAAAGAGAAAAACGATTAACCCTCAACCAATCTATGCAGACCATTGAGTGTTGGAAACACCTAAACTCCTATCAATCATTGTCCTCACCGCACAGCTCTGCTGTCTGTAATTAACCATGAAACTGCCAGTAGGCAGGATATACTGTGTTTGTAAACAGACTTAAAACTATAGAGATTTTTAGCTGTTTTATATTGTAATTAAAAAAATGTATCATTTTAACATACAATCATGCCATGAAGAGCACTCACAGTGAGGTAAATGGCCCTTTAAGTATTGAGGAAAGTGTCTGGTACAATATATAAACCTTGATTAATGTTCTTTAAATTGAAGCCAACATCCTGCCGGGTGACAGTGTCTGCTTAAGAGAGACTACTTGAGAAGGTTAGGCACCTCTGTAGACATTATTATGTACATAATGTTGTTTGTCCCCTTCTGGGTCGCTACCTCGTCTTGGTGAAGGGGCTTGTGTACCTCAATGAAGCTGTGAGCTATACCACGTAGTGTTACCCAAGATGAGCAGGTCAAAGCATAGTGGTCAGACAAATCGTGGTCTACTGGAGAAGGAACTGGCAACCCATTCAGTATCATTGCCACAATAACTTATGGATAAGATGTGCCTGGTGTACTGTGGTCCATAGGGTTGTGGAGAGTCGGACACAACTGAACAATGTTGTTTGTAAACAATATTCTGTGCTAATTTTATTATTGCTTCAGGTGAACTGTATTCATAAGCTCCTTCCAGCGTCCTCATATGAGTTTCATTGAAAAAAAGGAAAATGTAGAAATGCTCAGGATTCAACAGAAATTAACAAATAACCCAGAAAAATGCATGATTGTTTTATGCAATCTGTCTGCACTGAAAACTATTTGCAGTCTCTCAGGTATACCAAACCGGTTAATGTATAAATGCTCTATTGTTTAATACTGCTCCCATCAATACTGTATGTTATACTTTGTTCTTTGTAGAGAAGGTGCATAATGGGGCATTGTAAGGGCAAAGAAAATAGAGTCTATTAGTCAAAAGTTAATGATGAGCTGCATGCATTAGATTCACTGCAGCGTTCTGCTAGCGTCGGGTGCATCAGAGCTCTGAGGCTGGCACGCCGTAGCAGCTTATGGTGGCTGGCAGATTCGGGAATATTGGGATCCTTGATTCAGTTGGATATAAGTGGCTATCTCCTTCTGGATCGCTACCTGGTCATGGTGAAGGGGCATGTGTACGTCAAAGAAGATGTGGGCTAATCCATGTAGGGTGACTCGAGCTGGGCAGATCATGGCAGAAAGGTCACTTGAGAAGGAACAGGCAACCTACTCCAAGATAACCTTATGTATATGCACAAGGCAAGATTTACCTGGCGTGCTGTGGTTCATAGGGTTGGTCATGACTGAACAACAACAAAGTGGTAAAAGAAGGTAGGTGCACAACCCTAACTATGGCCCTCATTCAATTGCAATTTGGCCAATTGAATAGGGTTTTAAATAAGCACATAACATATTTTTTTTAAAGAAAAAGCAAGGTTTTCACTAACTAAAAACTTCTTTAAAAAATATATGTTATGTGCTTATTTAGAGCCCTATTCAATTGGCCAAATTGCAATTGAATGAGGCCCTAAGACATTTAAGTCATTTTGTTGTGGTTTGCAGGTGGAATCATTGTGGCCTCTAATGGTGTTCAAAAACAGCACAATCAATCATAGAAGTGACAATATGGAGCTGAAGTTGTTCTTACCTTTGTATTTATGTTTTTTAAATGAATCCTAAGTAGCAGTTTAATTCATAAAACATATGCATCTTGTGTTCTCCTGGGTCTTTTTGTATCCATATTGTTCCAGCACTACAAATTATCCACAACAGTCACCATATGTGCTCTGTGCTATCAGTTAGAGGATGAAAAATCATGTAGAAAATGTGTTCATATTTTGACAATTAGTTATTTATTTATTTTTATATACCGTATATATATATATATATATATATATATATATATATATATATATATATATATATATATATATATATATATATATAAATCATATAAATGTTAATAAATACATTAGTCAATTAAAAATAACAGAAAAGTTGAAGGCAGTGACTTACCAATGAAAACATTTTATGAAACAACACACCACTACACCAACACACACTGCTTCAGTTCACATAATTATTCAAATAATTATTTTAAAATCAACACAAAATTATTGGTTACCTCATGCTAACATATGCTATATTATATATAAATATAAATATATTTCTGATTTTTAAAACAGTAAAAAAAAAATGTCTGTATGGAGACTTAAACCCAGGACCTTCACCTCCAGAGACTGCAATATTCATTAGATCTCACACTCTACAGAGCTTATTGTTCATTCAGTCACAGGCAATACACTGAAATAGCCTGACTTTTAATGATCATACCTCCATGAATTCAGCAGCTATATTAAAAAAGGAAAACACTTTTTCCATGTTCTTTCATCCTCTATCTAATGCTGCTGAGCACACTTGGCGAATGTTGTGGTCCTTTTTTAACCTTCCTTTTCTTTACCACAGACTTTTTCTTATTATTAAACAAAAAATTTCACTGGACAATATAACGTAACAAACAAACAATTAAAGAATAGTTTTAAAGGCATTTTTTAAGTTTCCTGGGTTATGTTCTCCCTTGCATATTCTGCACAAAATAAATTACACAAAGTGTCTGCGTTACCTGAGGCTAATGAGAAACACAGTGAAAGCCCCGACCACTGGACTCTGCAAACTGTCTTACTTGAGACGGCTTCATTCACTTGACTGACTGGCCTAATGAAGCAGATCATTGGATGCACGGCCAAGCTTCCTTGCTCATTATCTATGCTGCTTCCTTTGGGAGGGATTCAATGACTTTACATTGCAATAACTAGAAATGCGTATATATATATATATATATATATATATATATATATATATATATATATATATATACCCAACGTTAATGCAAATCTTCTTCTTCATCCTCCACTTTAAATCTTAATTAAATGCTGTCGATAAATCCATGTCCTCAGAAGGTGGATCTTTCAGTTAAAAACTTCTATATCAATTGTATTGCATTGCCACCTAGAATTTTTAATCATAACCAAATGCAATTACGGTATGTTAATTTTTTTAATTTATTTAATAAATGGGACATTTTTTATTCCACTTTAATGTGAATTTATTGTTATCCACTTCCGTGTCAGAAATTAATATATCAGTGTTATGCAGTTTATTAGTATTTTCTATCATTCAGTAGTATATCAGTATTTTTTGAAAAATTCAAGTGTTTGTGCACATATATTTTTCATTTCTTAATTCTGTTCTCAACACTATCCAGCCTCTTTCTCTCCAACACTCAGTCACAGTTATCCTAAATCATCCAAAATCACAAACTTTGCTCTACTTAATTATATAGGTGTGAGTGATGTGTGCCCTCGTATGGGAATAAAAGAAAGTACCCTCACCAGTAAGGTCACCAATTCATTATTCCTCTCATTGTAAAAGAGCTGTTGTTGCCAATCATCAAACTGATGTTGGATTAGTAATTAAATGAAATTAAACATTCGAAAGCTAAAACATAAAGATAAATATAGAAAAACTAAGTTTGGAGGTAGATAAGAAAATGTTGTATTGTAAATGTGGCCTTTTCTTGCATGTTTTAAGGAACCCAGTCAAGATTGTGAACTATTAAAGGAGTGCTTTTCATGGTTCATGAATTTAAAAAAAAAACCTAGAATTATTAAAATATAACACTCAGTAAAACATATATAAATTCTGAAAACAGTAATTTTATAAATATATATATATATATATATATATATATATATATATATATATATACACATATAGTATCTCTACATAGCACCCAGTCCCTCTCAATAGCACTCACCCACCCTCTTAGCATCCATTCCTCCAAAGCCCCAATCCTTGTCAGCAGCCATCCCCTCTCAACAGCCATCCCCTCTCAACAGCCATCCCCTCTCAACAGCCATCCCCTCTCAGCACCTACCCCTTTCAGCACCCACTTCACATAGCACCCATCCCTATCTCCTTTTGATCCCACCTCACAGAACCCATCTCCCTTGTACTTTGTTGTAATCTAGCCCTCTCACCTCTTCCCTTATACACATCCCCAAAGTTTTGAACTGGTCGACACTGCCATCTCTTAGATTTTTAGTAGAAATGCTCTTTTGTAAACAGGCACAGATTAATTTCCAGCAGGGGGGGGCGCAGCCAAAGAGGCCCAAATGAGCTTGTGGTGGGTTGGGCCAGGGTAGGGAGCCCCAGACAATCCCTTAAACAACAGAAATAAATGCAAAAAATAAAATTACACAGCAAAGGGTGCCCCTTAGAGAATGGCCCTGGTGCATTGCACCATCTGCACCACTGGTAGCTTCACCCTTGGATACAATAAAGGAACAGACACCAGTTCTGAGTACACCTACATATCTTAAAAAGGCCAGAAGACATGTTTGCCCCCCAAATCCCACCTATCCCACCAATCCATTATATGTGCTGCTTCAGAATATAACCTTAGATACAGGTACACTTATAATGGTTAAAGGGGATGTTTCACCTAAGCCCAAGGTCCTCCATTATGAAAGAGTTCACTTAAATAAGTTCAAATATCTGTGTAAATGTTACAGCACCTGCCTTTTATTGCTTCAAGACCTCTGTATGTTTTGGTAATTGAGTATCTGAGGAACAAGGAACATGAATTTAACTCTTAAAATTTATAACTCAGTTTCAATGTGATTCTAAATTGAGCTGGCTCTTGAATTTGTGACCTAATCAGCTCACAAAGCTCATTGTCATTGAAAAATATCTGTTCCAAAAATGGCAATTTCCACTCTCCACAAAAATGGAGGAGTGACTGTTAAATTAGGCAAATTACATAACTTTTTTGTACATTTTTGTTAGAACATTGACCAGCTATACCAAAACGGGCAGGTTATAGCAGCGAGGTCAGACAAATCGCGGTCCACTGGAGAAGGAACTGGCAACCCACTCCAGTATCTTTGCCATGAAAACCATATAGATAAGCACAACCAGAAGCACAGACAGATGTGCTTGGCATGCTGCAACCATATGGTCACTGAGAGTCGGACACGACTGAAGAACTGACCAACAACTTTGTAAATAGTTCATAGACGAGTATATTTTTAATTTTTAGAGAATTTTATCATAAAATTCTCTTATTGTCTCCTGTTTCTATCTAACCTCTAGTTGTTGTTCAGTAATAAATTAGACATATACTGGAACATTTAATAAAAAGTATATTAATAAATATTATATGTAATTAGTTTTGCGGCTAATGTTGTTAGTTTGTTACGTACTAGTTTGTGGCCCTTTAATGAATGTACCACAACTGTTTGACACTAAGGGATGCAGTAAACCCAGGATCCCTCACCTGCTGAGCAAGGAGCAACTAGCTCCATATTGCCAAATATCCCTGGAGCAAGGAGCCACAGACAATTATTACCTTTGCCAAGTCTCAATCACAAATCTCCACTCTCAGTATAGGAGATCAGTCTGTGGGGGATTCAGCAGCACAGCTGCAATGGCGTGGAATAGCAGGGAATCCTCCCACTTCCACCCGGAAAATAAGTTATAGCAAGAGGCCAGCCGCATTTTGGCTCGGAAGTAAAATAGTAAAAAAAATATTATTATTGCCTATCTACTTGTGTTCTATGCTTATGAAATAATAAAAAGCAATGTGTCTTCTGTCTGTGCGCCCTCTTCCTGTGTACCCTCTCTCTTGGCCCTCTCTCTCTCTACGCCCTCTTCCTGTGTACCCTCTCTTTTGGCCCTCTCTCTCTCTACGCCCTCTTCCTGTGTACCCTCTCTCTCTCTGTGCCCTCTCTCTCTGCGCCCTCTCCCTCTCTCTCCCTCCCCCTTCTATCTCTCCCTCCCTTCATCTCTCTCCCTCCATCCTACTCCTTCTCACTCCCTCTTTCCCCTCCTCTCTGCCTCTCTCTCTCTCTCTCTCCTTCTCTCTCACTCCCTCTCCTTCTTACTCTCCATCTCTCTGTCCTTCTCACTCTCCCTCCCCCTCCTTACTTCTCTCTCCTTCCCAACTTCTCTCTCCTTCCCTGCTCTCCCTCTCCCCTCTCCCCCCGCCCCCCTGCGGCACCCATTGCGAGCCTCGCAATGCACAGTACGCATGGGCAACTCGCAATCTGAGAGTGTTACACACAAACTCGCAGTATGTATAGATAGATAGATAGATAGATAGATAGATAGATAGATAGATAGATAAAGTGTTATATATATATATATATATATATATATATATATATATATATATCACATATAATAGTTGGCAAATTGCGAGACGTTGTCATGCTTTGTGTGGTGCGTACGAGTTAGGCGATGAGCGGCGCAGGCGCTCATCGCTTGCAAGCTTCGCAAAGCGAGGCGAGCCGTTAACGCGTAGCACTTAGTCGAAGGTGCTCATTGCCTGCTTGCCTCGCAAAGCGAGGCAAGCAGTGAAGGCCATGAAACACGCGGGACTTAGCCACCAAACACTTAGTAAACTCCAAGCACTTGACAAACGCTGGACTTAAAAAAAATACAAAATACCAAAAATACGAGATTAACGGCCAAACTGGGAAATTCCAAAAACCCCAAAAAACAAAAAAAAAAAATACAACAAAAAAATTACCCACAGCACAGGGGAACGGTCAGGACGTCTGGGAGTGAGGTGGAATGCGAATTTAAGGCGATTTCAATTACTTTTGCCACTCGAAAATCGCCTAAGCGAGAAAAAAAAATGGCCGCCAAAAAAATTAAAACAAGGCTACACGACCCTGGACTGCGCAAAACACTGCCAAACGCGTACCACTTTCACACAGGAAGGAATCAACTACAAAATACACTATTACAAATGACGGAAAATGCTTGCAAGCCGGGTAACACATTAATAACATTACGGATCTACAATGGCGCTTTACACAACTACACTAACAGATTTCTAATGCACAGTTGGGACATTCATTACACTTTATCATCAGGACACCAACACTCAAACTGTACATTGGATGCTGCCGGATAATACAAACAGATTGTTAGCTCTTCAGGCTATTGATGGCTGCATATATTAATTACAAATAGGTAAAGTATATTCATTTATTCAAGAAATAATTCATTCATTATTGCTTAACTAAATATAGATAAATATATATATCTCTTTTATAATGAGTGACAAAGGTGCTCAGAGGAGCAAAAGTACACAAGAGGAGAGGCTCGCAATGAGTGCCAAAGGTCCTCAGATATATATATATATATATATATATATATATATATATATATATATATATATGTGTATACGTAGATGAATAATCAGAGTATTGCAGAATATAGTAATACCTTTTTTTATTATAAAACCATCATATTGTCTCCTCTTTTATTGAATACAGTGACTACATTTGATTGTAAAACAACAAGTACTTTATAAGAGTAAACAATTTCTTCGTTTGTACATTTTGCGGATTTCTGTATGTTTTAAAAGTTATCCAACAAAATCTGGAATGAAAACTCACCAAATAGAATTTTCTTTTTAATTGCTTACAGACTGCTGTAATTATGGGATCAACTGTAATTGAAATCAAATGCTTTAAACATTGCTAAAGCGGACTAATTTTTCCAAGCTATAGACATTGTTATTCTACAGGAAAGGGGTTTCTCAGTGTTCACTAGATCTCTCTTTTTTGCATAACAAATGTAAAAAGACCCCCCTCCATTTTTTTATTCTCTAATTGTTTGAGTATTTGGGATAACAAATCTGCAAAATCATTTCCACTGAATATAACACTTTCAGAGAATGTTTTTCTTTCTATTTGCCTAATAGTTCATGTAAATATGTTATATTGTACTGCCTAACACTTTCAAGCCAGGAAGATTTTAGATTTTATAGGAGCCAGATAGGGTGTTTCTAGGTGTCTGGATGGAAGCACTTCAAAGAGATACTTTATACTTTCAAAATATTTTGGAGTAAAATTTTAGGAGCCCTGGGAGCTTCAATGTCATTTCTATCAGGATAGATAGATAGAGATAGATAGATAGAGATAGATAGATAGATAGATAGATAGATAGATAGATAATTATTACATAGGTAGATTATTAATAGATAGATAGATAATTATTACATAGGTAGATTATTAATAGATAGATAGATAGATAGATAATTATTACATAGGTAGATTATTAATAGATAGATAGATAGATAATTATTTCATAGACAGATGGATAGATAGATAGATAGATAGATCATTATTACATAGGTAGATTATTAATAGATAGATAGATAATTATTACATAGGTAGATTATTAATAGATAGATAGATAGATAGATAATTATTACATAGGTAGATTATTAATAGATAGATAGATAGATAATTATTTCATAGACAGATGGATAGATAGATAGATAGATAGATAGATCATTATTACATAGGTACATTATTAATAGATAGATAAATAGATTATTAGATAGATATACAGATAATGATTACATAGATAGAAGATAGATTTGTTAGATAGATATATTATTATTAAATATATATATATATATATATAAATAGATAGATGGATAGATAGATAGATAGATAGATAGATAGATAGATAGATAGATAGATAGATAGATAATTATTACATAGGTAGATTATTAATAGATAGATAGATAATTATTACATAGGTAGATTATTAATAGATAGATAGATAGATAATTATTTCATAGACAGATGGATAGATAGATAGATAGATAGATCATTATTACATAGGTACATTATTAATAGATAGATAAATAGATTATTAGATAAATATACAGATAATGATTACATAGATAGAAGATAGATTTGTTAGATAGATATATTATTATTAAATATATATATATATATATATATAAATAGATAGATGGATAGATAGATAGATAGATAGATAGATAGATAGATTTAGATAGATAGATTATCATTAGATACATAGATAAATAGATATATTATTAGATATATAGATTATTAGATAGATATATTATTAGATTATTATTATATACATAGATAAATAGATACATAGATAGATTATTAGATAGATAGATAGATTATTATTAGACAGATATATAGATAGATAGATTTTTATTAGATACATAGATATATTATTATTAAAAAGATAAATATATAGATAGATGGATAGATAGATAGATTATTAGATAGGATATTATTAGATACATAGATAGATTATTAGATAGATAGATATATTATTATTAAATAAATAAATATATAGATAAATGGAAAAATAGATAGATTGTTATATAGATGGATTATTATTTGATACATAGATAAATAGATAAAGAGATTATTAGATAGATTGTTATTAGATAGATAGATAATTATTAAATAGATAAATAGATAGAAAGACGGATAGATAGATATATAATTAGGTAGATTATTATTAGATACATAGATAAAAAGATAGATAGATTATTAGATTGATAGATTATTATTAGATAGATATATAGATAGATTATTATTAGATAGATAGATTATTATTAGATAGATAGATTATTATTAGATAGATAGATATATAGATAGATAGATATATAGATAGATTATTAGATAGATAGATTATTATTAGATATATAGATAGATTATTATTAGACAGATATATAGATAGATAGATAGATAGATAGATAGATAGATAGATTATTAGATAGATAGATTATTATTAGATAGATAGATAGATTATTATTAGACAGATATATAGATAGATTATTATTAGACAGATATATAGATAGATTATTATTAGATAGATAGATTATTATTAGACAGATAGATAGATAGATAGATAGATTATTATTAGATAGATTATTATTAGATAGATAGATAGATTCTGAATACAAATACATTTGTGTAAAATATATGATTGCTTATCTTGCATGTCATGCATTTAAATGAAAGCTAGTATCTGATTCTTTAATGTATATTTATGGACTTTATAGTAATTAACACAACATTAATCGAATGTCTAAGTAAACCTAGTTTAGAATGTCTTATTATATTAATCAATTGACTGTTAGTTTATATGATAAAAAGCCTGATATTAGTCATTTATGAAAAACACATATTTAAACCTGAATAGTATCAGTGCTATGGACACTGGATTTGAGGCCTCCTTGCTTTGTTGTGTTTTGATTTATATTTACCTTTGCCTGGAACTTATCTTATGTACAGCGATACGGAATATGTTGGCGCGTTTTACATAAACTATAATAATACTAATAAATGCATTGTAATACTATTACATACAAGTATTAATATATCACATGGGTGTAGCAGCCAAAGAAAATATGGGGGGATACCACATATAGTATAAAAATACCACAATAACTGCTTCTCTACACATAAATACACACATTGAAAAATATGGGGGGGGGGGGGGGGGGTTGTCCCCCTTGTCCCCTTCATCCCCCCCAGTTCCTACACCCTTGAACTGGGTGGTTATCAAACCTCAGTCCTGAATCACAGCTCTCTCCCACACTCCTTATTGGGTACATTCTTGCAAAGTGTGCTTTTCACAGCCATGTTTCACAGGTGTGTTTCTTCCCACACAGTTTAAACAGATTAGTCAATAAATGGATGTGTTCATTCTCATGGCAGCTATCTTCAATCAATAGATAATGATGCATGTGAGAGATGGGCCATTAACAGGACCAAGAGACTATGCCAATCCTATACATAGCGTGTTTGATCTGTAGCTCTCTAGGCAACAGAGCTTAAACTCCACTTGCTGATTCAAAGAAATGTATGTCATTCATTGAGTTGTATCACTTACTTTAAAGCAATTAGAAATAGGTTTCCTACCACTAAATATATATTCTAAATAGATTTTAAGTATAAAAATAACTATTTATAATACAATTTGGGAGACTCAAATATGTAAATTTAGAACCAAAATAAGTACGCCCTATCAGTTACAAACAAATAAGAAGAATGCTTTATATATAACAGTGGTTCCCAAACCTCTCCTCAGGGCACCTCGCACAGGTTTGGATTTCAATTTAACTGTGTGAACATGGCTGAGGAAATTATTATTCAGGCAATGGAGCCTCTAATTCCCTTACACACCATTACATTGAAATCCTGAATTGTCTGGGGAGCCCTGAGGAGAGGTTTGGCGACCACTGATATATACTATGACAAGGTGAGCACATCAGCAAGCAACATAGTCTTAATTAATTCGTTTTTTGTAAACACACAGAAGCATTTAAAACAAACTTGTATTAAAGACACTGAGAAACACCTGATAACATTGGGGACAACCGATAAACTACTATTTATACAAGTAGTAAAAATGTGTGATGGCATTTAATAATGTAATATATTCTACATATATGCTGTATGTGTGCTTTCATTAATTATAACCGTTTTGAAAGGTCAGCAAACAAATGACACAACCTGAATCCTACTAAAATGGGTAATAGTAGTAAGGGCTCAGTATCTGTGTGAGATTATTGGGATGGTATAATTCAAAATAATAGCTAATAAGTAATTTATCAATTGAATGCTATTAACAAAAAAATTATTTTGCATACAGGGCACTTTCACTGACTTAAATAGGCTGCCAGTCAGCCTTTCTTATCCACCCACAAATCACTGATATTTCTGAGCATGCCTATTCTTTTGCTTTTGTAAATAGGTTACACCAGTAGTTCCCAAACCGCTCCTCGGGGCTCCCCAGACAGGTCAGGATTTCAATTTAATCAGTGATAAACTGAGAAGCCCCATTGATTTTTTGAATACCAATTGCCTCAACTAAATTCACACACTTTTAAATCGAAACCCGACCTGTCTGGGAGCCTTGAGGAGTGGTTTGGGAACTACTGGGTTACACTGGGGACAATAGATTCAGAATCCCATGGAACAATTAGAATTTTGGGCAATGATTTCTCATTAACAAGAGCTATGACTTTGATTAATCTGCAGTATGAAGTCAGGGTCGTATCTATCCTTTTTGGAGGCCCTAGGCAGTGAAGTGGAGGAGCCCCTGTGAGTGAGTATGCAAAGTATGCACGGATCCATTTTTGCCTTTTCTGTGTGTGTAAGTTCTCTTTCCTGTTGTTACTGTCTTGCTCTAAGTGGTTACCCCCTAGTAGCCAGTCTATGAACTGCAACATTATGTTTTTTTTAAGCCAGGAACCATTTGTTTTAAGAAGTGGCACCCTTCTCAGGGAAGCGCCCCTGGGCGTCTGCCTAGTTGGCCTAATGGGTAATCTGGCCATGTGTGTAGTTAATGTAGGAAAATGCCACTTTTTAAAATAATATTCAACTGGTAAAGTAACTGTCATCACATATATAGTTGTGAGCATGCGAGTTGATGCTAATGTTTGCGGGTTCGGGTAGCGAGCCCGCGAGGCGAGCCGCGGCCCTCGTAAAGCGAGTGTCGCAGTTGCTGGCAAGGAGCGCCGATGGCACACCATGCCAGCAACAGCGACCCTCGCGAAATTCACGAGGGTCGCAGTTTCTCCTTGCCAGCAACTGCGACCCTCACAAAATTTACGTCATAACGCAAAGAAAATACGAGACATGTTACGACCCATTACGACCTCGCAAAAATCTGCCGCAACACACGCACATCAAAACATAAAAAATAGAAACAAATACACACAACAAATGCATAAACAGCTTACTTACAGGAAGAGGGAGCATCCAGGACCTCGAAAACTAAAGTTACACCTCAATTTAAATCAAAGTAAAGGAGTTTAGACACTAAAAAATTCTCTAAGCGAGAGAAAAAATGGCCGCCGAAGAAAACGAAAATGAGGCTACAGCAATCGAAAGATGCAAAACACCACCAAACACCTACGTATTTGCCGAAAACACCTACGAGATTAAAAAACAAGCACGCAACCCGCGCAACCCCAAAAACATTACAAACACAATAAATACAAACAACAAACACATAAAAAGGTTACTCACAGCAAGGGGGGGCACCGAGGACCTCTGCAAGTGAAGTTACACCTCCATTTAAGCACAAATTTCGGAGTTTAGAGACCCGAAAATCACCTAAGCGAGAGAAAAAATGGCCGCCGAACAAAAAAAGAGGCTAAAGGTCCCTAAACACGCAAAGCACCACCAAACAGCTACGGATATTCCGAAAAAGTCGCTCGACATAGAAAACGGATATTACGAAAAACTTGCACGACATAGAAAACGAACAACGCTACATCAGCCACATTATATACACCAAACACCATTAGCTCACTTACAATTTCATTGCCGTCATTTTTTGACGGGCAATTCGCTAGTCATCTATAGTTGCGATTGTATCATATTTGGAACCTCTGCCTGTCACTTTAATACTAATAAATACATCATTTAATACTAATATACATCATCACATGTTATTGAATGGACTTAACTTTCCCATTATGAGAAACAGAACACACAACTGATGGGATCCTAATTGTGGGATGTCCATACAAAGACAACTCTCTTGACATCCATTCATGGGAATAAATCCATTTGGTTTTCACAAGTACATATTAAAGTCCATGGGAGCTGTCAGCAGTTTCACTCTTTCCTTACAAATTACTGTCACCCGCCAGCCCCCTTTGTCTTTCCCTTTAACTCTAGGATGCAAGATTTACTTTACTGCTATTTACCAAAAAAACATGTTTTTATTTCAGAAAAAAAACCTGAAATTGTGTATTTCTAACTTTTCCAAACATGTGGTTAATGTGACAAAGGAACAAGGTACTAAAATGTAACTAAATAACCAGCATTTATTGCAAATATATCCCTGTTTTGAGTAGTGTTTTGATCAGATGTAACAAAATGTTGTTTTTTTTACTTATTTCTAAAGAGTGCAAATTGTACTAAGGAAATCCACCAGGATCAGCCCAAATGCAAATGTTTCTGTCTGAGAAGGAAATGTTTATTGCAAAGGGGAAAATGTTGTGTATGGGAATAAACAATGTTGATCAGAGCAGAAATGTATCTGATTAGAGCTGGCCTGGCTCTGCACTAAGTAAACAGGGGATCTGCAGTGTTTGAAGGGCTTGCACTGACCTGAACGTCTGGACATGATCTGCCCAGTGTGGCCCAATGATCATGGCATCCTGTGGGCTATCTACACACTGTGGCCTGGGACCCTGCCAGTGTGCAATGCTCTGCAGACCTCAAAACCACAATAAAGGCAGCATCTGAAAGCTAGACTCAGTTACTATGCTGGGGACCTCATTCAATTGCGATTTGGCCAATTGAATAGGGGTTTAAATAAGCACATAGCATATTTGTTTTAAATAAGTTTTTAGTTAGTAAGCATCTATCCAAAAGCAAGGTTTTCACTAACGGAAAACTTCTTTAAAAAAAAATATGCTATGTGCTTATTTAGACCCCTATTTAATTGACCAAATCGCAATTGAATGAGGCCCTCAGTAGATAATGGTAGATATCTGATTTTATGTAATGTCCAGGACAAGAGTATAATATGTGTCCAATGAAGCCATATACTGTAGTACTTGTGATAATGTAGCCAGCAAGAATATATTACATTGGATGTCTCATTATCAGTTAGTTCTGTATCTGCCCCAAAAGGCTAGGACCGATAAATACACAGGGCCTCATTCAATTGCGATTTGGCCAATTGAATAGGGCTCTAAATAAGCACATAACATATATTTTTTAAAGAAGTTTTTAGTTAGTAAGCATTTATCCAAAAGCAAGGTTTTCACTAACTAAAAACTTCTTTAAAAAATATATGTTATGTGCTTATTTAGAGCCCTATTCAATTGGCCAAATCGCAATTGAATGAGGCCCACAGTGTCTAGTGATAGATAGATAGATAGATAGATAGATAGATAGATAGATAGATAGATAGATAGATAGATAGATAGATAGATAGAGAAAGAGAAGGAGAGGGTGGGAGAGAAAGAGAGAGGGATAGATAGATGGCTAGATAGATAGATAGATAGAAGGATAGAGAGAGAGAGGGGGGAGAGGGATAGATAGATAGATAGATAGATAAATAGATAGATAGATAGATAGATAGATAGATAGATAGATAGATAGATAGATAGATAGATAGATAGATAGAAGGATAGATAGAGAGAGGGGGGGAGAGAGAGAGAGGGATAGATAGATAGAGAGATAGATAGAGAGATAGAAGGATAGATAGAGATAGAGAGAGGGGGAGAGAGGGGGATAGATAGATAGATAGATAGATAGATAGATAGATAGATAGATAGATAGATAGATAGAGGGGGGAGAAAGAGAGAGGGATAGATAGATAGATGGATAGTTAGATAGATAGATATATAGAGAGATAGAGAGGGGGGGAGAGAGGGGGAGAGAGAGGGATAGATAGATAGATAGATAGATAGATAGATAGATAGATAGATAGATAGATGGACATAATCAGAGTATTACAGTTTATAATGATAACTTCTAATCTCGGTCCAGTTACTTTACTTTTTTGTGCATTTCCTTAATTAGTATTGCTTCTGCCTTGATGAAGAGAGGTTTATCTCTTGAAAGCTCATCATTATTATTATGAATATTTTTCTCCAACAAAAAAGGTGGATACTCACTGCTACCTCACTCTTTACATACACTATATGTATGTAGGTATAAATATAAATAAATATATAAATATATATATATATATATATATATATATATATATATATATATATATATATTATACACACACACAAATATATGTGTATAAGTCACATGTATGTGAACACATACACCCGTAGAGTTGTAGAGTTTCAAACTATACATACACAATTGTATAGGTATAATATATATAAAAGAACACAGCAACGTCTAACCATATTCAATCAAAGCCTCCCTCCTCCACAGGTATTTATGACCAAGCCTCTCAGATAAGGGCTGTTATACTTTAACTGGAAGTCCCACAGTTTCTAGTCTCCTGGCTACTGGGTAATTGTTATTCTCTCACAGCTCTGCTAACTGATAACCCCAAGTGTTTCTCAGATAGAAAGTTGTTTTTTACAGATAGGATTGGGTAGGTGGACTTTAATGCACCTGAGTGATGAAAACCAGTTTCCTAAAGCTGGTACAAATTTACTATCAATCAAGAGGAAAAGGCCTAAAGTACTGAAGTATAACAATACAATCATACTCTGTATACAGGTCTTTGTTATACAATGAGCCTCATCCATGTTAACTTGATTGTGTTTCTTATTTTAGACTATATTGCCATAGGCCCTCATTCTATTGCTTTTTTGGACAATTGAATAGGGCTCTAAATAAACACATAACATATTTTTTTAAGTAACTTTTTACTTAGTAAGCATCTATCTAAAAGCAACTTCTTTAAAAAATATATGTTATGTGCTTATTTAGGGTCCAATTCAATTGGGCAAATTGGAATTGAATGAGGCCCATAGTTTATTGTTCCCATATGGATTATCACTGATTGTTTAAAAAATGTTAGTGTTTCTTAATGCTTATGACATGTTTTTTTTAGGTTTATTAAATGGCTAAAATAGCACAGAAACGATATAGTAAAATAATTTATATTGCTGTGATGTTGGATTAAATTTATTCTAAATGTTGCTTTTCAGATTGAACCAGAGGACCACATCCCATACTGTTCTGTTACATTTGAAAACTAAATAAAATATAAATGATATTTTCTATTAGTTTTCAAATTAATATAATTCATCTGATGTTATCATCCAGTGCAATCTGTTAATATGTATTTTAATATTTGTTAGTATATAGAGAGTTTCATACAAGCATGCTAGAAATGGGAAAAAGCACAGTGGAATTATCCTTGAATACATTATTTGTATATATATTAATATATGTATATATTGTATACATGTGAAGATATACACATTATATTTATACTAGCGTATTGCCCGTCAAAAAATGACGGCAATCAGATGTGTATGTTTTAAAAGTTGTTTAGTTATTAATATACATATGGAATTGTAAGGTAGCTAATGTTTTTTTTTGTGTACTACTGAAATATAGAATTCAAATTAATAAATTAATTTACATATTTTTATGCATTGTGTTGAAGAGCTGGCAATCTGTGTTGATGTTGCTGCAGTATTAGTGGTGTGGAGCTGCTGTGTAAGCGTGATGAACGTGTGCAGTGTAATAGTGTGCGTGCGCAAGACCAAACCGTTAGCGTAGCTGTGTACTTCCGCATTATCCTAAAATGGCGGATAATGTGTTGTATGCGTCTTAGCGGATTATCGGTACGTGTTTTCCGTGGTTATAGTGCTGTAGCCTGGTTTTCGTTTTGTTCGTCCGTCATTTTTTCTGCGTCGCTCATTGCCAAAGTACTACGGTTTAACGGCTCGCCTCGCTGCGCGAGGCTCGCCGGGCGATGATCGCCTGCGGCGCTCATCACTAAGCCCGCTAAAGTACTACGGTTTAACATTAAATTTGTTTGCCACACAACATGACACTACATTTGTCCCTTTCGCTCATTGCCAAAGTACTACGGTTTAACAGCCGCGATGATCGCCTGCGGCGCTCATCGCTAAGCCCGTTTAGGTACTACGGTTTAACATTACATTTGTTTGCCACACAACATGACGCTACATTTGTCCCTTTTTTTTTTTCTTAAAATAAATACATTTTTTTTAAATAAAATTATTATTTTTGTAATTTGCAACATATTTCATCAAATGCGTTGGTTTAGGCTGTAAATCCGATGTTGCGCGAGACAAAGTCGTTAAATCTGTGTTAATGCGTAAATCTGTAATTGCGTTTCGTAAAATGAAGTCGCTACTGTCTTTTTACTCATTGAGCGGTTAATCCGCATCCTTTATCTCGTAGTTTTTCTAACACATACGTCTATGGCTGTGTTTTACGCAGTTCGTAGTAGTATAGCCTCGTTTTCATTTTTTTCGGCGGCCATTTTTTTCTCACTTAGCCGATTTTCGATCTTTGTAACTCTGCAAAATCGCTGTAAATTGGAGTTCCACCTCACTTCCAGAGGTCCTGCCTGCTTCCCCAAGCTGTAAGTAACCTTTATTTTATTTTTTTGTGTGTATTTAGTGTTTTTTGGATTGTTTTGGTTCCGCCGCTTACGTCGTAATTTTTTCAGCTCGTATTTTTTTTGTAAGTGCTACGAAGTAATGGCTCGCCTCGCTACGCGAGGCTCGCCTGCAATGAGCGCCTGCGGCGCTCATTGCCAAAGTGCTACGAAGTAACGGCTCACCTCGCTACGCGAGGCTCACCGGGGCGATGAGCGCCTGCGGCGCTCATCGCTAAGTCGTACGCACTACGCAATAGAGCGGTTTAACGGCTCGCCTCGCTGCGCGAGGCTCGCCGGGCGATGAGCGCCTGCGGCGCTCATCGCAAAGTCGTACGCACTGCGCAACGCAGCGTGACGACGTCTCGTAGTTAGACAATTATAATATGTGATATATACAGTGACAAGGTTTGTGAATAATCCATCCGTTGCTATGCCTAAAACTGTGAAATACAGTAAGAATATGCTTAAAAGGAGCCATGTTTAAAATGGTTTGGATTGACATGAGAGTGCATTATGTGATCTCATTTGCATGTCCCGCCCAGTTTTCCCAGAGTGCAGTGCATAAACTGTATTTCTGAGCAGGAAATACGTTTGTTAACTTATTTTTTAGACATTCAAATAGAATCACTAAGGTACTATTCAATATATATATATATATATATATATATATATATATATATATATATATATATTTATATATATATATATATATATATATATTATGATATACACTTGTTTTATTAAATATAATTTACGTTATTCTATGGATCTAGTATTTATACATTCTGCTAAAAAGGTTCCACAAAATAGCTAAGTTTGGTTTTTAACTCCTTTTAAAAACTCCAAGGCCCTCATTCAATTGCAATTTGGTTAATTGAATAGGGCTCTAAATAAGCACATAGGATATATTTTTTACACAAATTTTTAGTTAGTGAAAACCTTGCTTTTGGATAGATGCTTACTAACTAAAAACTTCTTAAAAAATATATGTTATGTGCTTATTTAGAGCCCTATTCAATTTGCCGAATTGCAATTGAATGAGGCCCCAAGTCTCCAAGCTAAATGATCCACTGTTCTTTCTAAACGTTAATGGGTTAATGTATGCATGCGGTTTTGGATTTTATTTGTATTTCTCATGTGTTATTCATTTAAATCTTACAAAACCAATACAAGCAATTAGATGAACCTCAAACACAAGAAAAAAAAGTCCAGGCAAGTCAAATCAGTGATAATATACATTCAGTAAAATGTAAGTTTTAAAATAATCTTGCAGAAAATAGCAGCAAATCATAGACTCAAAAATAAGTTAAAAAAAAAGCATAAAGGAACAGTTAAAATCAATAAAAAGGCTAATTCTACTTTTTTTTCAGTAGAATAGGGGCCTCTGTGTCCTGCACTGTTTCTCCTGCAGAGCTGCAGATTTCATTGGGAAACTGGAACAGCACATCCACAGCACATGATCAGTTTGTACTGTACAGCCTCAGGGTAACTGGATCACTCCATCAGATCCACCTCAAGGATTGCATACACCCTACCTGATATCTCCCATCACCCAGGCTAATACCTAAGGGAGGTAATATTAGCCCCAGATAAACAACTTTGTGAGTGTGCATCTTATAAACAATCAGAATAATGTTCCAAGCTATTAAGTGCATGAGCACCCCAGACTAATGAGATGTGTATAATTATAATGTATCACCTAATATTTAGAAATGAGATGTATACTACAAGAAACAAGATCAAAAACTAATAATCAAACATTTTATTGAGGTTTATAGTCATTTAATATAAAACAATGTGATAGTTAATTATGGATAGATTATATACGCATTTTAGTCTTTATAGATATATAGAAATAGTATGTTCTTATGTATAAAAATTGTAAGAAAGTATTCCTCAAATGTAAATAAAACTATTAATTATGATTCAGATCGAAAGAGTTGTCATTATCACTTTTATAAAAATTAAGTGTTGTGATGAACATATAATATATATATATATATATATATATATATATATATATATATATATATATATATAAAATTACCGACAGGATCATGTTCAGCCCTACTTTGACCACATTTTATGATGATTTTAGTTCCTCCTTCTTATAGTAACAGAAGCAGCTCAGAGATATTAGGATGCAAATAGTTCCCATACAGAAACACTTATAATATATTGGACATATATAATATTGTAGCAATCCTATTTACCTGTACCCAGACAAGGTAAAGGACAAGAAATAGAATATTTAAAATATTGATTTTTAGACATTTTGTTTGCTATCAACGATATAAATTGAATATCTAGTATGTATTCTTCTTAGAACATTTTTTTTCACATAGTCTATATTTATAGTAGGAGATGTTTTTCATTCTAATCTCTCCTAGATTACCAGGACATGCTATGAGGCTGAGGTAATTAAGGGGGTATATAGATGCAGAATATATTTTTTACACACACATATATATATATATATATATATATATATATATATATATATATATATATATATATATATATGCTGCTGCAATTTTAATTACCTGAATCTAGGTGGGCGAAACGAGCATAGAGTATTATCTGAGCATTTATATGCCTTAATTTATACCTTAATTATTAATAATTTATCTGGGAATAAATCCTATATCCAGTATGTACTCTTCATGTAATAATTATTTTCTAATATATTTAGAGATCAATTATAGATTTATTTCATGTATGCGTAATAAAGGTTTGTATTTTAAATCACTCTCCCTACTTTTGCCCAGCAAATTCATTTAAATATACTAAAAGATGCATGTCTTTCCTTTGCTTAGTTATTAATATTAAAACGTAATTTTAGAATAGATCCCACCACATCCACAGTCCGCTGAAAAGTGAATCTTGTGTAATGTTCTCTGATACCTTTTAGTGCACCAATGTATTAGGTCCTATGCAAATCTGAAGAGAGATCCTTCTTCCTCAGGTCTAAGACTCCAGTTGGCTCTGTGCTGTTCCAACAATCACAGTTGCCATCCTCCAGTGAAAGTGAAGCAGAGTTATTTTTTTTGTTTTATATATATATATATATATATATATATATATATATATATATACTTTTATATATATATATATATATATATATATATATATATATATATATATATATATATAAAGTATATATGTATATGTGTATATATATATATATATAAGTATATATGTATATGTGTATATATATATATATATATATATATATATATATATATATATATACATATATACATATATATGTATATACATATATATATCCTATAGCATTCTGATTTGCATTATAAAATCAAGATAAATCTATATACCCCACAGTGCTTGTAAACCAATCCAGTTCTGAAGGGGTTACTATATTACTAATCCATCCTATCTCGTCCACTGATCATAACACGTACATACAGCAAGCACGTGTGAATACATCTCAGAGAAATGATAAGTCTCTCTTTAACAGTTCAGTGGCCCCATCCCTGTTTTCCTTCATGCCCAATCAGAAGTGGAGGTGGGCGTGGCTGCTGGGTACTTCTTATTAGGGTTGGGAGGTAGGGTTGTGAATAGAAGGCTGTCATGTCTTGGAGCTACAACTGGTACTGATCTGCATCCACAGCTGTACTCAGTCTTCTGTCACTGTGATCCAGGGATCTGGGACCAGCACTGATTGGACTGTGATACTAGGACAGAGTCAGGTGTCCAGGAGCGGATTCCCAGGTCAGCTTGAGCCGGGTACTGTACTCCCGGTGTCCTGAGCTATATAACCTCACAGTGCGCTCTGCGCTCCTGGCGCACCCACAGCGCGCTCCAATTACGCACCATCCAAACCCTGACCTAAGGAGCGCTCCACACTGCGGCTTCCAGATGCTGAACATGAGCTCGGACCAGGACCAGGCTCCGGACGCTCCGTGCAGCCCGGCAGGCACAGCCAGCTCCATGTCACACGTGTCGGACTCAGACTCAGACTCCCCTCTGTCCCCAGCCGGCTCCGAGGGTCGTGGCTCTCACAGAGCCGCAGGTCTCTCCAAGAATGACCCTGAGGGTCCCATGGACGAGCGCTTCCCTGCCTGCATCCGGGACGCCGTGTCCCAGGTACTGAAGGGCTATGACTGGAGCCTGGTGCCCATGCCAGTCCGAGGGTCCGGTTCCCTGAAAGCCAAACCTCATGTCAAGAGACCCATGAATGCTTTCATGGTCTGGGCACAGGCTGCCAGGAGGAAGCTGGCGGATCAGTACCCGCATCTGCATAATGCTGAGCTCAGCAAGACCCTGGGCAAGCTGTGGCGGTGAGTAACTGTCACCCATACATGTATCTGTCACTGAATGATTTTATATATATATATATATATATATATATATATATATATATATATATATATATATATATATATAGCTGATCACTATTAGGGATATGTTTGTCCAATAAACAAGGTATCTATCTATGTATCTATCTAGTATGTGAACACATTAGCAATTATGGAAGAAAGGAACATAAAGTAGTTTTCGAGATATTATTTATTAATATATTTTTATTTATTGTTCCAGTATAGGTCTCATTTACTAAATGATCTATCTATCTTCTTCTAGATATTTGCATGTTGCATCTCACCCATGCATTACATACTGTACATAAATCCGTGGTATCAGCTACCATACATATTTATGGATTTATATTTTTATTTGCGTTACAGTGAAGAGAAAAATCAAGTCGAAAATTAGGAACTGACAATGTAATATAAAGAAAGATGTCCTGATCTAGCTAACTTCTGGCTGTAAAAACGAAATAAATTACAAAAGGTGACAGACTAATAAAATGTAGGCTCAGAAGTATCTCAACACAGGGATGCTATGCATAATGTAAAATATACATGACTTCACCTTCACTGGAGATGGTGACTAGACATAATAAACAATGGTAACATTGATCACTAACATGAGTAATTAAGATATCAGCCTATCTAATGGTACCTGTTTGTCATTTCTAAACCAGTTGGCAATTGTTACCATACTGCATTAATATATAAAGGAAATGTATAACTATCTAAATAATGAGATGTATTAACTCTCTCACCATGTAGTTGGGGTTTCACTAGCAGGGATGGTACATCTTCCTCAGAACAAATTGAATTAAGATGGGGCATTACTATCTTTTACTTATCAAGCATTAACTTATTTCCACTCCCAGAACACTTTCTTAAAGAATGACAACAAATCTGGAGAATATTTATATTTTATTGGCTGAGCACCAGTAGATCATTTAGAATAAACAAGAATATATGTTGACATAAGATAGTATAAGTAACAGAAAATAAATTCTACATATGCATTGGTACAGGAGGAGATGAGGGCCCTGTTCTGAGATATTAATACAAATTACATGAGATGTAGTGTACATTGAGACCAGTGTCCAAATGAATATAATCTTACACTGCACAGGGGTCCTGCCAACTGAAACTAACTCAAGGAAGACCCTCATACCCTGGTATGGCTAAGTGATTTTGCTGATCATTTATTTATCATCAGTTTTGCCACATAAAATTCCCAATTTAAATTTAGATTTTAGTTTAGCTCAAGCAAAAACATTTAAAGCAATGTAAAGGTAACCCTGCAATCAAGGATATGAAAACAGTTAATATGCAGAGCATCAAGCATGTAACTTGCTCTGGTTACAAAGGGTTAATATGTAGGGAAGATAAGCCAACTCTGGTGGCTTGTTATATATCAATGTTTTCCCTTGTTTGCCTCCTGATATATTGTGTTCAGGTAAAATCTGTTGCAGAACAGAGGTCCTCAAATAGTGATCCAGAGGTCTGTGAGCTAGTTAAATAGTCTGTGAGGCTGGGAATTAGAATTCAATGTATTATAATTTCTTAGCAAGTTCTAGCCTTATATTTTAATTAGTACACAAGTCAATATATGTAACAAAGTACATTTCAATTGCTGGACAAGCAGAAAATCATAAATTAGCTCACCAGATCACTATAAACTATTGAAGTGCTCATCCAGGACCCTCAGAATTATTTTTTGGTCTTAGGAAAAAAATGGAAATTACACTAAATATTATACCACTGCTATCTATTATTATTTTGGCAATTAATGATCACCTCGTTGTCCCTTTGAAAATATATTGTAATATACCTCTTTCAGTACAGTTTTGGATTTTTAATGTTGTTCTGTAGTATTCTATGTCAATCCCATAAACCAAATGAACAATATGTGGTACCCTTATACTAAAGATAGATTTTTATAATTAATTTATAAAGAACAAGAATATTCTGAAGTGATAAGTGCAGGGGAACGACTAAATGCAGGGGTGTAGGAGCCAGAAAAATTCTGGGGGGATACGCAGAATTTATACATACATAGGAAAATCTGGGGGGATTTATCCCCCTCATGCCCCCCAATTCCTACACCCATGACTAAATGCATAAGAGGAATCTGACAAAAATATATAAAAGTAGGTACAATCTAAGCAGCTTTATGTAAACTTTATGTCACTTTCAATTAAATGAGACCAAGGTGAAAACTCACAAAGTTTTATAGAGGCTGCAACTTATTCAAAGGGTCCAATGGTTGTTTTTTATGCGGGGAAAGTTGTCAAATGCATATTGAAAGTAAATATTTTACTTCTTTTACTAACATTTCACGTTAAGAAACTATATAGTGCAATATGATAAAGATTATGGATGTGATATATCAATTCCAAGTGAATAGTTTTATAGCATTTTGGCTGATTTGGCATTGATTAAAGCCAAAGGGGTAGCTTAGAACAACATTTTAGGAGCTTGTTCTAGAGACCCCTTTAGGAGGATCTCATACTGACCACTGATTGATGGAAAATAATTGAGTCCATTTTGCAGAACTATTGCTGGGTCACAGTTGTCTGCCAAATGTAATTTTTATTAAATCAAATTAATATTTACTGTTGAATATATTAATTTACACTCTCAATAAGTATGTGTGTGTGTGCGTGTGGGGGGGGGGGGGTAGTAAACTCTTATTTTTGTGCAATTCTGCTAGTCACGTATTTCATCTCATTCGTTCAATAATAACAAAGAATAAGCTCCAAAGGTATAATTTTTGTATTCGCAGACAAACCACTGCAATTATGAAAGTAAAGGGATCCAATGCCAGGGATATTTTAGTTGGGTGTAGATAAGAGTACAAATTCTTAGCTAAAATATATGTTTCATCAACCACAGTGATTAATGAAAAAGGATTGTTGGGAAGGGCAGACGGCTTAACCAGGCCTGGGGTGCCAGATTCTGAACTGGTTATCAAAAATGTAGTTCATACTTCAATTATTTGAATTAAGACCTTCAATTTCACTGCTTAATTGACATGCAATGTCATTGGCTTTGTCAGAGCTATATATTATATAAACCCAGCCAGAAAACATTATCCAAAGAGTTAACATAACTGATATATAATATAGAATCTGGACTTTAGAGAGTAACATTGAGCCAACCACTCCCCCACCGCAATATCCGCTGAATATGAACACAGATGGCGAATTAATTCCATTACTGAAATAAGGAGTTTGGATTATATGAACCTTTTCTGATAGGCGTAAAATTACATCTAATTATCTTCATTGGGGAAAATACCTGTTTTAGTAGTTGAACATTTGTTGTATCTATCTTTAGCATTGCGAGGCAGTTATGGGGTAGATTCACTAAAGATTTATCTTATCTGTAAGAGGGGGTTTTGTATATATTATCTTCTTTATTTCAAAAACCAATGCATTACACTGACTGCATTATGAAATACGTAACTTGTTGAAATATATCCTAATATTTAGTCCTACAAGTCCAGGGACCAAGGACTCTGCTTTGTTACATGATATGTCGGTTGCAAGTTTCAATAATTTACATAAAAGTCGCAGCCAAGTAAAGCAACAAGTCAAATTCAATATATTGATCCAAGACAACATTAACTGAGTTTATTAACTTTTTCAATGATTAATCACATTTTATTACGAGTACTGACAGGCGTATGGAAAATGCTATTTTCTTAACAAATTTGAATCGTGCATTCTTTAAAATGCACAATTGGGAAAAAAAAAAAAAAAAAGCATCCACAAATTTACTTATGTGGAATGTGAATGTTTTGGTTAGTTTATTTTGCAATTAACATTAGGGTTTGCCGAATTTAGAAGGGAATTTTATTATGAGAAACTAACATTAAACAGAGCCAAAATATCATTGGGAGAGGCGATCCTTTATTTGCATAGCCGAAAACCTTAAATATTGCGAACGTGTATTTTTAAGAGCTTTCGCATATTAAAAAAAACAACCTTCCCATGTTCTGAAAGACTATTTATTCAGACATAATTATGAACATAGTTCGTAGAATTGAAATTCCTGTTTGTTCTTTGGTGGTGTCGTCAATTGTCCCGTTATAACATAATGTTGACGTATGTAGTGAAGGCTTAACGGTTATGTTCCTAAAAAGTCTGAACGCCAGAATGGCAGCTAGTGCATCTGTTTGTTCAGTACGTTAACTGGGAAAGTGATTCCATTTTATAGGAACGTTAGGTTAAGAAGGTTGTAATACAAATGTTAAAATTTGAAACCCTAGATTTTTATGTCAAGGTCAAGTGACACCTTATAAATGTCGGCCACAAACAGCTGACCAGACAATACGTTTATATTGCATTACAGCTGGTGTGGTAGTTATCGATTAATGCCTAAACTCTTAAGAAAAAAAAAACATTGTGGATTAACACTTTCCTACCTCCTGTGAATTTCTCTATGAACTTCAGGAATTGTTTACTAGCACTTATTCTGTTACTGGTGGAATCGTTCCATAGCGAGGAAGCATATTAGCAAATGAGAGGTGGCAGCAAACTAAGGTTTACTCATAATCAGATATACCTTAATTATAGATTGTTATCCACCACTTATCATGCCCATTTTGGTTATCCTTCCACCTATTCCCACTATTGACACTGAATCCCACCATAACCATTATACAAACATTGGCCCATTGTATCAACTCAACAACAAATACATGTTAACCTCCTGGCTATAACCCACTTGTGCTTAATGTACTGCTTTTGTATATTGACAAATGTAACCGTTTTTTTGGCAATTTTCTAAAAAGCCATGGATAAGAACTGTATTTAAATGAAAATAAATAAAATGGCGTCTTCTCCCCACAGCTTGTTGAGTGAGAATGAGAAACGTCCCTTTGTGGAGGAAGCTGAAAGGCTGAGGGTGCAGCATAAGAAGGATCATCCAGATTATAAGTACCAACCTCGCCGACGGAAGAGCGTGAAAGCTGGACAGAGCGACTCTGACTCTGGGGCTGAGCTTGGACATCACCCTGGTTCCCAGATCTACAAATCTGACACTGGACTGGGAAGCATGGGAGAAAGTCATCTACACGGGGAACACACAGGTAATGTATTTGTATTATTCTACAGATTGATGAAGATAAATGGGGGATGCACTAAATGGTTACAATATGGTTCCGTAAATGCTATTTCCTGGGGGGGGGGGGGGGGCGGGGGAACTGTTATTGCGGCCCTTGTTGGGGGGGGGGGGCTGTTATTGTATCCTCAAAACGTATCTTGATTGTGTAGACTTCACCAATCAGTCTTTTATTTCTCATGTCAGTTATGTCCTCAGAGGGCCACCAAAAGTCCAGGATTTTAATATCTCTCTAACTGATTCCATGTGGATCAAACAGACTGAATGAAACGGAGTAACTCACCTGGTCTTGATAGGAGAGGTCCTGAATGCACAAGCAGAGAGACACTGAAATCCTGGAGTGTTGGCAGCCTTCGTAAGATTGAGTTGCCCACAACTATAGTAGTCCCCCCCCTACAATCTTCATAAAAGTGTCTCCAAGCAAATAGATTTATTGTATTTTTTTTAAAAAGCAGCAAGTCATTAACTTTGAGGTTTTATAAACATTTCCAGCAAAAAGACATAGAAAATGCCAGCTTGTCTAATGGGTTTTCTGAAATACTTTTGCTTCACCACAAGCCTGGGAAACACAGTTCTGCAATGCATTTTATTGCATCAAGTTATTTTACAAAAAGAAATTACCAGCCATTAAAGTGTATCTTGTAGATGGAGATAACTTTTGTTAAACAGAAATAGTTGGTCATATAAAAATATGGAAACATTTGTTTTTATTACATATAAGAACCACTTTGGCCCACCTAGCATATAAGGTTTGAGAGATTGCTATGTATTAAGGAGAGATGTGGATATGACATGCAGGCACATATTCTATTGCTATATGAATAGTTATTAATTCTGTTTGGAGGCTATGTCGTGTATCCACCAATCTTTTGTTAAAGGGTCATTGTAATGATCAAACAAAAAGGTTTATTTAGTAAAAGATTAGCAATAACGCCAGTATCTGAAGTAAATAATTACAGTGTAGCATTTAAGTCTTTCATTTAAACTTAGCATTGTGGCATCCAGCAGTTGTGCTTCTCTCCACCCCTTTGTTGGTGTCCATGGCCCCAAAAATGATCTACTCTGAACCCCAGTCATCGCTGTAAGTCTTCTTGCAATAGCCAGTGCTCGGAAGTAGACTACTACTACCCTGTCTTGTGAGCATTACTGTCGTCCTTTAAATAGTACTTTTTACAATTATTATTTCTGTAATTCTTTTTAATGTTAATGCAAATAATATTCATTAGTCTAATACAGATATGGCTCCATGTTCATAGACTTATATTACAAAAGTATCAGATAACAGCAACATATTGTAAAGATATTTGGCAAGTGATTTTTTTTTTAACAGTGTCTAATTTCCCTTCCAACCATAGGTCAAAATCATGGACCTCCAACTCCACCAACCACTCCCAAGACTGACCTACATCATGGTGGCAAACAGGAATTGAAGCATGAAGGGAGAAGGATGATGGACAATGGGCGTCAAAACATTGATTTCAGCAATGTGGATATTAATGAACTGAGCAGCGAGGTCATCAACAACATGGAGACCTTTGATGTGCATGAGTTTGACCAATACTTGCCCCTTAATGGGCATGCAGGTATTCCAGGTGATCATGGGCAAAATTCTACAGCGGCATCCTATGCAGCTTCC
The DNA here is from genome assembly GCA_027410445.1 of Discoglossus pictus. Lineage (NCBI taxonomy): Eukaryota > Metazoa > Chordata > Amphibia > Anura > Alytidae > Discoglossus > Discoglossus pictus. Next base: position 65,376,142 of record CM050172.1, on the reverse strand, counting down.
TATACTCACTCAGCTGGCACTACACAAGCACCAGTTTGGTCTCATAAAAGTACATCTACAACCTCCTCATCTTCTAATGAATCTGTTCAGCAAAGACCTCACATCAAGACAGAGCAGCTGAGTCCCAGTCATTACAGTGACCAGTCTCATGGGTCACCTACTCATTCTGACTACAATTCATACAGTGCCCAGGCTTGTGCTACTACTGTCCCCAGTGCTACAGTGACCAGCTCTTTCCCCAGCTCCCAGTGTGATTACACAGACCTCCCAAGCTCCAACTACTACAACCCATACTCTGGATACCCATCCAGCCTTTATCAGTACCCATATTTCCATTCCTCAAGGCGCCCCTATGCCACACCTATCCTCAATAGCTTATCAATTCCACCATCTCACAGCCCCAACTCCAATTGGGATCAACCAGTCTACACAACACTGACAAGGCCTTAAATATATTCATATCTGAAGTACAGACTTTTATGCCATAATGATATCTCTGGTTGTGGAAATCTTCCAGAACATATGCACTATATAATGGAAAGTGGGAGGTTCAGTGCCAGTTTCTTCCAAGTGCCTGCTGATAAACTGAAGACATGTTCCTGCTCCGAAAAAGGGTGGCGGGCCTTCAGGCTTCTCCAGATGACAGAAAATATTAAAAAAACTGAAAGCTCTATTTTATTTTACAAACTGTGATATGACATGAAATGAAGGATGGCTCTCTGACTCCTTTAAGCGGACTGAGATGATGTGTACAAAATTAGTAGGTGCCAAAAGTTTTGAAGTTTACTGCGAGATGCCAGACCAATTAAACAGCAAACGTGTTCTTTGACCAATTAACCCATTTCTAACAGCCATTTCATTGATGTAATAAACTACAATGGGCAGTACTGGACCAAGTCATCTGATACTAGAAATTCTGTTAATGATGCATTTTTAACCAATCACCAAATTCCTGTAGACGGTTTGAGTCCCTAACTAATGTGACTTATATCTTGAACTCTTACTGTCAGCTAAGAATTTCAGTGCATTACATTGCATTGTTTGTTCTCTGACAAACTGGACTTTAGGGAAAAGAGTCTTAAGACCCTGCCGTGTCATTTAGTCTTGGGTTTTCTTATTGACTATGTGTCAATTTCAATTGAGTTTCCTTAGCAAGGTTTGGTTGTAATTAACATTTCCCCTCCAAAAAATTCTTATAGGTCTGAGATCTGTTAAATATATAAATATATATATTTATGTGTCTTATTATAATTGTTTAATTACTTTTATTTGTGAAAAAATTGTATAAAGTTGGGTGAGGAAAGTCAAGCAATTCTTGGAGAAAGAGCAACCACCAGTGCTAAACCATATGGGATAGGTCTAAACAAAAACATTTATTGAAAATAGGGTAATAAGTAACAAAATCCTACTTCCTTTTGGGTTTCTATTGTCCCTGTTGATCTATTACATGTCCTAATACATGTGAAATAACTTTATTTGATAGTTTCTTGGGACATATGATTGAGACATTTTATACAATATGAGACATGAAATATACAGAATATGTAATTATTATTTTTGAACCGTAAAATAATTATTATATTTATAATTTTGAAAGAAAAAGGACCACCAAACTTGTTCACCACTCTTCCCATAAAGCTCCAACATCAAATCTCTCCTCCAAATTTTTTGATGCTTCATTTTTGACTAATACCTGATGTGTTTTTATGTCATTGTTCTGTTTCATTGTATGCTGAGCATATAATTAACTTCATTTATTTTATGGTAACTTGTGCCTTTTTAAAATATATACAAAAAGAAACTTTGTAAATTTGAAAAACATTTTTAGAAATTATTTTTTTTGTTTCTACTGTTTCTTACTATTTTCTACAATTGTTCTTGGGTCAGATTTACTTTTTATGCATTTAAGCAAAATACTTTTTTTTTGCAAATCCTATTTTTACGTTCAAAGTGTGAAAAAACTCCGTTTGTAGTTTGCAGCTTTTTGTTTTTCATTAAGCAAAGCTAACTTTTGTATACATTATCTTTGAGAAAATTAAAATGGCTTTTTATCAAAATTGCTGTGGGTTTGTCGTCTTGCTTTGAAAATTATATATATATATATATATATATATATATATATATATATATATATATATATATATATATATATATATAAAATGTTTTTTTTTTTTGTTTTTTTTTAACTTTTTAATTATTATATGCTCAACTGTGGCATTGTAAATAGTTAGCAAATTTATACAATACAAAATGTCAAATTAAATTATATGCAAGGTCTGATAGAAGTGGAAAATGTTTAAAAATGTTGCAATATACCAAAGCCACTTTCTTGCATAGTATAACATATGAGACTTAAGCCCACTTGGCCCATTCTTAATATAGAAACAAATAAGACTTGCTCTAGGGAGTGTAACATATCTTTACATTTATTGACTCTCTAGTTTAATCACAACCTAAATGTTCTGAGCTTTGTTTCCCTGGCTGATATTAATTTAAAACAACAACCGTGAAACCCTAAAACAGTCTGGGACCGGTCTGTCTGAATCAAGTCTACATGAATGTGGAAAATATTTGTCAGTGTTTTCCTTATTTACCCAAGACGTACATCTCAGAACAGATTACAATATATTTAGTCACTGTCGATCTAATGCTGTTGGTTTGAAGGGACATTGTCAGACCAACACCAAGGTGATTTAATCTTTTGTTGTTGATCAGTCCTTCAGTCGTGTCCGGCTATCGTTGACCATATGGACCGCAGTCTGTGTTTCTGGTTGTGCTCATCCATATGGTTTTATTGGCTAGTGGGTTGCTAGATCCTTCGCCAGTGGACCGTGATTTGTCTGACTTCTCTGCTATGGCCTTCCCATCTTGGGTGACCCTACATGGTTTAGCTCACAGCTTCATTAAAGTATACAAGCCCCTTCACCATGACAAGGTAACGATCCAGAAGGGGATTTAATATTTTAGAGCACATTAAAAACTGTCTATACATTTCTATTAGCTGTTTTTTTCTTTATTGTAAATTATTCCCGATATATTCATGTGTATGTGGGACTTCATATGCTAATTTGTGCTTGTGGGAGGGGGATATAATTGCATAATATGTGTTGGGAGGCAATGCTTTGCCATCACAGAAACAGACAGGCAAGCTGTAATTATTAATTAGCTGTTTTGATGTGCTAATAAGATTCATTTAGATGTGCTTATTTGCATAAGAATATCACATTAACCCCCTTCTGGATCGCTACCTTGTTGTGGTAAAGGGCTTGTGTATTTCAGTGAAGCTGTGAGCTATACCCTGTCATCCAAGATAGGCAAGTCATAGCAGAGAGGTCAAACAAATTGCGTTCCACTGGAGGAGGAACTGGCAAATCACTCCAGTATCTTTGCCAAGAAAAAAACGTGGATAAGAAAACCAGTAACAGATGTGCCTGGCATGCTGCGTCCATATGGTCACAGAGAGTCGGACACGACTGAAGGACTGCACAACAATCACAGAATCAGTGCTGATTATCTCAGGAGTTATTCACTTTAGAAATAAAAGAATAGGACAGTACATATCTAGTATTTCATGCTCGTTAAAAATAACAACTTCATTTTGTGGTCACTTAAAAGCAGGGACTTCAGGTGATAGGAAGATTTTTGAATAAAACTTTGGTTCTACAGGACTAAATCTGTTGAGCTGCTTTCTTTGTGATTCAACACATTTAAGGGGTCACCTCAATCCCAAACACACTTTAATTAGGCCATCTTACACTAGTCCAATGCTTACAAGCTGCTTTCTGTTAAAAAAAGTGAAAATATGAATACACTGCGTGGCTGTGAACTGATCTCAATTCCCAAGCATCCTGCGTAGTATCACAAATTACTGTGCGTTTGTGTCGTTCAGTCGTGTCCGACTCTCTGTGACCTCATGGACCGTAACACACCATGCAGATCCACTTGGTATCCATGGTCCAGATACTGGAGTGGGTTGCCAGTTCTTTTTCCAGTGGGTCACAGCATACAGCTCCTGGTATTCCTAGGTGGTCTCCTATGCAAATACTAACAAGACCCAAACCTTCTTGGCTTCAGGTCGCTGTGACCTCTTGGTTGCCTGGCTAGAATCGAACCCAGGTTTTAGTGGTTAAAGCAACGAATCCTAACCACTGGACCACCCTATGGAAATAAACTACTGTCCTATTGTCATCCCAACTATTAGAGGCATATATTTTAAGGCAAGAATGGATATAAGACAGTATACAGTTGCATAAATGGCTAATACATCTAAAGGCTGCAATATTTGTGTTTTTTTTCCCACTAGTTATTTAAAACTAGTTTCTTGTCCGTCATAAATGACGGTATCATATATGTTCTGCTCTGTCTCTCTCTCTGCGCCCTCTCCCTCTCACTGTGTGTGCCGTCTCTCTGTCTTTATACCCTCTCTCTCTGTGTGCCCTATCTCTCTCCCTCCTTCTGTCTCTCCCTCCCTCCTTCTGTCTCTCCCTCCCTCATTCTCTCTCCCTCCTTCTGTCTCTCCCTCCCTCCTTCGTCTCTCTTCCCCCCTCCTCCTTCTCTCTTCCCCCTCCCCACCTTCTTCCCTCTTCCCCCTTCCCCTCATCTCTCTCTCCTGTCTCTCCCCCCCATGTTTCTCCCCACCCCCATTGCGCATTTAACTCGGGAATTGCAGATCGTAACACCTGTTTGCGCTTGCCTAGTGCAGGCGCACGCAGGCGTTACAATGGAAACTATTATAATGATAGCAGAACAATATTGCATTACAGTGTCTCTAGATATAATATGTAGACTAGAAAATAATTTGCTTGTTTTGTATAGTTTTTCAGATTGCTTATTAGGCTTACAGGCATTTCTGGCTAGTCCGGGTGACTTTGTCACTAAGAGAGTGTCTTTGTTCTGCATCAGCATCTCCCTTTACAGTGTTTTATTCCTATAATTATACGCCCTTTGCTGGGCCACTGCTAAATATGCAACAGAAAAAGTATTATTACCGAAAATTGACTACTATTTTTAATATATCATATAAAAAACTAGTGGTTTATGGTTTAGAAAAACAAACATTAAAGCGAGTGAGGAGAGAGATTGGTTGTTGACTGCTATGACGTCTTGTGGCTTTACAGGGCACACAGTCTGGAAGTCCTAATAAAGGTTTCAAAGCAAGTAGTCAAAATGATTTAGGCCTTAAGACGTATTTTGCACAGAAACATAAAATAGCCCATCTACTCAGTCCAGTTACCGAAAAGTTTGGCTTAATATAGCTTTGGTATGGTCTTATATTTATATCCTAATGCTTATTAGGCCCTACCAGCCTTTCTGTAAAGTTGTAATTTACCCTAAATGTTTCCCTTTCCATCTTCCAGGCATGGCATGTGGTCCTTGAATTTATCTTTTTTTCTGGAAGATACTCCCCTCCTGCATTTGTTCCTTCTGTTCTCTAAGCTATATATATTAAGGCGATGAAGTCTTGCTTACAAGTTTTTCTTTTAGCACATGTACTATTTTGTTGTTTGTTGTTTAATCATTCAGTTGTGTCCGACTCTCCGTGATCCGATTGACTGCAGCACGTCAGCCACTTCCTGTGTCTGGTTGCGCTAATCCATAAGGATATCATGGCAAAGTTACTGGAGTGGGTTGCCCATTCCTTCTCCAATGGACCGCGATTTGTCTAATCTCCTTGCCATGACCTGCCCATCTTGGGTGACCCTCCATGGTTTAACTCACAGCTTCATTAAGGTACACAAGCCCCTTCACCATGACAAGGTAGTGATCCAGTAGGGGATGTACTAGTTTAGTCAACCTCATTTAAACTGTTTCTAATTTGTTAATATCAATCTCGAGATATGGTCTCTAGAAATGGGCACAGTATTTATTCTTTAATAATAATTAGTAAGAATGCAATGTGGAGCAGGCCTACTTCTGCCATAAGATGCTTTTATATAGAATTAGGTTTCCATAAGGGCACTCACATTAAAAGCCTTTACAAATTTACACAAATTACCCAAGTGCATGCTTTCTAAGGGCCTCATTCAATTGTGATTTGGCCAATTGAATAGGGCTCTATATAAGCACATAGTTCACTAACTAAAAACGTCTGTAAAAAAAGATATGCTTCTATCCAAAAGCAAGGTCTTCACTAACTAAAAACTTCTGTAAAAAAATGCTATGTGCATATATAGAGCCCTATTCAATTGGCCAAATCGCATTTGAATGAGACCCTAAGTGGGTTCCCTGGTGGTCCAGTGGTTAGGATTCAATGCTCAGGGAACCAAGAGGTCACATCACCCTGAAGCCAGGCTGGGCCTGGTCAGTACTTGGATGGAAGACCACCTATGAATACCAGGAGCAGTATGCTGTGGCTCACTGGCCATGAAAGCCAAGTGGATAAGCATGGTGTCTTACAGTCCGTGAGGTTAAGGAGAGTCAGACACGACTGAGTGATGCAAACACGTTTTTTATTTTATCTGCTGTCTTAAAAAACTCCTAACATCCAACTAATTCTCTTCTTCTCCTACCTTCGTCTTCATGAAGATAATCTTTATTTTAGTTACAGAAACCTTCATATCATATAGTTCTTATAATTGTGACCAAGATGCTGCATTATTGTACTCCCAGCCTCAAGTCCGACTTAAAGTAAATGTTGATACACCAAGAATGGGTAATCAGTGAAGAAAAAGACTGTGTCTCTGCTGCGAAAAATAAAACAACTGAACACTAATAAAATAGGTTATTTTCTTTAAAAATTAATTCACAATGTATTTTATAGTTTTTTATATATTTTATGGACGTTTATTAAAATGAGTTAGCAAAGGACAGTAACATTTGTAGTTATTTAGTATAATTAATACACATTCTCTGGCCAAGAACTGCTAATAAAAATGTCAAAAACACATAAAAAACCCATACTAGATAAAAAACAATCTCTCCACTCATATTTGTGTTGATGCCTCATACATGACTCAGTGCTGAGATCTTTCCTCTGTTTTGCTGATGGATCTCAGAATGGATTCCTTTCTTATGACAATAATCTCACCACTTGAAGACAAATGTATCAGCCACGCTACTCTGAACCACCACCGCAAAAAAACAATCTACCCAAACTGGAAAAACCGAATCCGGGGACAGTAACATGGTGTAACTGAGACTGTGGGAGAGAGTCGGCCTTCTTAAGTCCTAGCCTCTGGGTTGGTGTGCTATGCAAGGCAATGTCCCTGTGGGGTATGAAGCAGGATGTATTATATTATTATGCTACCAGTCTGCATAGAAACTCAAAGCTCCCACATCAGACAATAGGAAATGATTATCTAAATATTTACAGGGATTTAAAGGAAAATGGGACTTTAGTGTTTTGGATATTTGCTTTTGAAAAGTTGTCTTTCGTCTCAGATGAATAAGCATGAATAATCATAATATTGCAACTACTAGGGATCTCATGTAAAACTGTGGATTTGGAAAAATGTCTAATGTTTGTGAAGTTGAATCAAAATAATGTCATCACCTAGACTAAGTAGACTAAGCCGGTGCATGAAGGTATCCATTTTTATGTCTTCCACACTTCGTGCTGGCGTGGGACTGGTCTGCTAATTTTTATAATCTATTCAAGAGAGGGAGGAGTTTAAGGGGTATGGAGGGGGATTTGTTGATTCATTGGTGGATTTAGATAAGATTTAAAGGTATATGCAAGGAAGCTGGGTTATTAATGCATCTGATAGAGGAGAATTTATAGTGTCTTAATAAAATTGTTTGCATGAAAAAATACTAAAGTTAACAGTTATACCATTAGCATTAAGTTTTCTGAATTTCTTGCATTTGTAAAGAGTTTTCTCTTAGTGTTGAGACCCGCTGAAATTAGCAGGTAATATTAGCATAAGTAATACATTGTATCATTTTGGCCTGGGGATTGTGCAGACATGCTCAGTTAGCAACTGAAGTCTGCCCTACTGTGGCAAGTCACATGATTTCAGACACTTTCCTTTCCTTTAGCCAATCAGAAGCTTTTACATTGGGTACATTTTTTTAATGAAGTACCCGATATGCGCAGTGACATTGCTTTGGGTGTCTACATCACCCCAAGCACACTTTTTTCTTTTTTTTTCATGCATATATGTTTTGCTAGGTGGGTTATGAAGCTCCTCTACAGTATGCATTCATAACCCACCTCACTTGCATATACCTTTAAGCATAGGGTAACTCCCCCATCCCTCCCATAGGCTCAGTAGAAGCAGCTTGCAAATATATTTGCAAGTTTTTCTTGTCCAACTCACCCCCTTGTGTCTTGAAAAGGAAGAATGTCTATTATGGCTGATTCTGTGCACTTGCAGGGTCTGCTAAAATTAAGATTTTCTCTAAAAAATTATGTTTTTTGCACACTTTGCAAAGGAGACATTTCTGATAATCTACAGTGGTTCTTTAACAAAACAGAAAAATCCATTGCAATGAAATAATGTGGATAAATATAGCTAGGATTCTACAATATATGTACAAATAATACAATATGTTAAAAGAGTGCTACTTGTACTATGTTCTATGGAACCCTTGGGTTCCCCTTTTTGTTTGCCAAAAAATTACCCCACAAATGATTCCCTCTGCAGAAAGCTTTTTTGGTGAACTTGAGTGAGTTGTGGAGATAAGTTGAGGCTCTGGGTAGGATTGTGATATTGGGTGGTGCATTAGGGGTACACAGTAGTTGTAATGTGGTTCTGTAAGTATTATTGTTGGATCAAGTGTTACTGGCTTGAGCTCCATCAATTTGTTGTATCACAAAAAGGGATCCATGGCTGATTTAGCTTGAAAAGCATTACCTAAAAATGACTCTGATTTCAAGAAAAAATAGGAATACCCAAGATGTGCACAAAGATATCATGAATATTAATCAAACAAACTTTTAGATAGCTGAAGTGGGCAGACTAGATGAAGCTACTGGTTCTTATCTGCTTTCAAACTGATGGATGCAAGGAAACATTCCTTGGAAAAACTACAGCATTTAAAATAGTAGGCAGTGTCTACCAAAACTGTAGTCCATGGTACCCGGGTTCTATTTTGCAACCAGAGAAAATTACCACAATTTGTTTCATTATGTGGCAAGCCTTATGGTGTCTTAGAGAAGCTCCAGGAGATGAGTTTTGAGGTATGGGGAGACATTTTAATGTCCTGTAGTAACTTTAAGGTGCTAAGAATTGCTTGTTGGCTCTGAAGAGTATTTTATGATACCTTTTTTTTTGGCATCATGGACTATGTCAGTATTGTTGAGACCCAAAGAGAGCTCCATTACCGAATAAGCTTTATAAACACTGGAGTAGCATAATTCAGACACAGTTGGAGCCAATAGGGTGCTATCCCCAAAAATATGAAAAGGTCTATTTATTAATAAAATTTGAAAAGTAATGGAAAACTTTTTTGCCATGTTGTTCAGCTATAGATATATGAATATATATGTGCTGTGTTTGGTACCATTAATATTGCTAGTTATACTTTTAAGTCTATTATATCCTGCTGGTTGTAGATTAGAAACACCAAAAGTTCTTCATAGGTTTTTATTTAAGTATTATTTCTTGCCAAGAGTTAAATTCATTGAATGATCTCAGCCTGGGCAGAGCGAATGCAAAACAGCTCAGACTTCTGGGGAATGGCCAGAGTGCAGGAGAGGGGATCTGCTGAATTTTAATGATTCATTATTGCATGGAAAAGCTTTTTTGTCTGCCTTTATCCGGTGCACAATAAAAGAATTAATTGGACAGAAAATGGCAGGGCAAAGAACTGACAAATCATTAAGAGGTTCTGAATAGCTGATTGGATGCACATTGGTGGGTGAAATTCTACCCCGACTGTCCCTGCAGAATAATAACGGGCAGCAGTTTATATTTATGCTCTTCTGAGAAGCCATGTCTGCTTTTCAGTCTATAGACAAAATTTGCTATGGGGTTCACTGAAGCTTCATGGCAACCCATGGAGCTAATGTATGTGTTATCAGCAAAAACTAAATTATTGATCATTCCATAATTGTAGTAATCCCTGAATCACAAAAGGTAATGATGGGAAAAATGAAAACACCATTTTCTAAAGATAGGGTACCTAGATGTCACTGGCAGTCAGACTAGGCCAAGGGTTGCCATTTTGTTTTGCAAACCTCACGGAGGCCAAATGCTATTATGAAAGTGAAGTCAAGGTCTGGAATCTATTTTTTTTTTGTGAACACATATACAAACATATTTTAATATAATGGCAAGGACACAGGAAATAACTTTACATAGTGAAGGAAAATAACAACATGTTGCTGCAAGTATTTGAAAGCTTCAATTGACATATATGATGATTTAGTAATGTTATGGAAACTCGGAAGTGGTCAGGGCTCGTCTTTTGGAACAGGTCCACCTATTGACTATGCTGATTAGGACCACGGAAATATTTAAAGAAAGCCTGTAATAGATGTGTGATGATCAGCTGGGCTAGAGCTAGGTACACTACTGATTCACCACCCTCTTACTCCAGCTGGATGGCGGCATTGTAGACCTGGAGAATAACATCTTTTACAAGATCTATAAGGCTTAGTATATGATATTTGGAGATCAAGTAGTACAGTCCAGACATGTGTCTCTTGATCAGTAAAAAAAGCCAAGTTTTTGGGACTTTCGGACTCCATTTCCATAGCAACACATCCTTCCCTGGCAACCAGATAGCATCTCTACTGCTAATAAATCTGGCTCCTCCTACATCGTAAATCTTTCACCTCTAACAAAGGTAGTAAATCTGTCAACCAACCATCTTACACAGCCCACATGGCTTGCTAACATGTGGTCTGATGTTTACTTCTCACAATGCATTATGGTCTGCACTGCTTCTGATGTCATCCATAGTATCCCAAAACGCACAGTGGCCAGGGAGTTCACCAGTGAATGGGGAGATCCATTCTGAGTACACCTTCGTGTCTCATCAGGCCAAGATACCGTTTTTTCCACTGCCATTAAGGACTATGGGTAGTTCAAATGAGTCTCAAATTGTGCCACCCTTTGCCTTTAAGCTACTTAACATGGAATTGCTTTAGGTGTATGTGCTCTGCTCTCAGGCAGCCTTCAAAGCCTTGGATTAGGATAAAGTACATTCTTATTATTATTATTGTTTATTTGTAACGCGCCAACATATTCCGTAGTGCTATACATTAAGTTCAAGGCAACAAAACAATAGCAATATTAACACATTGAAAAGGATGGAGGGCCAACATCAGTTTGATAAACAATCATCCAAAATGTACTTTCATTTCTACATAATGCAATTGTCTAATGAAATACCACTTGTAAATCTGCCTTTTTCTGGGTATTTGGTCCTTCTTAGTGTACAGGATTTTTGAAGCCTCATTTTATAAAGCCCATAGAATGTGACGGCAGGCAACTATTTGCCCAACAAGTCTGCCTATTTTGGCATATATATGACCTTGTGTTCAGGTGAGCCATAGACTTATCTCAGGCATAGCTGAATGAATGCTTATCCACAGGAATATTTACTAGAATGGTCAAATGCAAAATGGACTTGTATGAAATGTGAATAGGTTTGAAGTGGATTGACAAGGTTGAGTGGTATAATATTTAAGATACATTTTCGCACCTATGCACAATATATACCTGGGACACTTTCATGTTCTTACTATTATTATTTCCTTTATTTGTAACGTGCCAACATTTTCCGAAGCGCTAGAAAAGGGTAAGTTCAAGTCAGAACAATATTAACACAATGAAGAAAAAAAGAATGGAAGGCTCGGTCTTTGAGCTCAAAATCAAATGTACACAGAGCTTTCCCTAAAACACTTAGCAAGATTGAAGACTCGCAGATTTACAACCTAAAGGTTATGGTAGAGGTATAGAAGGGTAATACATGTGATGTGTATATTAAGGCTGAAGGTGATAGGCTTGTTGAAACAGATGAGTTTTTAGTGAATGTTTGAAGGATTTAAGTCAAGAGGATAGTCTAGTCGAGGCAAAGAGTTCCAGAGAATAGGGGCAGCGCAAGAAAAGTCCTGAAGGCGGGAGTGAGAGGAGGGGATACAAAAGAAGAAAATAATAAGGTCGTTAATAGAGTGAAGAGGGCAGTTGGGGGTCTACTTAGAGAGTCGAGCAGAGATATAAAAGGGTGCATAATTGTTGAGGGCGTGATAGGTTAGGGCAGGGGTGGGAAAGAGGGGCCACATACATGCCTGGATTTGATGATAGCCTGGCTGCTCACAGGTGAGTCAATCACTTCTTCAGTCATGCTGAAAGGAAATCTTCAAATCCAGGCATGTATGAGGCCCTCCAGGACTGAACTTGCCCACCCCTGGTTTAGGGTCATGATTTTTATTTTTATTCTGGAGACTATGGGAAGCCAGTGGAGTGACTGGCAGAGTGAAGCTGCAGATACTGAACGGTGAGTTTAGTAGACGAGTCTAGTGGATGCGTTGATTATGGACTGATTATACACCAACAGTCAGAGGGCAAGATGAAGAAGAGGTGCCAGAGAAGGAGACACTAAATGTTTGATTTCTTCAAGGTAGGAGGAGAACCATGAGAGAGCTGTGTCACGGATGCCAAGAGAGCGGAGAATTTGGATGAGAAGTGGGTGGTCAACATTGAGAGTACATAATACCAGACTGTCAGACTTTTTTTCTACATATAACTTGACTTAATAGAACCTTTAATATTATTAAAGATTATTAAAGAACCACTATATGGCTCTAGTATCATAATGTTTTATTTAGGCATTAATCATTAATAACATTCAAATTTAATCATTTAAAAAGCAATATTCAATATTAAGCTTACAGTCAAAGTCCAGCTCAGTTGATGCTGGTATCCACCCTCTAAAAGTTCAATGAGGGTGGCTTTGTCTACCAGCTAGCTGCTAAATTTTCAGACACAACATGTACCACTAACACATTGATTCACATTGGCTAGCAATGCGTTGTGTTAGAAGTTTCCTTTGGCATCTGATTTTTCTGAAAATACTTTAGACTTGTCTCTAAGCCCAAATCCTTCTCTTAATGACCTTATCACGTTGGAGATAAAGACTCAGCTAGAGGCAGATACTATAATTTTATTCCAAATCTTTGGTTTTCATAGGGTGATCCTACTGTAAAACCGTTGGACATACCTAGTAATGGTTTGACTTATAGAAAATAAACCATTCAAAATACTTGCAGAACTTGATGTTTTGATGAATATTATTATAAACTAGCGTATTGCCCGTCAAAAAATGACGGCAATGAGATGTGTATGTTTTTAAAGTTGTTTAGTTATTAATATACATATGGAATTGTAAGGTAGCTAATGTTGTTTTCTGTGTACTACTGAAATATAGAATTCAAATTAATAAATGAATACACGTATTTTTATGCATTGTGTTGAAGAGCTGGCAATCTGTGTTGATGTTGCAGCAGCATTAGTGGTGTGGAGCTGCTGTGTAAGCGTGATGAACGTGTGCAGTGTAATGGTGTGCGTGCGCGAGCCGAAACCGTTAACGTAGCTGTGTACTTCCGCCTTATCCTAAAATGGCGGATAATGTGTGGTATGCGTCTTAGCGTATTATCGGTACATGTTTTCCGTGGTTATAGCGCTGTAGCCTCGTTTTCGTTTTGTTCGTCCACCATTTTTTCTGCGGCGCTCATTTCCAAAGTACTACGGTTTAACGGCTCGCCTCGCTGCACGAGGCTCGCTGGGCGATGATCGCCTGCGGCGCTCATCGCTTAGCCCGCTAAAGTACTACGGTTTAACAGTAAATATGGTAATACGGTCAAATGACGGTCAATAAAAATTAAATGTTGTGAAATTTGTTTGCCACACAACATGACGCTACATTTGTCCCTTTTTTTTTTCTTAAAATAAATACACATTTTTTTTTTGAACTTTTTATTTTTGTAACTTTCAACTTATATTTCATCAAATGCGTTGTTTAAGGCGGGAAATCCGATGTTGCGCGAGACAAAGGCGTTTAATCTGTGTTAATGCGTAAATCTGTAATTGCGCTTCGTAAAATGTACTCGCTACTGTCTTTTTACTCATTGCGCGGTTAATCCGCATCCTTTATCTCGTTGTTTTTCAAACACATACATCTGTGGCTGTGTTTTACGCAGTTCGTAGTAGTATAGCCTCGTTTTCATTTTTTTCGGAGGCCATTTTTTTATCGCTTAGCCGATTTTCGATCTTTGTAACCCGTCTAAATCGATGTAAATTCGAGTTCCAACTCACTCCCAGACGTCCTGCCTGGTTCCCCATGCTGTAAGTGACCTTTTTTTTTATTTTTTAGTGTGTATTTAGTGTTTATTTTATTGTTTTGGTTCCGCCGCTTATCTCGTAATTTTTTTCATCTCGTATTTTTTTTCTAAGTGCTACGATGTAACGGCATTGCCAAAGTGCTACGATATAACGGCTCGCCTCGCTGTGCGAGGCTCGCCGGGCGATGAGCGCCTGTGGCGCTCATCGCAAAGTCGTACGATCGGCAAAGTGGTACGATTTAACGGCTCGAGCCGGGCAATGATCGCCTGCGGCGCTCATCGTTAAGTCGTACGCACTACGCAACACAGCGTGACGATGAATTGTAGTTACACAATTATAATATGTGATCATCTTATTATTGAAGTCCTTGGCTACTTTCCTCCATCAGGCTCAGACAAATTGCAATATGTATCACTACATACTTTGTGATTTTACGATTTTACAGCAATGAAGGAATAATAATATGTGGAAACCATGCTGCACGGTTCATGCCAACACCAATCTCCTTAGATCAAACATTTCCCTTCAATGCTTCAATGCTAAACCCTTAAATATAATCAGAAAGTATACACTTTTGTTTAATTTAAAAACATATTACAGTATCTCATCTATTTCCTACTGTGAGCTTTTCCCCACCCAGAACATTTTTCGGTCTTTAAGGGGATACCTCTTAAACATTTATTACCTAGGTGCCTGTTATTTCTTCATGCTATGAAGTACCAAAGAATAAATAATATAAGTAACTTTAGAAAACCACTCAATATTTTATTTAAAAAAAATGAAAACAAATGGCCCTTCATCTTAAACCTCAACTGAACTTATTACAACTGCTCTGTAAAATTGAGTAGAAAATGTGTAAAAACTCTTTAATTTGAAATTCTTCTCACTGTTTTATAGTTGTTTAAAATGCTTCTGTGTTAGATTTTACAGCACTAAAACTGTTTGTGTAACCTTAGTCTAAGCCAGAGTCAGCTGCACTGCACAATTCATGCATCCAGGTTCAGAATGGACCATCAATTACAAGGTCCCTTTAAATTAGCATATTTGTCTTTACTGCGATAATAAATTTCATTTTCCCCTTTGAGATTAAAATATGAAAAGAACCACAATAAATAAGCTGACATTTTTTGAAAGCAACAAATTTGAGTGTGCTTGTTATATTTGGTCCTTGCAGAACCTGCCATGTGTAGGAAGCTCTACATAGACATTTGCTAGAAATATTTAAAGATTGCGCGTGTTAAGTAAAAAAACTAAATATGCAAAAAAATTATATGTTATTATATAAATTATATTATACTAGCGACTTACCCATCAAAAAATGCCGGAAATAAAATTTGAAGCCATGGTAATACTGTTTGCCACCGAATGTGAGGTTATGGCCCCTCTGAGCAGCTTTGGTGCTCATTGCGAGACACAACTTGCTAACCTTTGGCGCTCATTGCAAGCCTCTCCCCCTGTGTCCTTTCATTGCGAGCCTCTCTCCCTGTATGACTTGGGTTAAGTGTCACTTGCTTTGCTTAGGTGTTACTGCCTTTGATTAAGTGTTACTGGCTTGAGTTAACTGTTACTGCCTTGTATTTAATGTTACTGTTTTGCTTAGGGCTGGTATTTCCGTCCTTCGGCCGCCTTTTCCGTCCTTTGGCTGCGTTGTACTTCTTTCGGCCTTGTTTTCGGTTTGTTTAATTCTTTTCGTCCGCCATTTTTCCCCCCGCTTTGGTGATTTTCAATCTAAAAAAAAAGCACAAATATTCCTCAAATTAACTTGCAACCTCACTCACATGCTCCCTGGCTCCCCCCTGTGCTGTGTGTGAGTGTGTAAGTAAATTTGTGGCATATTTGTGTGTTTTTGCAGTTTGGCGATTTGGCCCTTAAATGCGTATTTTTGCGGGCCGTAATTTCTCTGCCGTTGCTAAGTCCCAAGTTGTACGGGCCGTAATTTCCCGGGCATCGCTAAGTTGCGGTGAGCGCCTTCTGAACTCTTTTTATGTAAGTCCCGGGATGAGCGACTACGGCGCTCATCTCCACCAGCGCAATGAGCTCGTTTGGCGCTCATTGCCTAAGTCCCGTGGGTAGCGGGGATGAGTGCCTGTGGCACTCATCTCCACCAACGCAATGAGCTCCTTTGACACTCATTGCCTGGCAGCAATCACTGCCCTTGCTTTGTGAGGGCCGCAGAGGCGCGGGCTCGCTGTGCGAGCCCGCAATTTTAACACAGCGTTACCAACAACTTTTGGCAAGCCCGCACTGCTCACAACTATATATGTGATACTAAATATGTAAAAAATTAAATATGCAAGAGTTTGGGAAATTCAGAAAGCTTTTCCCACTTGTTTTTTCAGGTCTCTGTTTGATTATGTAGAGCAGTATTGATCAGTTCCATGTATTTTAACTATTACTAAAATATTTTTTTGTGTCAATTTAATATATTTTAATATTTGTAAGCTGCTCATTGTTATAAAGACGAAGATCATGGCAAATGGCAATCTCAGTTTCTGGCAAATAGATGGGGAAGAAGTGGAGGCATTTAACAGATTTCTTCAGATGTTGACTGTAGTCATGAAATTAAAAGATTTTTGCTTCTAGGGAGTAGAGCTATGGCAAGCTTGGACAAGCTAGTAAAAAGTAAAGATATTACACTATCAACAAAGGTCTACATAGTCATAACTATGGTATTCCCAGTAGTGACATACAGATGTGAGAGCTGGATCATAAAGAAGGCTGAGCACAGGAGAATTGATGTCTTTGAATTGTGGTGTTCGCGAAAATTGCTTAGAGTCCCTAGGACTGCAAGAAGATCCAATGAATCAGTGGTACAGGAAATGAAGACAAACTGTTCATTAGAAAAGATGATCATGAGGCTGAAGCTCAAATATTTTAGTCATATCATAAGAAGACAGGATTCCCTAAAGGAGACAATGATGCTGGCAAAGATTGAAGGTGCACAAATAAGGGGATGGATAGATGGGGCCAATGAAGCAATGAACATGAACTTGATGGAGTTCAGAGAGGCAGTGGCTGACAGATGTGCCTGGCATGCTGCGTTCCATAGGGTCACGGAGAGTCGGACAGGACTGAATGATAGCAATACACATTCTGGAGTATTGGGTGCTACTATAAAGTGTTGCCTAAAATCATGGTGAAGAAATTCAGCCATCACAGCCTTTAGTGAAGCACGTTGTGATGCTTAGTGAATCTAGGGAAACACAACAACAATTTACTTCAGTATATAATGATTTCAACCAGAGCATGCAGAAAAATATGAATGAAAATCTGAGATAAACAGCAATCATTTTATGTATCAAGTCCGTGCCAACGTGCTGCCTCTCCCTGCCGGATGCCCATAGGGAGCAGATTGGCAGCTGAGCGGGCGGCTGGTACACTCAGGGTTAGAAGCTGTTGTTATTCACATTGTCAGATGGTCTGTTCTCATCGTCTGTTCGGAGATTGATTGGGTTCAAGCTCTTGTTAATCAGCTCTTCCAGGTGGTTTGGGGGCGAGCGCCTTCCTGTTACTTTATATGTGTGGAATTATATATATGTGCAGTCCATGTATCTCACTGCTCGTTATCAGAAACTACATGGATGGAACATAGAGTCTGCAAAGGAGTGAGGAGCTGGAGAACATCTCCCACGTGTACTGCAGCCCCCTCACTCTTTATCAGTCATTCACAAAACCTAATCATAGTGTTCTGGAAGGAATCCTCAGCGAATGTGCAAGAAAAGTCTACGTGCCAGGGAATTCTGCAACACTGAGATAAGATTTGTGCATCACACAATGCAATTGTAGGTATTAAAGGGCCACTGTGGTCATTTTAATCTCTATGGTTCTTTGAATAACTAAACTTGATAATTACACAGCCTTTATATATATGTATTTTAAACCCAAATATTTAATTGCTGCAGAGATTTATTTTCTTTTACAAGGTTACCCTGTCTGTTACTTTCTCAGCAGGATGTGTTCTTGGAAAATGCTAAGCATACCTTTAGTGATAATAAATGCACGGGTAGCTGTAGATGCCACATTCTTATTGTGCAAGGTATTCAAAGCCTATGGACCATCTATCAGTATAACTCTGGTTGTGCTTATCCATAAGGTTTTCTTGGTATATATAATGGAGTAGGTGCTGGTTCCTTTTCTAGTGGATCTGTCTGACTTCTCTGCCTATCTTGGGTGACCCTACATAGAAGCTCACAGCTTCTTTAAAATACGCAAGCCTCTTCACCATGACATGGTAGCGATCCAGAAGGGGATTTAAAGTCTACTCCCGTCTTAAAAAGTTTCCAGCATATAAAAATACTATTCTCCATTCTAAGAACATCTGCATATTTTTAAGTCTAGTTCTACAAAATAGTATTTTTTAAATATACTTTACAGGACCGCTGCATAATGATAAAACAAATCCGCCACACCTATCCTCCCCCCCCCCCCCCCCCCCACACTCCTTCTTCCATTGATAGATTAAATAAACACATCCTCAGTCTTAAAAAAGTAAGTTTTTCTCTGAAAGTCTCTTACGCATTGATTACAGTTAGCTGCAAAAACGAGACAAGGCATGTTTAAACGAGGGACACGATGCCTCAGGGGCTTATCAGTAATTAATATCAGTATTTTTTTCATTAAAAAAAGATATGAATATCAGTTTATGGGTAGATCAGAAAGGCTGACTGACAGCTCAAAATAGCAGACTTCAAAGTTAGCTTACTGTGGTTTGTGTACCTCAATAAAACTGTGAGCCATACCATGTAGCGTCACCCATGATGGGCAGGTCACAGAAGAGAAGACAAATCACAGTCCACTGGAGAAGCAAATGGCAATCCACTCCAGTATCTTTGCTAAGAAAACCACATGGACAAGCACATCCAGAAACATATGTGCTTGGGTCACAGAGAGTTGGGCATGACTGAACGACTAAACAACAACGCCTGTTACTATTTATACAATAGTATCACCATTGTAACAAGAAGGAAGCAGGTGAAGAGCCTCTGTAACAAAAGGTTATCATCTAAAAGGACCCATGGAAAAGCATTGGGAGCTCAGGGACTTTCCAGGATAATTCAATAGAAAACGTTTATTGACTTTTGCTTTGCATATTACAGACTCTACCCTTTGTCTTACATGGTTTGCTATTAACAGTTTACCTGACTTGTTGTTGTTGTTTAGTCATGTCCAACTCTCCATGACCCTATGGACCGCAGCACGCCAGGCACATCCTGGTTGTGCTTATCCATAATGTTTTCTTGGCAAAGATATTGGAGTGAGTTTCCAGTTCCTTCTCTAGTGGACTGCGATTTGTCTGGCGTCTCTGCTATGACTTGCCCATGTTGAGTAACCCTACATGGTATAGATTACTGCTTCATTGAGCTAAACAAGCCTCTTCACCACGACAAGGTAGTGATCCAGAAGTGGTTACTTGACTAGGCCTGGGCAAATTAAACACTTTTAGGTTAATTTGCCTATATAAGACACATAGGATTGAAGTTACAGGATAGAGCAGGGGGTCTCAATCATCTGGCTTCCTTCCAGTGCTCATGGAGACCACCGTTGATCTCCAGAACATTTTGAACACAGTGATACTACATGTGACGCACTATATTTTAATCGTGTTTTGCATAGATTTTCTACGTTAAACCTATTTTTTAGTTCACAATTAATTACCATTAAAAAAACATGTGCAAACAGCAGCAAAACAAGGCTTTAACCAGAAAATATAACATAGTTTACCACATTCATGGCCATTGCTGTACCCCTCTCCACTTCAATCATGGTCCTGTGAACTATTGAAGGAAAGGGAAAGATTTCAATTGAGATGATCAGGATGTCTTGGTCAGTCTTGAATAAAGCTACCTCAGCTGAATTTTTTCAGTAGTGCTTGAAACTATGAAAAAGGTTGGGAGGCCACCAATGACATAAACTGTGTATTTAACTTATATATATAGCTGTTGCTGATATTTACCCACTGTAGGGTCATTGTCTATCAGGAAACTGCTATCTTTTCAGACATAATGTTTACCACCAACACAATGATTTCCACTGGCTGTTAGCTTTTGTGTTAGAAGTTTCCCTTCTAACATGTTGGTGCTGTCTATTGTTCAGTCGTTCGACTCTCCATACCCTATGGACCACAACACACCAGTCCCATCTGTCAGCCACTGCCCCTCTGATCTTCATCAAGTTAATAATGTCCATTGCTTCAATAACCTCCTCTGTTGTCCCCTTCCTCGCGTGTCTTCAATCTATCCCAGCATCAAATTTTTCTCAAAGTAATCTGGCCTTTTCATAATATGGCAAAAATATTTGCATTTCAGCCTTATGATCATACCTTCCAGTGAACAGTTTGTTTTGATTTCCTGAAATACTCTAAGGACTCTAAGCAGTTTTCTCCAACACCACAATTCAAAGGTATCAATTCTATGGCGCTCAGACTTCTTTATGGCCCAGCTCTCACATCCATATGTTATTCTTTTGTCTACTTGTTCTTAAAACTGTTTAGACTTGCCTCTCTGTCACTTCCCTTAATGGTCAAGGAGAATAAAAAACCCATCTGGAGGCAGATAATCTAATATTTGAAAATTAATATAATATTAAATATTGTTGTCATAAATGATTAAAGAGGAATTTTGCTAGGACATTACATTGATCCTTTAAAGCACCACTCTGGAAATAAAAATTACACTCAATTACGATTAATCTCTTCTGTACTTTTTATAACTATTTTAGTGTAATATATGAAATATTTTTGACTTACTTGCTTTATTTTGCCACTCATATTGCTCATTATGTCCCTGGCATTTTTCACACTAGGATCCTCCTCCATCTTGTGTAGCTGGTGCTTTCAACAGCATATACACAGATGATGTCACTGTTGGGGATGGAGCCAACCACACAGCTGGGCAGGGTTCACTAACAACATGAAAGTTTTAGCTACTATAGCTTCTGATTCTTGCTCTAGAAGAAAAATAGCACTTTATTGGGCAAATAATGTGTTTTGTTTATATATATATATATACACACACAACAATCATTTAATGTATGGTAAGCACTAGAGTAAGAAAAGCTCTCCACCGTACAGAGTACAGAAAACTAATAATACATTAATAAGCCCATATATATTATTGAATAGCCCAACAACTTATATAAAAAAAGTATTATGCATACATAGTCCAAATGAACAAATAAGTATAGTAAACTGTATGAATTCTACATTATATTTACCTGTAATTTATAAGCAAAATTTAATCTAGTTTTGCATGGATTTTTTTTAATATTAACTGCTGATAAGCTCTTCAATAATCTATAACAAATGGCAATGGTATGCTTAAAGTGTTTGGTTCTCTTCATCCTCCTTTGTCCCTGAGGACCAGCAGATAAGGTGTCAGAGATGGACTATTAAGAACTATTGCTCTAGAGGTCCAGTATAATAGCCCAAAGACACATGCAGAATCTGCAGAAATTAAGAAATTCTCAGAACATACTTTGATGCTTGTGGCTAATATTGCTATTTTGTCACATATTTCACAAACATGAATATCTACTAAAACTACAATAGTCATTAAAACAGGAGACTATAGTTTTGTGAAATTAAACTCTAATACAAAAGTAGTCCTTGTGTGTAAATGTAAATTAGCTATATGAACATAACATCAACATAAAAAAAGATCCCATTCAAGTTGGGATAAAAAGATCCCGTTCAAGTTGGGCATATAAATTACAGTGGAACTTCCATATTCGTCATTGAGGGACGGACGAATACGGAATCGGACAAATATAGACTTTTTCTGACCAATATTGGATTTTTAGACGAATATTGGATTTTTAGATGCTATAAGATTTTTGGAAGCTATAGGAGCATTACAATGTGAAACAGGCCATCTGATAATTGTTGTTGTTGCATTATTCAGTTGTGTCCAACTCCCTGTGACCTCATGGACTGCAACATACCAGGAACATCTTTATGTCCATGGTCATGTTGATCCACTTGGATTTCATGGCAGAGATACTGGAGTGGGTTGCCAGCTCCTTCTCCAGTGGGCCACAGCATACAGCTCCTGGTATTCCAAGGTGGTCTCCCATCCAAGTATTGACCAGGACCAAACCTGCTTGGCTTCAGGGTGGTGCATCCAAGGGTACTGAGGGAACTGGGTTCTGTAATAGCCAAACCATTACATCTAATTTTTCAGGACTCATTTACCACAGGGTTGCTACTAGATGACTGGAGAAAAGCAGATGTGATACCTATATTTAAGAAGGGAGCAAGTGCAAATCCGGGGAATTATAGACCTATAGGCATGGGTGTAGGAACTGGGGGGGATGGGGGGGAGGGGGATAAACCCTCCCCCAGATTTTTTTTATGTATGTATGTATAAATAAGCTATTTTTAAAGCCTGTATATACAATGAGCTGTATACCCCCAGAATTATTCTGGTTCCTACACCCCTGCCTATAAGTTTCACTTCTGTAGTGGGAAAGCATTTAGAAGGGTTAATAAGGGATAGTATACAAGAATATGTCTATATGAACAGGATTATAAGTAGGAGTCAACACAGATTTATGAGGGATAGGTCATGTCAAACAAATCTAATTTGTTTCTATGAGGAGGTTAGTAGGAACTTGGATCAAGCCAACTCAGTGGATGTAGTATTTTTGGATTGTGCAGAGGCTTTTGATACAGTGCCACATGAAAGACTATTGTGCAAACTAAGGGATACAGGAACCGCAGTAAATATCTGCTTACGGATCGAGAGCTGGCCAATAGACAGGAAAACAAAACTAATAAGTGGAATGGAGGGCCACAGTTATGAAGAAAGACTAACCAAATTCAATGTATTTTCTCAACAGAAAAGGCGTCTAAGAGGAGATATGAATAACTTATATAAATATACCCAGGGTCAATATAAGGCTTTGTCGGGTGAACTTTTAGTACCAAGAGGTTTTCAACTCACAAGAGGACATCCTTTGAAGTTAGAAGTAAAACGATTCCATCTCAAAGAAAAAAAAGTTTTTTTCACAGTAAGGGTGGTTAATCTGTGGAGGTAGTGACAGTGGATTCGATAGATAACTTTAAAAAGGGGTTGGATATATTCTTAAATAAAAAGGCCATTCAGGGTGTATTGCTCTAGGGAGGAATCTGATTGCCAGTATCTGGGGTCAGGAAGGATTTTTTTCCTTTTGGAGACAATTGCCAATGTTTCAATGGAGTTTTTTTTCTGTTTGCCTTCCTCTGGATCAATTAACAATTAATTAACATTTAATCCGCATATTGCAGATCAGAGGAGATCTAAAACGGTTGAACTTGATGGACTAAAAGTCTTTTTTCAACCTCAATTGATATGTAACTGTATAAATATGTAATATTGTAGCATTTTTTTGCTGAAAAAATTAGACGAATATTGGATTTGACAAATATAGGAGCTGATGAACATAAAGGTTCCACTGCAATATATATGTCATAATACCATGTTTCCAGACTGTATATGCAGTACTTTATGGATCACATACATATTGCTATGATTGTTTGAAAGCTGATAAAAGGACGGCTTATCCCTGTTCTTTTCCTAGTAACACGTTGGGCTGTTAGCAGCTCCTCCTGTTCTCTGCTGGATTCTGATGAATGTGAGTAGGTGTGGAAGCTCCGTTATGTTCAGAAATATTTGCCTAGCTCTGTTTTCTCATTACCATTTCAGTTGGCTTGTTTTTGTCTAGGAGGAAGCAGTCTGTCTCATTTGCATGAAGCCCAGAAAAAGAGAGAGAGAGAGACAGCTAACTCAGTTTTCTGTTATAAGTCTTAAATCACTCTGGAAAGTTGAACAAACTTTTAAGGCTTCCGTTTTAACTTAGCAATTCTTTAAGAAAGCGTGAAATAAAAAAAAAAAGACAATATTCGCATTAACAAATGGAATTTTATTGCATGCACTAGTAAAAAGGGGGAATTATCATCGGTTTTGGACTTGAAAGTTAGTGAACCATGAAAGTACCGTTAATACGTGTTCTGTTCATGTCAGACTTCCCTGGAATTCATTAAGCAAATAATACACTGATGTGACCATCTACATGTCTAAAACAGGTCAGGAACCTGCTGGGTATTCAGTGGAATAATTTGCATGGGAAATTATCTGCACATTGCTTTGTTTACTGCATAGAGGGGAAAGAAGGGGGAGCTGAACCCTGAATCAAAATTCTCTTCTTATGCTGATCACAAGATATAGCCGAGTTTCAATTTTCCCCCTGAGTAAAGAAAAAGTGTTTATTTTTTTCCCAAATTCACCAAGACAGGGTGTTCCAGAAAAGCTGAACTGTAATTATGCCAAATACCAGAATCTCAATACTGGTCACCTTTTATCTCTAAAGAGGGAAATAAGTTTGCATTTGAATAATGTGACTGACTCATAAACCATTGTAAATTAGTCGGAAAGGATCAGAGAAACACATTTTTTTCATAGACCAAAGTTAGTATTAGTATTTATGGGATAAGTTAATATTTCTTTAAATTGAATGGAAAAAAACGATAATAAGTTAATAAAATGCATTCCGGAAATTTGTTCATGTCTGGCCAATATTTCTTTTGACTGGATATTAATTTACATTTATAAAATGGGGTAAACAAAATGGGGATAAGCTAAGATCAGCAGATCCCTTTTAGATCTTGTTGTGGTGAAGAGGCTTGTGTAGTTCAATAAAGCTGTGAGCTATACCATGTGGGGTCATCCAAGATGGGCAAGTCATAGCAGGGAGATCAGACCAGAACTGGCAACCAACTCTAGTATCTTTGCCATGAAATCCTTATGGACTGGCACAACCAGACATAAGATGTGCTGGCATGCTATGGTCCATAGGGTCATGGAGAGTTAGACTAGACTGAACAACTAAACGCACACATATTTATAAAATGGGGTAAAAAATGGGGACAAGTTACTATAAGTAGATTTAAAACATACCTTTGCTTGCTTCTTATTTTCTACGAAGCAT
This sequence comes from Discoglossus pictus, assembly GCA_027410445.1. Taxonomy (NCBI): domain Eukaryota; kingdom Metazoa; phylum Chordata; class Amphibia; order Anura; family Alytidae; genus Discoglossus; species Discoglossus pictus. The sequence goes on along the minus strand of CM050172.1, from coordinate 65,350,949 downwards.
GTTTATCAAATGTAGATAAACTCCATGTTTGACAAACAGGCTCAATAGAAAATATTTCAAGTATGGATATTTAATCTCTTATTACCACTTAGGTTAATATACCCCACTCACTCCTTTTTGTAACATAACATATTAGAATCCTATCCTCTTATGGTAGCGCAGCACAAGGCAGCAGCAGTGGTGGTGAGAATCTGCTAGATGGCGCTGCCGATTTTCCGGTGCCATATCATATTAGGATAAGGGTTGGGGTTAGGGTGAGTGTTAGTTCAAGGGTTAGAATTTCTCTCACATATCGGCAGCGCTGCAAAATATCATGCAGCGCCATATAGTGGATGGAGACCGCACTGCAGCACCGAACCTGTCCCGACACCATAACAGGATAGATCCCACATCAGTTTACCAGTAACGCCATACAGTTCAATGCTTCACATGAGTAGACAAGAAAAGATTCCACATTACCAAGGGTAAAGAAAAGGATGTGGGAGGAAATCAGAAGAAACACACCAAAGCCATGTTAAATAATACATTTAAGAACCTTTTTTTGAGTTTGAGCTATGCACATTCTCTGTAATACTTTGCATTGGGTCCTTTATGCGGCCTATTGCATTTCATTTCTAAACATGGGTCATTTGGTGTGAAAACAGGCCTTCAACCTGTTATTTAGCTTCTTCTTGGATTTGCACTCAAATTAATCCATTCTGTCCACTGTTCCCAAACTCTTTTAAAACTCGGAAAAGCCTCTGATATATTTTTTCTCTTCAGAACTGGAATCTCTGCCACCTTAAACTGGCATGTGTCTCAGGCCCTACCTGTTTTGTTCCCGTTGTCATGGTAACCTTGTGGTTTGCCATTCAGGACAGTTTTTCTAGGGCACTTGGACTGAATTACTTTGGCTGACTGGTCTAAAAGTAGCCAGCTGGATTCTAAATGAGTTTCTGTGTTTTTAACCCACTGCTAACCCATTGTTTTTTAACCTACTCCTCTTTAGGTCAACTGAACAACAAAGAGCTAGAAATCCCATAGTCAAGTATACAAACATATCTGAGTCACATTTTTCTAACGGAAATGACTGTACTTCCATGTAAATTAATGTTATGGAGTACCTTTATCCAGTAAACAATGTTATTATTGGATGAACGTGCTGCAAAGGAAGTTGTCCCCCACCAAGCCTGTCCAATATTATCCTTGGGGGCTCGATCCAGACCACATTTTTGGGATATGCCTCTATCAGAACAAATAAGTAAACCCAAAAGACTGATTGACCCGTCTGAACTGAAAAAAGGTAGAATGAAAATGTGATCTGGATCTGGCCCCTGTGGACTATCAAGGCACAAGCTTGTCTTATATGTTTACACAAGTTCTATGCGGAGGAGTCCGCTTGTCAGACACATTTTCTTATCCAGCCAAGTGCTCTAGCATTTGTAGAACAATATACTTGAAAAGGGATTGGATCTATCCGGTTATGTTGTCAGAACAAGTCCGCCGCTCCAGCCTCTAGATGGCACTGCTAATATTTTGCAGCGCTGCCGATATTTGAGAGATGTTCTAAGCTTATAATGTTAGCCTAACCCTCACCCTAACCATAACAGCCGTGACTCTATGATATGGCACTGGAATATCGGCAGCGCCATTGAGCGGATTCTCACCACAACTGCTGCTGGCTTGTGCTGCGCCAGCATAACAGGATAGGGCCAAGAGATCCTATTTTTTGGGTCATGTATACAACTAGTTATTGAATACTTCAATGTTTTATCTAATAATTTAATGAGCTAGAGAAGCCAAGTTTATTATACAGAGCATGTATCACAACTTTATACTACATATTTATGCAACAACTGGGCATTCCAAAAAATACTGCTATATAGGAAAATAACTGGAGAGGGATGTGACTGACTAATAAACCATTGCAAAAATACTATAGTGTAGCCTCTCAGAAAAGACGAGAGTGCCAAGAGCCAAATAAAAGTGGAAAAAACATGTGGATCCTGAGCAGAATTACGGGGTGGCTAAGGCAGTATTTGGAGTTAAGGAAAAAGTAGGGTGTACTTTTATTAAGAGTTTTTGGAGTCTACATTAGTAGTTAAGGTTTTTTTTTCATGCGGAGAGTCAATGCAGAATTGACTTACATGTGTTGTAGATGAGGAGCACTGTGTAAGGTAGATGAGTCTGCGTGAAGGCATTTATTATGGACTAGAGTAGTGACAAGCTTAAAGGGCCAGTTAATTCATCATAACGTTGAGCACAGCACTGTAAAGTTATCATAAAATAATGTTGAAATACTTTTTGAATTTTTTAAATATGTTCTTTTTTCACTGAGAAATGTATAAATGCCCAGCCCAAATCTCTGCTTACATGTAACTCTGACACTCCCCCAGACAGACCCACAACAGCAGCTCTGTGCGGAGAGCATAGGCAGAAAGAGAGTTAACCCTTCTTAAATTTATCTGTGCAGACAAAGGACTGCTGGAACCAGCTAAAGAGTACAGTTGGGGATTATCATCTCCTGCTACATTCCTGAAGTTCAGGGAGAAACTATAAATCTTTGTCTTCACAGATCCTTCAGTGTCGGTAGATGTTGTTAATCATGAAACAGTCATGAGTGTGTTTGTAAACAGACCTAATACCTTAGATTTTTAGCTGTTATCAGTGTAATAAAAAAAAAACAAAAAAAAAAAACAATAGATCATTTTAACTTAGAATCTTGTGCTCTTTCACACTGTGAAGAGCACTTACATTGAGGTAAATGGCCCTTTAAAGGAGAGAAATAATGGAAGGATATGATGAGAAAATTAACTATAATGTGTGTTGTACAAAGTAAATGCAGAGAAGGACCAGTACATCTACCAGACACAGATCTAACAATGGATATCTTGTGGTATATCATATACTACAAAAGAACTAACACTTTTACAATAAAAAAATATTAGATTGAAAAAAGAGATTGATATAACAGTCAATCCAACAAATTGTTCGGATATATAGGCCATTGGCAGTTTATTTGGCAAGTTCCCTGAATGAATGTACAAGCCCAAGCAACATTCCTAATATTCTATAATTGCATAGACCATAATTTCATTTCGCAAAAAAATAAATATTCTCCTAAGGCCCATCTGAGGCCCTAAGTTGGTTGTCTTAAATTACCAAGTCAATATTTGGGGCTCTGTGATATCCCTATGTCCCAGTCTGTATGAATAAAGTCCCCCACTCCTTCAATAAAACAACCCACCACTATATATCCATGTCTGGGAAGAATGTAAGTATCTAGGATCATGGGTTTAGGAACTGTGTGTGTGTGTGTGTGTGTGTGTGTGGGGGGGGGGGGGGGTGCATTTGTTCGCATGAATGTATATATAAGCAATTTTAGGGTCTGTGCATACAATGAGCTTTACCCCCCCCCCCCCCCCCTCCCATAATTATTCTGGCTCCTACACCCCTGACTAGGATGGCTGTTGTTGCACTCAAATACTTATACACTTTGTCTGACAACCCGTAATTGGACAAAACAGCACACAACCAAAAAGTGTAGAATGGAAAATGCAAACCCCAGAAAAAAAACATTAGGATTAATGATACACACAGTTGGAGTAGAATAAACTGGACATACATTATAATTTAAGGGATAGTAATCAAATATTTTTACAGAATAAATATAGATAGATATTGAAACGATTATTTAAAAGTGTATGTTTTTACAGAACACTTATATTGAAATGTGTAATTTTTGTCAGTCATTCTACATTTTGCTCCATGACAATAGCACATACTCATGTTACTTGTAGCAAGTTGAGAGCAATATTCAACATTTTAGTTGACATGTATTGAGCACACGCAAAGACAAGGTAGTAATTAAGCAGCACTAATTAGCAATGATTATGCTCGGTGGAACAATAAAATGGCTGATTAAATACCCCAAAAAATTTAATTTAATCTGTATGAAAAGTCAGTTGTTTTTAAAAATAACAGACAATTTCTACATTACTATTCTACACTTCTATTAAATGTTCCTTCTTAGGAAAACTTGAAAATATGAAACGTGGGTGGGGAAATGAAAACACAGCTTTGGTGATGAAGCTCCCAGTGGAGTTGGACATGGAAGGGTGCAGCCTGACCCTTGACACCACCATCTTTGAAATTGCTAGCATAATGATAACGCTTGAAGACTCTCTGATTAAACACCAATGGATGACAGGTCATATTTAAGAGAAATTACGTGCCATTTCCGCTGTTTTAGGCTTTTTGAAGAGGCATTCAAACAAGGTTCCTTCAATTTATCTTGAATAGGTGGCTTAATGGTAGAACAACAAGAGCAAGATGTTTTACTTAAAGGGACTCTGCATCCTAAAATCAAGTTGTTTATTCATGTTATTCTTAAAGAGCATGAAAAACTAGCTATATGTTGTGTTATTAATTTTTCAAACCAATCCATGGAAATTACATGTTGTAGTTGATTTATTTATATGCAAATGAACATCGCATGCATATTAATTAGCTGCTTTGATGTGCTAATTAGTATTACAGACGGCTTGTCTGTCTCTGTAGTAGTTGAAACAACATGCAGAAGAAAGTGTTTTCCTTTTCAAAATGAATGCTGAACTGATGGAGTTATGATCAATAGAAGTCAGGGTATTTCAGGGTGTTGCCTCTGCCTGAATGAGTAATGAGCTCTGAACCTCGAGGGATGTAATGAATACTAATTAAAAGCTGTAGAGCATTTTAAACCGACAGTGGCTAATGTAATTTGTGACTACTTAAGTTTGTTGGTTCTAATACCATGCCTTTTTAATTAATTTATTACCACTTTAGCAACCCAATCTGCTTTGGTAATAAGTGCAAATGTTAATATATCTAAAACAGAATGGGTAACAGTTAAAGACTCCAACTTTATTATCTCTGCAGAATCTTGAGTGAGAGGTTTAAGGGCTAAATTACAATGACAATCCTCTTCTGGATCGCTACTTTGTCATGGTGAAGGGGCTTGTTTTCCATAGTGAAGCTGTGAGCTATACTATGTATGGCCACCCAAGATGGGCAGGACATAGCAGGACAAATAGCGGGCCACTGGAGAAGGAACTGGCAACCTACTTCAGTATCTCTGTCTTGAAAAGCTTATGGATGTGTGCAAACAGACACAAGATGCAACTGGCGTGATGCAGTCCATAGGGTCACAGAGAGTGGGACACTAACGAACAACAACAACATAATGATAATATTAAGTCAATTCTTGAGCAATTTTAAAAACGTAAACAACTTTTACATATGATTTTCCTGCCTCTAATTGAGGTACATATGTCAACTTGTGTGGTCCTAGAATCTTTTGTCAAATCTGATTGATACATTTCTTTAGCTTCAAAGGTTTATGCTAAGGGATATAACAGCTTATTAAACTCGGTACTCTCCTTCTGTTAAGAATTTAAGAATGTTTATATGTTGAATAACACCATTACTCCAGGGCCTTAAAGGTACACAGTAGAAGTCCTGATTATGATAGGATAATAAAGTACCAATACAAAGGGGTCCTCACTCAAAATTGGTCTTGTTTAAACTATCTAATTACCTAATTAGTGGATTAATTGTGTCCCTTTGCAGGTGACTATTGTGCCTGACTTTTCATAACACATGAGAAGTGCCTGCAAAGGGAACCTGTTACTCATGGATTCATTAATCAATAATGATGGTGATTGTCATTAGACTGTTGGTGGTCTTTTGAGCTGAGAATTTAGTAAATTTAAAAATGTTTTCTAGTACTAGAGGGATCTATTTTATTAGTACTGTAGTATCCGACCAAGTGTGGGACATTTGCTGTTTGAGAGCAGCTTCTGAAAGATACACAGGGCATCCCAGCCATAGGTATTTTTGATCAGCATCCCAATTAATCCCATTTAATCCTGTTAAGTCACATTTATAGATAGTTAAGGGATTCAAGATATATTTTCAGTATAAGTTAAGCTCTTTGTGGTATCCTTGAATTTGAATCAATTCTATGTCTGAAGTTAAACTAATGAAAAAGGCCCTATATTGCGTGAGTGTGCTGTTACCACAAATACGTGGTTTGGGATATAGGTACCAAGAAGAATTTATAAAAACAAATATCCCTTTTTTTTATAAATAATATTGACGGGAGCAGTAAGATCCCTGCTAAATCGCTCTTGTTAATATGATAGAGGTTCATAAAAACAAAAAAAGCAGTTGGGAATTTTCACAAATATTAATTTTTGTGTATGAAAATATAGGCATTTTCTGTCACTTTAATGAAAAAGGGAAAATGTTAATGGCAAAGTATCAACATATACAAGGGGACCTTGTATACGGACAGATAACCTCAAGATATGTGGCAACATCAATCCAACCACCATGCTTAAAGAGCGACTGTGGTGCTCATGCAACATTTACTTAGTTGCTTATTAGTAATAAAATATGTATTTTTAGAAACAAAAATCAATGTAGCATATAAAACAAACATTTGAAGTTTAGACTTTTAGGGCCATATTCTTTTAGCTACTTACAAATGCCTTGAACTCATACATTTTGCTTTGGGTGTTTTTTTAAATAAATGTTTATATGCATTCTATTGCCTTAAGAATTCATTAGTGCCAATCACATATATAGTTGTGAGCATTGCGGGTTGTTGCTAACGTTGCCGGCTCGCACAGCGAGGGCCGCAGTTGCTGGCAAGGAGCGCCAAAGGTGCTCCTTGTGCTGGTGGAGATGAGCGCCGTAGGAGCTCATCTCTATGACCCCATATGACTAAGGCAGTGAGCGGCGAAGGCACTCACTGCGCTGGTGGAGATGAGCGCCATAGGCGCTCATCCCTACGACCCCGCATGACTTAGGCAGTGATCGCCGAAGGTGCTCACTGCGCTGATGGAGATGAGCGATGTAAGTGCTCATCCATACGACCCGCGGGACTACAGATCAACAGAAATCACAATTACAAAATTCAAAATGCAAGACCCATAGCACAAAATTACGGCCAGTAACACTTTGGAAAAACAAATACAAGCCGCAAGACTTAAAAAACAAAATTACGTGGTGAAAAAAATACAAAGTTAATGGCCGAACCGCGCACATCCAAAACAGCCAAAAACACAAATAAAAATAAATAAATAAACATCACACACAGCATGCAGGGACAGCCAGGACGTCTGGGAGTGAGGTTGCACTACAATTTAAACACAATTTGCAGAGTTTCGGCACTCAAAAATCGCCTAAGTGACAAACAAAATGTCGGATGAAAAAACCCGAAAACGAGGCTACACGATCCCTAACCATGAAAAATACCGCCAGGCACATAAGACTTTTACCCAGTAACGTACGAGGTACAAAATACACTATTAGGAAGGACGTAAAATGCTCGAGATATGCGTAACACATAGACAGCGATTTTACAACACTAACTTGCAACTAATAACATTACCATTCTAAAATGGGGCTTTACACAACTAAACAAACGGTTTGCCCTTCCGCACGCGCCTATTTACACTGCACACTTGCCACATTGCTGACACTTACTGTACACCTCAGATCACCAACAGTCCAAATGTACATTGTATGCTGCGGGAAAAACAAAACAGATTGTTAGCTCTTCAGGATATTAATTGCTGGATATATTAATTACAAATAGGTAAAGTATATTAATTTAATATTTAATTCATTAATTATTATTAAAAAATATATTTATATAAAAAAAAGAGCAGGGGAGATCCTCTTCCCTCGTGTACTTTTGCTCCTCTGAACACCAATGAGCAATGGGGTTCAGAGGAGCAAAAGTACACGAGGGAAGAGGCTCGCAATGAGCACCAAAGGTGCTCATACGACCAAAAGTACATGAGGGGAGAGGCTCGCAATGAGCGCCGAAGGTACTCAGAGGACCAAAAGCCTTACATTGTGTGCCAAACTGCATTACCTGCCTTACAATTTTATGACTGTCATTTTTTGACGGGCAATTCGCTAGTAAGTAATATTTGCCAAATATGTAGCAATATTAAGAGTGATTTTAAGTGTGTATAAATTTATAAATTTGCTAATTGGGCAAGTGAATCGGCCCCTTAGACGTCAGCACACATGCCACTTTCCATGCCCTATTGAGTAGGGGAGTATCAGCCCATGGGAGTCTTTATCTGTTGCCCTGATAACATTGTTTATGTGCCTACTTCCCTGCAATGGCTACTGTAGACAATCCTACACAGCCAGAAAAAAAAAGTAGTACAACCTTCTTGGCAAATCTTCTTTCAGCCCTGGACACTTAATACAGGACTTAGAGCAGAATATCTGCTGGTTTCAATAATACATTTTAAATGGTGCATTGGATTTTTTTCTCTTTAAATACTGATTATATGGCTAATCAGTAATGGAATAAACAGATTAAACCCTCTTGTATGGCCATGATAGTGGTCCTTTAAGGCTATTCTGGTTCTCAAAGAGTTACTCTTGTTCTGTTGCCAGAGCCATGGAGTAAATCCATGCAATTCATTCCAGCAGCACAAAGGTTACATCTGCAGGCATGTCAGGCTCACAAGTCTTCCTTATTACTTCTGTTTAACAGGAAAAAACTCATTGGTCATAATTACCCCGTAATTCACACGTTTGGTGTTACCTGTATACTTTACAGGGCTGAGACAAGCTCCCCTGGCAATTCCAGCACATAATATCTCTTTTCATTATTGCCTTAGGTGTCAAGCTTGATTACAAGACACAGGCTTGTACCCAGGCCCCTCTCTGCTAATTCTCTCCAAGTCAGCGTGGTTCCAAGCAGAGCCTGGAAAAACAAGAGCTCTGGCATGATATAAAACAGAGAGACTCATGAATATAGGGGCATATGTCTGGATAACAAGGTAACATGGCACATTGGAATGCAATCATTTGCATTACCATAGATTCTGAAGTACCACCTACGATCACTGTCATATATTGTTACTGTAAATGGTAAACTATGGCTATGGTAAAATACAATATTAATCAACTTTTTAATTTACAATATAATATTGAACACTTTTACAACAAACAGTTTAAGGTGGGGAATTAAGCTATTTATTGCAGAAGTGTTAAAAATTCATCAGTGCCCCAGAAGCAGGTCTGTGCATGCTTGACTGGCACTGGAGGCAATCAGTATTTTTTTTATAATGGCCTTTAATGAAGTGATATTAATAAATCGTCAAAAGTTAATGAACTGTAGGATAATGCATGGTTTAAAATAACTGTGTTGTGTTTAGTCGTTTCAGACTCTCCGTGACCCTATGGACCGCAGCACACCAGACACATCTTGTATCTGGGTATGCTAATCCATAATGTTTTCATGGCAAAGATACTGGAGTGGGTTGACAGTTCCTTCTCCAGTGGACCACAATTTGTCTGACCTCTCTGCTATGACTTGACCATCTTGGGTGACCCTACATGGTATAGCTCACAGCTTCATTAAGGTACACAAGCTCCTCCACCACGATAAGGTAGTGATCCAGAAGGAGAACATCCAGTTGACAAAGTACCTATTATTATCTATAGTTTTAAATTATACCATGTTTGGAACCTGTCAACTATTAAATTTTACTTAAGTAATGTGGAATAAACTTTATTAAAGAATACAAGACATAAAGTCGGGTAAAATATTACCCAGTGAGCCATGAGGAGAAACCCCAAAAGCCAGGGTGATAATTCACTGAGGAAGCAGCAATAGAAGTGATGAAACGCGTTTGAACATTTGAATTGTGATCCAAAGGATTTTTTTTACATATATATTTTTATTCTGTGGACTTGCACATCCAATATTTGGTTCTACGTAGAAGTACAATCTATAATGACATTTTTATGTACACGATAATACGTTTTCTGGCAAAGAGCCTTATAAGGGCTTTTATCATGTCTTGATACTTTAAATTGAATAAAGAATTTAAGGATATTACCATAAATGCTATGAGTTGGACAAGTTGATTTGTATAACGTACCAGTAGCACACACTACACTATACATAAGATAACATTAGAAACATCAGCACCCCATCAATTGAGAGAAAAGCTACAAGCACTATTCGTGGAAGTGACGGTGCTTTGGGGCTCGTGGTACGAAATGAGATCGAATATCGCTTCCATCTAGGCTCGTAAAATACCTAGACTCATAAAATGTTTTGAGGTTGACCCAGGTGAGATTTTTTTTTCATCTATTGAACCAATATATACTTATCAGATTTATCTGTACTAGGAGATCTTTTGTGCTTCTCCCCCGTTTTTTTTAAAATAGATAAGAGGTAATTGTTATATGGAACTAGCGACTTGCCCGTCAAAAATTTTGGCAATAAAATTGTAAGGCAGTTAATGCTGTTTGGTCCAGACATAAATTTTGTTGTTGTTCCGAGATCCTTCGGCGCTCATTGCGAGCCTCGCTCTGAGCGCCTTCGGCTCTCATTGCGAGGCTGTTGGTTGTTGTATTTTTTTTTCTGATAGGTGCTTTTGCTGTTATTGTTTGGTCGGCGGTGATCTGCTTTTTACGCTTATTGTAAGGCTTTTTGTGCTATGAGCAGCGTTGGCGCTCGTTGTGAGTGGCGCGGTGTATGTCTTTAGTGTATATGTATTTTTGTATGAGTAAAAAGAGACAGAACTGATATCCTTTTATAAATTAGTGCACACCCGCTGGCCAAATTTACAATCTAGAAATAAATTTAAAACTTAACGTTTATTATAAATATTAAAATGGCGCCCAAATTTTACGCGACGCTGACCTATGACGTCAGAAGTAGACGCATAGAAAGCGCGCGAATAGCTAGGAGCTGTGGCTTAGCACCTTAGCACCTTAACACTTCACTAAGGGGAGGCCTTTTTCTCCCCTGCCAATAATTTCTTACATGATAATAATTTTGCACTTCAATTCAACTGCCTGTTCATTTAAAGCACTCAGCACATAGCACCAAGCACTTTATTTATTTATTTGCAAGTTACAAGGTCATAAGACTAGTAGGTATCCTATCAATACAGGATACCAGAGGAATCACTTATATCAATATATTTTTGGACTCTTTGGATCTGATAACTGGATATATAGGATATACAAATTGTAGATCACTTTGGTATTTTCACCTATTTCTTCAATTTTTCTAATTTGTCAGAGTCTTAGGATTTTATATTAGCCATTTTAATATTTATAATAAACGTTAAGTTTTAAATTTATTTCTAGATTGTAAATTTGGGCAGCGGGTGTGCACTAATTTATAAAAAGGATATCAGTTCTGTCTCTTTTTACTCATTAGCTCTCATTTTTATCCTGAGTAGCACCCCTATTAATCCCAGATCCTTGTTACACCTTGAGCCACCTTAAGTTGTATTTTGGCCACATTATGTATTTTTGTATGCTAATTAAATAATTAATAAATTAATAAATTAATATACTTTACCTATTTGGAAGTAATATATGCATGATGCATTGTGCTGAAGAGCTGACAATCTGTTCTGATGTTCCTGCAGCATACAATGTAGGTTTGCACTGTTTTGGAGCTGAGGTGTAAGTGTCAGCAACGTGTGCAGTGTGTAGTGTAAATATGCTGCGTGCGCGAGGAAAAGCCGTTAGTGTAGCTGTGTACTTCCACATTGTGTAAGTTAGTGTTGTAAAATGGTGGTGAATGTGTGTGGTACGCGGCTGTGGAGAGTGTATGTGGTACTTCGTACAGCTTTTTTGAAAAGCTGTATGTGCTTCGTGGTGTTTTGCGTCTTTAGGGTCCTGTAGACTCATTTTAGTTTTTTTGGGCGGCCATTTTTTCTCTCACTTAGGGGATTTTCGTGTGTTTAAACTCTGGAATTTGGACTTAAATTTAGGTGTAACTTCAGTTGCAGAGGTCCTGGTTGCCCCCCCACCCCCCTTTGCTGTGGGTAAGCTTTTTATGTTTTTTTTGTTTGTCTTTATTATGTTTTTAATGTTTTCAGGTTCGCGCGGTTCGGCCGTTAAGGTCGTATTTTTGCGGGGTCGTAATATTTTTTTCCCCGTGTCCGTAATTTTTCCTTTCTAAGTCTTGCGTCTTGTATTTTTGTCATCTCTTATTGCTAAAAGAGCTCCGGGTTTAACGGCTCGCCTCACTACGCGAGTCTCGCCGGCAATGAGCACCTTTGGCACTCATTGCCTATGTGCTACGGGTTTAATGGCTTGCTGCAGCGTTCATCGCTAAGTTGTACGGACCCCGCAAACAGCGTGACGACGACTCGTAGTTGGACAATTATAATATGTGATACATTTACAAACATACAACACTCTGCAAGTGCTGGGCTTGCAGTTTTTTTGCTGCTTCTGAGCAGGTGCCGGTAATGGGAGTAGGTGTCAAAAAGAAAATAGCAGTAGAGAAAGAAAGGTACTAATATCACTCCTAGTCAACCTTCATCTAGAACACTTTATCCAGTTATCCAGATCATATCTTGAAAAGGATATCAAGAAATTAAAGAAGAGCAACTAGGATGTTTCATGGTCTAACAGACAAAACATATATGGAAAGGCTTCATGACCTTTATATGTACAGCTTAGAGAAGGGAAGGTTGATGTCCAATGGACATAGTGCAAACAAACAGTTGATAAATCCATGCATGGCTCTTGTAGGCATCTTTATGTCCAATGGACATGGTGCAAACAAAAAGTTGAGAGAATGGACAGGTAAGATGGAATTTATCTTTCATCAAATATTTGTAACTATATATCTCTGTAAACTAGTGTTATATATAGTTATGAACATTAATAAATTATTTTCTTATTTGAAGCTATACATAAAACAAATATAATAATTATTGAGGTTAATATGATTTATAAAATGTGCTCAGTGGCATTTTGTTTTGGGAAATATGTCTAATAGTCATGCAAAAAGGTTTATATCTCTGGTCTAGAGGCAGTGGTGGAGCTAGTGAATGGAAGGCCCCGGTGCAAAAAAGGTTTGGGGGGGGGGGTGTTGGGGGGCAAAAACATTTTTGACCCACCCTGGGCCCCCCCCTCCAGTGCCATATATATATACAGTAAGTAAAAAAGATACAATGCTAACCTGTTCCTCTTCTGTAGTGAGGTGGACCCCTGCAGCACCATCCAGCCCCCAACCCCTCAGCAGCCCCATTCAGCCCCCCAGAAGCACCATTCAGCCCCACAAACCCCCATTCACCCTCCGAGCAGCACCATTCAGCCCCACAAACCCCACAGCAGCACCATTCACCCCCGGCAGCACCATTCAGCCCCACAACCCCCCAGCAACAACATTCACCCCAAGCAGCCCCATTCACTTACAGCAGTCCATTCACTCCCCCAAGGAACCCATTGAGCCCCCAATCCCCCCAGCAACGCCATTCTCTCCCAGCAGCCCCACGACCCCCCCAGCAACACCATTCAGCCGCACAACCCCTCAGCAACAACATTCACCACCGTTCAGCCGCACAACCCCTCAGCAACACTCTTCACCACCTGCAGCCCCATTCACCACCCAGCAGCACCATTCAGCTCCACAACCCCCCAGCAACACAATTCACCCCAAGCAGCTCTATTTACCCCCAGTAGTCCATTCCCCTCCGTGCAACCCCATTGAGCCAACAACCCCCACAGCAACACCATTATCCCCCAGCAGCCCCCCCCCCCCCCATCAACACCATTCACCCCCATTCAGCCACACAACCCCTCAGCAACACCATTCACCACCAGCAGCCCCATTCAGCACCCCCAGCAGCCCCATTCAACCCAAGCAGCCCCATTCACCCCTGTGCAACTCCATTGAGCCCACAACCACCCCAGCAACACCATTCTCCCCCAGCAGCCCCACGACCCCCCAGCAGCCCCATTCACCCCCAGCACCACCATTCACCCCCAACCCCCCCAGCCGCCCCATTCCCCCCCAACAGCCCCACAACCTCCCAGCAACACCATTCACCCCCAGCTGCCCAATTCACCCTCCAGCAGCACCGTTCACCCTCCCCCAGTAGCACCATTCAGCTCACAGCAGCCCACAACCCCCCAGCAGCACCATTTACCTCCTCCCAGTAGACCCATAATATCCCAGCAACACCACTCACCCCCCCAGGTAGCACCATTCATGCCCCCCAGCAGCCCCATTCACCCTCCTTCTCTTACTTGTGCACTGTAGTCCCTGGGCCGTTTCTCATTAGTCAGAAGTTGGATATCCTTCCCCTGCCGGCGCATCAAATTTAGGGGAAGGCAATTCCCTGCAATATGAAGCGCAGGGGAAGGATATCCAGTCTCTCACTAATGAGAACCGGCTGCTGGGAGGCTGAATTGGGCTGCAGGGAACCTCTCTTTTTTATGTGCATGCTCTCTTTAGATGTTCCACTGCTTAGAGTCCCTAAAATCTTATTTCATAAGGGGATGTACCACCACCACATACAGAATAACATTTATTGACTATGGCCCTCATTCAATTGCAATTTGGCCAATTGAATAGGGGTCTAAATAAGCACATAACATATATTTTTTTAATGAGTTTTTAGTTAGTAAACATAAATCCAAAAGCAAGGTTTTCACTAACTAAAAACTTCTTTAAAAAAAAATAGGCTATGTGCTTATTTAGAGCCCTATTCAATTAGCCAAATCACAATTGAATGAGGCCCTATATGTACAATCCCAAAGAAGACTGGAAACAAGAAAAAAGTCAACATATTCAAATACTACAATTCTATTAAGCAACAAATGACAAAATCTACAGTATAAAGTTTTTGTGAATATATTCAATGTTGGGAACACAATACTGTTTAATAGAAAGAAGTTATTGAAAATCTAGTGGTCAATTAAAAAAATATTATTGATTTTATCACATTTTGGTTATTGTAAATATTTATTCATTTACAGTAGTAAGTCTTGAAAATTAGGATATTTGTCCCATTTTTCATAAATAAAAAAAAAAACTATTGTGCATAACTGTTCTTCAAACACATGGGACAAAGAAAATTCTAATTTAGTCCTAAAGAGAAAACAAACAGTTGGTGTCATGGCACAACCCACCTTGTCTCCAGGCGACCTCCAACATCCGCCGGCAAGGATCCTCTCATAGTGATCAAGTAAGGGGTAAGCAAACCATTCAGAAGTACCCGGTCAGCTTCAAGAGCAGATATAGATGGCCGCTGATTTAGACTGACAAAACTCTGCAACACCCATTGGTTAGGATCTGTGAGGGGGTATATAGAACTCAAACACCTGGATAATGCTGGACAGAAGATGGAATACTAGATCACATAAACACGGGATCATAGGAACACTGGAACAGTGGAGACAGACAAGGAAGAGCTACAGCTCTCAGGCATATGGTCTTCCCAGCAGGACCTTATAAAAAAGACCCTTTTTCTTCTGTCCCAAGAGCATAGTGTTCACTTCATTTCCAAAAGAACATTTATAGGCAAACAGAAGAATACAACTTTGGTTCAGCCCACAAACATGAATTAAATGTCCTTAATAATTTAACTCAGTAAGCCCTCTGCAGTAACCCATTGTCCAACCTGAGGGGTGTGGGAGTTAATCCCATCACATGATGGACTGGTATTTATATCACAAATGTAAACACATTCAAAGTTCCCTTCTAAACTAGTTAACTTATTTAACATATTTGAATTTTCACAACTTGATAATTCAATCAGGCAGGTTATTATTAAGATGTACAGTCCAATTGCTCAAATTTCCTGTCTCTGTTGATGGAATTAGCAGGGACTGAAAAGGCAAATGGGGGGGAGTAGAAAGTACCTTTCTTCCATGGAAAGGTTTTTAGTGGCGACCAGCAGGCTCCAAGCCAATCATCATAATCGGGTGAAAAACAAAGAATTATCAATACCAATGACAGGAAACTAAAACAGAAAGAGGGAAATCAAACAGACACATGGGGTAATGTCAATTAAATGTATCCAATTTATGAAAATAAAACATACTCACAAAAGTAACACGTGCAGACTAGTAAATCCCAGACGCATTTCGTCCTTTGGACTTCATCAGGAATTTCTTATGAAGTCCAAGAGATTAAATGTGTCAAAGTATTTAACTATTTGCACATGTCACTTTTGTCATTATGCTTTATTTTAATAATATGAATATATTTGTTTGAAATTATACCTCTGTTGTTCTTACACCTCTTCTTTTCTGTTTTAGTGATCTTCACGTCTTTCAAATATCATCCAACTTTGCAAATATACTACAGATCAACTTTTCACATACCATGGCTTAAGGGTGTGGACAAGGAAATCTAGCCAAACTATTTCTAATTGTTTAACCTTCTGTATCAAACTCTTTACACATCCAGAACTTGTTGTGGATGATTCCCAGATATACATCCAGGTCCAGTCATTTACCTGTTTAAACTTGCTAAAAGCCTGCTGTAGATTAGGAAAACTTCCCTATCTGCACAGTATGCAACAAACCAACAACATTATTAGTGGTGTAAGCCAAGGTCATAAAAGACTAATAGTTCAAGGAAGCTGCCAATGTAGTCATGCATCCCTTTTAAGACACAAGATGATAGTTATAGAGCAGGCCAAAAAATAATTGTACAGTAAGTATACCTGTAAGCTGCATCATTATTATTATTATTATTATTATTATTATTATTATTATTATTATTATTATTACCTTTATTTGTATCGTGCCAACATATTCCATAGCGATGTACAGGGGTTGAGTACATGGCAAAACACAAACTTAACACCTTATAAAGAATGGAGGGCCCTGTTTTTGAGCATAAAATCAAATGTACATAGAGCTTGTTTTCAAGGCACTGACACAAGATTGAAACTCGCAAACTTACAATCTAAGGGTTTAGGTGTGATACAAGAGGGTGACAAATGCAAGATGGCAGTGTGAAAGCAATTAGTTTAGTAAAGTGGAGGGGTCTCTGTGTTGTACTGTAGATTGTGGGTGTAGGTGTTATTAAGCTGTGGAGTGTGCAGTTGTACATGTTAAGGCTGA
Organism: Discoglossus pictus; assembly: GCA_027410445.1. NCBI lineage: Eukaryota > Metazoa > Chordata > Amphibia > Anura > Alytidae > Discoglossus > Discoglossus pictus. The sequence continues at coordinate 65,334,053 of CM050172.1, read as the reverse complement.
AGGTGATAAGATTTTTTAAACAGGTGTGTTTTTAGTAATTTTTTAAAGGTTTTGAGGCAGGAAGATAATCTAATGGAGCGGGGCAAGGAGTTCCAAATAGTAGGGGCAGCACGAGAAAAGTCTTGAAGACAGGAGTGAGAGGAGGTGATGAGAGAGGAGGAAAGAAGAAGGTCGTTAGCAGAACGAAGGTAGCGGTTGGGAGAGTATTTTGAAACAAGAGCAGAGATATAAGGGGGTGCATTGTTGTTGAGGGCTTTATACCGTATGTTAGGGTCATGGTTTAAAAAAAATTTTGGGAAGCTATGGGAAGCCAGTGGAGTGATTGACAGAGAGGAGCTGCAGACACTGATCGTTTGGTATTGAAGATGAGTCTAGCGGAGGCGTTCATTATGGATTGGAGGGGAGACAGATGAGAGATGGGGAGGCCAGCAAGGAGTGAATTGCAGTAGTCAATTGCAGTGTATTAGAATTTTAGCTTTGTCTTCAGTAAGATAATGACTAATTTTTTAGATGTTTTTTAGGTGAAACTGACAAGATTTTGTTATTGATTGGATGTGAGGAATAAAAGAGAGGGCAGGATCCAGTAGAACCCCAAGACAAACGGGCCTGGGAGGTGGGAGTGATGATGGTGTTGTCAACAGTGAGAGATATTTGAGGAGTGGAAGCTGTAGTAGAGGGTGGAAAGATTAGGAGTTCAGTCGTAGACATGTTAAGTTTGAGTTGACGGGTAGATATCCAGGAGGATATGCTAGAGAGGCAGTTGGAAACTTGTGCTAAAAGAGAGGGGATAGATCAGGTGCAGAGAAGTAGATTTGCATTCTGCTGTGTATGTGGAGAAGCCGTAGGTGTCAAATGCTGACATATTATCAGAATTTTCCAATGAGTCATAAAATACCATTCCTTCCTCTCACCATCCCCTTCCACTCTTGAACAGGAAATGCAATTTAGCAAAACACCTACTCACTTTCCAAGCCAGTAGGGATGGTTGAAGACATAAACATGGCATCAATCAGACACAAGCAGAATCTACAAAAAATTAAGATATTACCTAAAAATGGTTTTATGTATAGTAGCTAATATTGTTAATTTGTTACAAAATTCACAAATGGATGAAGCTTCTCCCAATCTACTGTGGTCCTTTAATGTATCTAAAGGTGCACTCAATAAAGTTACTATTTTTGGTAAAGTATGTAAACCTGAGTTACACAGACCAAATTAATGTTCTGTAACATAGAACTTGCAGGATAATCATTTTCTGGTCCCATTGCTATTTTTCCTGACTATTTCTATATTCACCTCCTTTCCCAATTCTTTCCGGATGCTAGCCCATAATCTACAGTCAAATATGACTCAAAGACTTGAAGACGCCTGTTATATGATCCCATACCACACCAAAACTTTCAAATTTAAGTTGGGAGGATGGGAAAGTCAGACATCTAGGTGTCTTATATGTAAGCTCATAAAATCAAGCCTTCAGTCCCTTCTGGGAGAAAAGCACTATTTAAATTAATAATAATAATTATTATATATACTGAGTATTGAAGGGATCTGGGACATTCTATTCATATTATTTCCGTACATGAAGACGTAGGGGAAGAGAGGATGATATTAACCCTTATTAAAAAATTCTCGCTGTCAACAAAAGAGGGGCAGTGCAGATGAAATATGTGTGTGATTTTGCAAAATTCCCAAACCAGATGTTCTTAGAAGTAATAAACGTTAAGGAGAAATGGGTGAAACATTTCACAAAGCGGAGGAAACCATGAGCACAGCCGTGGTTTAAATTAAAATGACCTGTCCCAAGCATGTTCTTGTTAATGGGATGACCAGCTGTGATACTGTGTAGCAGAGGCATAAAACTTTAGTACTTGCAACATCTGCACTGTAAGCTTTTCCTCTGCACTATATTTGGGAAGGAACAGAAATCACACATGATGATGCTTGTGATCAGTACAATGGTAACCTACTTCCAGCTCACAGGTCCCATTAGTATTGTCCTAGCTTAAAGGACCATTGCTGTGCTCATACATCAGGGTTTCATTTGTTTATGCAGTCAATATTTGTAGACAAAAATCAGTGAAACTTTAAAAAGTTACATCTAAAGTTTAGTATTTTAGACGTCATCAAACCTGTTGACCTCTGCCACCTTTCAAGTGTCAGGGGGTGGGAGAGGATCTGCCCAGGGGCACTATCTTAATCTGTTGTCATAATAAGTTATATATATTTAATAGATACAAATGGAAATACCACTAGTAGAAATATAAGTTGTTTATTTCAATATAAAAATACTCTTTGTTAACTAATTTTCTGATTACGCTCATTTTAAATATAGTAAAATACTATGTGTATCTGATACAAACTCATAGTAAATAGGCAAAAAAAAAAATCCTGTGTCATTTTTTTAGTGCAAGACAATTAGAACTTATGGTTAATTATTATTCTCCTAAAGTTTTCCATAGCTCCCCATACAGTTAATCATTCCACTACAATTCCTTGTCTGCTTATTCTTTGTTTAACAATTCAATATTGGTTCCCTTTCCTCTTCATATCTTAAATGTGATTAAAACATAAAGCTTTTTGTTCTGTTGTATATACTGGATAAAGCAAAAAATATTTTTGTCTTTGTCCCTGGGATCACCTAGCAATGAATGCTCTCTGATGATATCATGTGTGCCACCCAACGTGCGTTTCCCTCACTATGTGAGTTCCATCAGGGGTCATGTACTTTTGTAGCAAAAAAAGAAAACAAATTTGTATAAAGTTGATAAATGTAACCCTTCCAGTCCAAGGAAGACAAACATATTTTCAGCATTTTGCTATGCTTGTTTAGACATGATTTTTTCCCCTTTTTTTTTATTTGAAATTAGTCTTTATTTCTACTTCCCTATGCATAATTTAAATCAGTGATGTATCTTAATTATTATTGATGTATTATTGATTATGATGTTTTATCAATTATTTTAGATCAAAACAGCTGCATGTGGGTAGGTCTCCTGGCTTGTGCATAGTCCATCCTATGCTATGCTTTAAAGCTGTGTGTGTGTCCCCTTCTGCATCACTACCTTGTCGTGGTGATGTGGCTTTTGTACCTTCAATAAAACTGTGCTCTATACCATGTAGAGCCCCACAGGTCATAGCAGAGATGGCAGGTCAAAGCACAGAGGTCAGACAAATTGCAGTAAAAGGGTATGGCAACCCACTCTATTATCTGCCAAGAAAACTTTATGGATAGACATGACCAGAGCCGTAATGATAGATGTGTCTGGAGTGCTGTGGACTATAGGGTCCCCCCTCTCCCTCCCCTGTGTCTCCTTCCGCCTTTTTCCTCCCCTGTGTGTCCCTTCCCCATCTCCTGTGCCTCCTTTCCCCCTCTCCCTCCCCTGTGTCTCTTTCCCCCTCTCCTTCCCCTGTGTCTCTTACTTCCTTATCCCTCCCCTGTGTCTCCTCCACCCTCTCCCTCTCCTGTGTCTCCTTCTCCCCTCTCCCTCCCCTGTGTCTCATTTCCCCCTCTCCCTCCCCTGTGCCTCCTTTCCCCCTCTCCTTTCCCCCCTCTCCCTCCCCTGTGTCTCTTTCCCCCCTCTCCCTCCCCTGTGTCTCTTTCCCCCCGCTCCCTCCCCTGTGTCTGTACCCCCCTCTCCCTCCTCTGTGTCTCTTCCTCTCTCTCTGCCTCATCCGTTCACATGGCTTTCTCAGCCTTCCTAAGCACTTTGTGTGTACCTCTCTCCTGCACCTCAGTCCAGCGGAGTCTGTGTCAGAGGGTTGTTTCTCAGCACTCAGCTTCTGCCTTAGGCTACTAAGCCTGCTCTTGTCGCTTTGCTTCCTTAGGTCTCTCAAACACTTTCTGGTGTCCGACCCTCCTGCTTTAACGAGGGCATACACGTCATAGGAGAGTGACAGTGGACATGCCCGCCAAGGCATCCATCACTGGGGATTATGGTTTCAGAAGGACATTCACTAATCAAGGTAAGTCACAGATGTGGCCCTAATCTACTGTGCAGCCTGCCTTGCCCATATCCAAGGTACCGATTTTTAGCTTTCGCACCCACATGGTGAGGGTCAACCCAAATCTACTAAATAACAGTTACACATCAGCCTTCGCAGGCTCCACACAATAGTTCTGGCCAATCGGTGTCCTTGCCCATGTCCAAGGACACTCCCCTTTCCACATTTACACATGCGCCTCTCACCCTTACATGACATTCTATCACAGGTTTAACCATCACTTTGCATTGAGCCGCCAGCTATCCATCAATTTGAAATCACTTCGCTAAGCATTTCCTAGATTTTGGCCTTTTTTCACTAAGCAAAGCAAGCTTGTGTGCCTCCATCAAGCTCTCACGTCATATTTTGGCCTCCAGCTTACCGTTAGTCCTAAATCAGCCTTCATCACCTATTTTTATTGACCATTTCCCAATTTTTCACTAAATAAGCAATCTTATCAGCCTTCAGCTAAGCATCCATCTGGCACTCTAAGCATTCCAGATTTTTGGTAGCATCTCCGGCCATACTTCTGCTACCCCTCGTCGCCGCACTGGCCACCGTCAGTCTCCTCTATTCGTAAAAGAGAGGGAGCGACCACAAACATATATATATATGTGTGATATTTATTTACTGTATTCTATAGAGTGGAGGGCTTCTATTATTCTTGCCCACATTAAGCTAAATGATGTTGTGGTAAATAATGTACCCACAAATCTAACGCAAGAACAAGCCCCACACTGATGAGATCCAATTTCAGATCAAAACAGCTGTATGTGGGTAGGTCTCCTGGCTTGTGCATAGTCCATCCTATGCTATGCTTTAAAGCTATGTGTGTGTCCCCTTCTGCATCAATACCTTGTCGTGGTGATGTGGCTTTTGTACCTTCAATGAAACTGTGCTCTATACCATGTAGAGCCCCACAGGTCATAGCAGAGATGGCAGGACAAAAGCACAGAGGTCAGACAAATTGCAATAGAAGGGTATGGCAATCCACTCTATTATCTGCCAAGAAAACCTTATAGATTTACATGAGCCGTAATGATAGATGTGTCTGGAGTGCTGTGGACTATAGGGTCCCCCCTCTCCCTCCCCTGTGTCTCCTTCCCCCCTCTCCCTCCCCTGTGTCTCCTTCTCCCCTCTCCCTCCCCTGTGTCTCCTTTCCCCCTCTCATTTTCCACCCTCTCCCTCCCCTGTGTCTCTTCCCCCCGCTCCCTCCCCTGTGTCTGTACCCCCCTCTCCCTCCTCAGTGTCTCTTCCACCTCTCCCTCCCAGTGTCTCTTCCCCTGTGTCTCTTCCCCCCTCTCCCTCCCATGTGTCTCTTCCTCCCCTCTCCCTTTTCTGTGTCTCTTCCCCCTCTCCCTCCCCTGTGTCTCTTCCCCTCTCCCTCCCGTCTCTATTCTCTCCCCTGTGTCTGTTTCCCCCTCTCCCTCCTCTATGTCTCTTATCCCTCTCCCTCCCCTGTGTCTCATTCCCCCATCTCCATCCCCTGTGTCTCTTTCTCCCCTCTCCCTCCCCTGTGCCTCTTTCCCCACTCCCCTGTGTCTCTTTATCCCCTCTACCTCCTGTGTGTCTGTTTCCCCCTCTCCCTTCCCCTGTGACTCTTCCCCTCCCTCTCCCTCCCCTGTGTCTCCTTCCCCCTCTCCCTCCCCTGTGTCTCCTTCCCCCTCTCCCTCCCCTATGTCCCCTCCCCCTCCCTGCCTTGTGTCTCCTTCCCCCTCTCCCTCCCCTATGTCTCCTTCCCCCTCTCCCTCCCCTGTGTCCCCTCCCCCCTCTCCCTCCCCTGTGTCTCCTTCCCCCCTCGCCCTCCTCTATGTGCATCAGAAACAATGCCAAACTTCAATGCACATTTCCTGTAGGAGAATGCATTTTAATAACATTCAGTTGATAACGTACTTCTTATTATCTATAGTTGTAAAGTTTACAATATAATAATCTAAAACGAGTATCCTGGATCACATAACAATATCAATGATTAAAATAAATACAAATATCATACTATTAAACAATATACACTTTCCATGGACCAGAACAAATATGAGAACACTTGGTTCACCTACATGTTTCTCTGCAAGTATCTGGCACCGGAGCTTTTTTCCTAAGGGTATAATAAATCTCAGACATTTTTCCATTTCAGATGTAGCTAATGATTTTGCCTTTCGTGTTGTTGGCAATTTAGTAATTTAAATTATGTTAGTAATTTAAACAATGTTGGTAATACAGTGGGCTAACCCATTAATAAATGTCTACTTCCCTCACATCTCCCCAATTTCTACTGCTGATTATCTGATTATCCTTTTATATCTCTCCATGTAACACTTTACATCTCTCTAGACATTCCCTATTCTGTCATTCACTTTCTCCCCATTATATCACTGATATAGTTGTCGTACTGCGAGTTTGTGTGTAATGCTTGCAAAATTGCAGGTTGCGCATGCGCACTGCACATTGAGAGGCTCGCAATGGTTGGTGAATGGGGAGAGGGAGGGAGAGAGGAGGGAAGGAGAGAGAAGGAGAGGGAGGAAGAAAGGCGGGAAGGAGAAAGGATTGAGAGGGAGAGAGAAGGAAGGAGGGGGGAGAGATGGAGAAGTAGAGGGAGAGAGAGTTAGAAGGAGAGGGAGAGAAAGGAGAGGACGAGAGAGAGTGAAAAGGAGAGAGAGTGAGAAGGAAAGGAAGAGAGAGTGAAGGAGAAGGACAGAGAGGGAGAGAGAAGGAGGGAAGAAGAGAGAAGTAAGGAGGGAGGAGAGAGAGTGAGAAGGAGAGGGAGGGGAGAGAGAGTGAGTAGGAGAGTGAGAAGGAGAGGGAGAGTGAGAAGGAGCGGGAGAGAGAGAGAAGGATAACGAGGGAATGAGAGAGAAGGAAGGCGAGAGAAGGAAGGAGGGAGGAAAGAGGAAATGGGAGGGGAGAGAGAGGGTGCAGAAACAGACAGAAAAAACTATTTTTGAGACAGTATTATACCGTCATTTTTGACTGGCAAGTGACTAGTAGTTAAATAGTTACATAGTAATTAAAGTTGAAAAAAGACTTTTGGTCCATCAAGATCAATCTTTTTAGATCTCCTCTAATCTGCAATATCTATAACCTCAGTTACTATTTTCATTTCCATGTCTCTAAAATCCCTCCATTTCCTTCTGGATCGCTATCTTGTTGTGGTGAAGGGCTTCGTGTATTTCAATGAAACTGTGAGCTAAACCATGTAGGGTCACTCAAGATGGGCAGGTCATAGCAGATCGGTTGGACAAATTGTCTACGGAAGAAACTGGCAACCCACTTCAATATAATTCCTAACATAACCTTAAGGATCACGGAATGCTGGCCGCAACTTTACAACTGAACAACAACAAAACTCCCTCCCTACCCCCTACCAAATGCTAATATTATTGTTGTAAACTTGTATATACACAGTATCTCACAAAAGTGAGTACACCCCTCACATTTTTGTAAATATTTTTTATATCTTTTCATGTAAAGTAGTAAGTGTACAGCCTGTATAACAGTGTAAATTTGCTGTCCCACCAAATTACTCAACACACTAATGTCTAAACCGTTGGCAACAAAAGTGAGTGCACCCCTAAGGGGAAATTTCCAAATTGGGGCCAAAGTGTCAATATTTTGTGTGGCCACCATTATTTTCCAGCACTGCCTAAACCCTCATGGGCATGTCGTTCACCAGAGCTTCACAGGTTGCCACTGGAGTCCTCTTCCACTTCTCCATGATGACATCACAGAGCTGGTGGATGTTAGAGACCTTGCACTCCCCCATCTTCCGTTTGAGGATGCCCCACAGATGCTCAATAGGGTTTACGTCTGGAGACATGCTTGGCCAGTCCATCACCTTTACCTTCAGCTTCATTAGCAAGGCAGTGGTCTTCTTGGAGGTGTGTTTGGGGTCGTTATCATGTTGGAATACTGCCCTGTGGCCCAGTCTCCGAAGGGAGGGGATTTTGCTCTGCTTCAGTATGTCACAGTACATGTTGGCATTCACAAATGTGGACCTTGTGAAGCGAGTGTCCGCTTTTGCGGAGGTGGAGGCTCTACGGCGCCTCACTCACGGTTAAAAACAACCCAAAAAAGCGGGACTTTGAAAAAAAAAAAACACGCCCCGGGACTTAGAAAAAAAACAATAACGCGCAATGAGGAAATACGGACTTAGACAAAAAAAATTACGACCCTCGGGAGTTTGAAAAATGAAAAATACAAGGTCCCAAAAATACAAAGTTAACAGCCGAAACGTGTACATCAAAAAACCACAAAAACACTTAAAAATAAAAAATAAAACATAACAAAAACATCACACACATCACGGGGGGACAGCCAGGAGGTCTGGGGGTGAGCCAAAGGCGCTCAGCGCGAAGCTCACAATGAGAGCCGAAGGACCACAGAGGAGCAAAAGCATTGTGTGGCAAACAGCATTGCCATGGTTTAAAATTGTATTGCCCCATCATTTTTGACAGGCAAGTCGCTAGTGTATATATAAACTGTAAAGGGTTGTATGAGGCAAATATGGGTGTTTTATTACTAATTATTGAAACTAAGGAAAATAGTAAGGTAAAAAAATGGAAGGGGAATATAAACTCAAGTCCTACAGTTCCAGTAGTCGCTTTAAAACAGATTCTTGATCAGTTACAAAATGCAAACTAGTTTTCCACAGGATTTTCCTCCCACTACCTGATTATGCATGCACCATATGGTGACTTCAGTGTTCCTTTAACACATTTACATGATGCTTCTCAAGTGTTATCAGTTGTGACAAGCTGCACACATTTACTTGACAAAACAAACAAAGGGACACAGGGACATTCACATGGACACAGTCTGTCTCAACACCCCAACTACACAGCTTATGAGGAATAGAGAGAAGGGACAGTCAAAAAAGAAAGGGAAAGAAGATTGAAGAGAGAAGTGTAGGACCCCCCATTCTCTAGCATGTTTTCCCACTTTTTAAATAGCTCTGCTCTCTCTTTACTTTATAATGTAGACACATTCAATAACACCCACACAGGAATATTTATTTTCATGAGAGAGTGGTGGAATAAGATTTGAAAAGGATGAAGTTAGATAGCAGGTAAGGAGTGGTTAGTGAAATGTGAAATAGAAAGAGATAAGGGGGCACATAGAAAGTTGGTTGATACCTACTATAACTCAATCTTATATCTCACTCACTTCATCTCAACTAAACCTATGTCTATCGCCAACTAGTGCCTTCCCACCTCAGACCCGCGAGACTTAGAAAAATAAAAAAAATTACGAGGTCTCAAAAATACGAAGTTAACGGCCGAACCGCGTACATCGGAAAACACCAAAACTACAGATAAATAACAAAAAAAAAAACACATCACAAACAGCACGGGGGGACAGCCAGGACATCTGGGAGTGAGGTTGGAAGCAAATTTAAGTTGTATTTAGGCAGTTTCGGCACTTGAGAATCGGCTAAGCGAGAAAAAAAATGGCAGACAAAAAAATGAAAACGAGGCTACACGACTCCGAAGCGCACAAAACAGCGCCAGGGACGTACGACTTTTACCCAGGCACATACAAGGTACAAAATACAATATTAGGAAGGACAGAAAATGCTTGTGAGGCGCATAAAACATATAAAATCGCCGCCATTTTACATCACTAACTGGCAAATCAAAACATTACGAATCTGAAATAGTGGCTTTCCCGCATAAAACAACGGTTTGGTCTCGAGCACGTAGCCTATATATACTACACACCTGCCACATTGCTGACACCTTCTCCTCAGGTGATGACTTCACATTTTAGCTCTACAGGATATTGATTTCTGCAAATTAAATATAAATAGGTAAAGTATATTAATTAATTTATTAATAAATTATTAATATAAATAAAAAAATATAAAAAATAAAATAAAAATGGGTTTGACATTCAATTATTTTATGAAGAAATAAATGCTTTGCTTTTTCAAATACATTGATTAATTAATTTTCCACGTATATTAATTTAATAATTATTAATTAATAATAAAAAAATATATATTTTCCACTGCACTAAAAAAAATGTATAGTTTACACTGTATTTATATATCTTTAGTATGCTTAGCTCTTTCTAATACATTTATTCATTTATTACGTAATTATTAATTATTAATAATTACTTAATAAAAAAATAAAAACATTTATTACAATTGTAGATAACAAAAAGGTTAAGAGTGTCAGAGACTCACATTGTGTGGCAAACAGTATTCCCAGAATTACAATTTTATTGCAGTCATTTTTGCAGTCGCTAGTATATATATATATATATATATATATATATATATATTTATTTATATTTAGATATTTATATAAACTTCTCTAAGTGCACAGTTTCATATAAGAGCAATTTGTGTTCAGAAAAAGCTTCCCCTTTAAGATCTGCTGATATGTGTGGTATCTTAATCAGTCTGCTTCCATGGATATGCTTTTTTATAATGTATAATCTCTTTACAGTTCTGAGATGCAAGATCTAACCTATTGTAGCTAGGTTTGGCTCAACTATTTGTCTTTTTTGCTCTATTTAAGATTTCATATATGCAAATTAAGTCCTGGCGGCCAGAAAACCACAGCATATTTCAGTCATTTAATTTGCATTAATTTATATGCACAAGGCAGTCCCTGTCTAATCTGTTACAGAGCATGTCTGTAGAGTTAGAGAGACTATTGGAAATTCATACCTTAAACCTTTGTATAATAAACAGATACTGTAAATGTTAAAGTCCAAGAATACAGTTTAAACCTATTTTTTTCCAATAGCTTATAAAAATATCATTTGTTTTCTTTCTTGCTGCTGTCTGCTACTTTATCGGAAAGGTGTGTCCTTGTAAGAGAGCTTGCTGGTACTCCGACTGAGAGCATTGGCAACACACACTTCCACATCAGGGAGTTGATCTGCTGTAACCAAAATGGAGGAGGATAAGGGGAAAGAGCGAGGAGAATAAGGAGGAGGATAAGGGGAAATGGAGGAGGATAATGGGGGAAAGGGAGGAATAGGAAGATAGGGGGAAGGGGAGAAAGAGGGGGGAGAGACACGGTGGGGAGAGAGAGGGGGGAAAGAGACACAGGGGAGGGAAAGGGAGAAGAGACACAGGGGAGGGAGAGGGGGGGGAAGAGCCACAGAAGAGGGAGAGCAGGGCAAAGAGACACAGGGGGAAAATACACTGGAGGGAGAGGGGGGCAGAGAAACAGGGGAGGGGGAGACACAGGGGAGGAGAGGGGGGAAGAGAAACAGAGGAGGGAGAGGGGAGGGACAGAGACACAGGGGAGGGAGGGGGAAAGAGACACAGGGGAGGGGCTGGGAAGAGACACAGGGGATGGGTAAATGTGACACAAGGGAGGGAGATGAGGGGGGAAAGGAGATGCAAGGGAGGGAAAGGAGGGGGAAATGAGACACAAGGGAGGAAGTAGGGCAGGGGGAGAGACTCGCAATGAGTGTCACAGGTGCTCATTGCATTCCACGTGATGAGCATCAAAGGTGCCCAGCACAGGGTTTGCGATGAGCACCAAAGGTGCTCATTTTGGGTGGCAAAAAGCATTACCATGCTTAAAATATTATTCCTGTCACTGTTGACAGGCAAGTAGCTAGTAAATGTATATAAATGGTAATAAATTAGAGGGTGTATTATTAATTTTTATATTCTACAAATAAGTTGCGTATTTTGAAGTGTAGTTCATCACATTAGTACCTTTTAATAATATGATCACAGTGGTCCATTAAAGCACAGATGCTGCTGAGATCCATCAAACTTAAAGAATGATATTAAAAAAGCATATAGCCTTGATAAAAAGTGGATATATTTGTTAAATATCTTCTTGAAACCCTCAGATGGCAGACAGGGGAATTAATCACTGGCCCAGCCTCTTGCCCCCCACCCAATTTTTCTTCTTTTTTTTTTTTTAAGAATAAGTTGGTGGTCTCGGCTTCAGACACTTCAGGGCAAACCAAAGTCAATGAAACCACCAGAACATTTCCAGAGCATTTTTCTCATAACTGCATCAGAAACAAGACAACGTAATTAGGGCCAGAGGCAGCTCCTTCAGAGCCAAGCAGATATTCTACTGCTCTCATAGAGAGAGGGACTTGTGGCTTTTGAGGTTTTCTTGTAGATGCGAGTGTCTGTTCATGAACAGGGTCAATTAACTACTTCGCTGCCGTAGAAGAGAATTTTATATGGCAACCATTTGTCCTGGGGCCCAAAGGCGGCTTTAAATGAAAATCTGGCTTATAGACGTTATATCATACATTTAAAAATGTATGTTTTAATGCCAACATACTCCAGTCAGACAAAGGAGGCTTGCCTTACACATACTACAGGTTATGAACGGTCATCCCTCCCCAACATACATGATGAATCAGGCAAACTATGTATGCATTTGTATATACAAGTCTATATAATTACATCCAAATGAATGGTAGTTTTTCTGCCACTGTATTTGGTATGTACTCTAGGTTTTAGAGAGAAACACATTTAATATGAGCAGATATACAGACATACAGTCTGTAGAACTAAACCTTCTGACTGTTTTTCCTAGAGTTCGAGAGAAAATAACAGAAGGAACCTGATAAAGTAGCGCATTGTTAGAATTAGAAACCAGGGGCTTTTCCCTTAAATTTAAGATTTTCCTCAATAGTAAGCATTTTCTGTTATATACCATTATTGAACCGTGTTTTCCTCTAGGTAAAGGATTAGCTGTTGGTAGATGTGAGAGAATAAAACAACGCTTGAATTAAACAATGTTCTTCCTTAAACTTTTATACTCTTGTATACAATAGGAATTCATTGTTATATTATAATTAATCATAATTTTTGTTGCTCAATCCAATGTTTCATTCTATTTTCTAGTCATATTCCTATGGCAGAGATAAGTTTGAGATAAATACCCTACCTAATGGTCTGTGGACTCTCCAGATTTTCTCTGTGAAACTTTCACTCCTGATTTTCACATATCTACCATATCCCGAAATTCTGTCATTTATGGGTATTTTTAATTGCGGAGAAGAGTATAAGTGCATAGATTGGTTACGCCAGATATAATTTCGCTAGTTCCTCTCCCAAGGCATTCTGATTATATTTTAACACATTTTCCAGCCAAAAAGATTGTGCCTCTACAAGCAGAAAACTATAGTCACCTATCCACTCTGCCTAATGGTAAAACTGTCCCAGTCATATATATTAGTTATGTGTTAGGAATCTCTTGAAGATTTCAGAAATGTAGCATGTATGATCAATAAGCACAACACATGGATTTAAAAGGTTCTTCAAGTGTTTTTCAATATTTCACTTTTTTTAAACATTTGTCAGTATTTCTTAATGGCTGCAATTAATTTTGTTAAAAAAAAACATAAATTTTTATATACAAAGAAAAAAAAGTTATGTTTAAAACACTCAATTTAATTGCATGATGGAATAGTTGCATGGCCTATTATAATAAAAGAGCATTAAACACCCTAAAAGGGTTTGGCTTCCATGGAAGTAAAGGTGTTACACAACCCTACCTACACCTTTTCCACTCCAGACATAAAAAGTGATTTATTGGGAATTAAAAAATGTGATAATGGACAAAATGTTTGTAAAATGTAATTAAAAAATGATACAGTCTTTAATTTTTGTTTCTATTACTATAGGGGGAAGTAGACCGTGAATGCAGATGATGCTGTCATTGCTACAAAATAATTGTTTCACATGAAGGTGCCAGTGCTTTGAATAGGACTAAATAAGAGCCCTATGTAAATCCCCACTATTGTAGCTTATACCATGTTTAAGGCCAAAGTAAATCCCGCTAGCTATTTTAATCACCCATCCCGAAAAACTTGAGAGAAAACTGCTACGGGTGACTGCAACAAGACAACGCCGAAAAGTACGGCACAAATCTCCATTGATATTTCACTGCTAAAAGATTACGAGTTTAGGTTACTTAGCACCAAAACCCTGAGCTAATAAGATTTTACGGTTTACTAGCAAATCAGGGCAGTGCTGTATCTGCAAAAAACTGAAATAATTATTACCATTACCAAAGACCACTTGCAAATTGTTTTAAAACTATTGCTGAATACTGAAGAACCGTTAAAGTGAAAATATAGCACCAAAAAGTCAAAATGATGAAAGTTTAACATTATTTGACATTTAACAGTCCTATATCAACATATGTTTAATAAAAAAATTGGAATATTGTATTATTATGTCCATTTCATTATACACCATCAAGGCTAACACACAATCTAGTACCAAGGGGTTAATACATGTTGGAAAAACATGTTGCCTAGGAACAAATGCTCTAATGCATTGTGTATGTATATATATATATATATATATATATATATATATATATAGTAAATAAACCGTACATTTGAATGTCTAAAATAAGTTAAAGAACCTGTTTCCAGCTCAGAATTCAGAGAAATACAGTTATTACACTGCATTCTGGGAAGCTGAGCTGGAACATGCAAATGTGCCCACAAATGCCTCGCTCTTTAATCCATAAACCATTTTAAACATGGTTTCCTTCAAGCTTATACCCGCTGCATTACACAGCTTTTATGCAAAGCCAAGGCTGGATTATACACAAGCTGGGAATCCTACCCACGGACAGCCTTTTCAAGCTTACTGGCTATCATCAGCGTGGGTCAGGATCCAAGCTTGTGTTGTGGACCTTATGAGTAGGTAGTTCACCACAACAATAATTAAATATATGGTGGGCAAAAGAGCGATAGAAGTATATATAATATACAAAAACACAAAATAAACACATTTTTATATATTGACTCTATAAATACAATTGTAACATCTATTAAATGTCAACAAATATAAATTAATAAAAAAATAATATATATAAATACATTAATAAATATATATATGGTTTCTTGCCGCAGTTACGGCACTTGTTCTCACTTTTCTGTTGGTTCCTAGAGCCGTTTCTCATCCATAAAGCTTGGGTTGGGTACTCCCTACACTGGAATCTCTAGAGGATGAGACTTTTGCGTTATGGATGTGGACTGAGGGCCGTAATGTGAGGGTGCTAAAGTTTAACATAGTGTAATACAGCCGATTAGCATGGTGGCCTAGGATCTCAGTTTACAAGGACACAACTTGTAAACTAATGTAGCTCAAAAAAGGCTATGGGAGTTTACTGTAAAGAATACTTGTATATAATTGCTTGGAAAAAACCCCAGCACAGTATAGTGGTATTTACAACTTAAGAAATTGGAAGTATGAATCACACCCCCTGTGTGTGTGGCTTTAGCTTTGCCTAGCACCCAGGATGTAAAGAAGCATACAATTAGTAAAGGAACATTATTAGAAGCTGCCAAGTTATTAGTTTGTTGACTTGTTAAAAGAAAGTGAAGCCCAGTTGTCCTGATCTGTCCATTGCTCCGAATCTGGACTGGACCATTCTGTGCTTCTCACGCAACAAGGAGTTTTTGGCTTCTGATAGTTTACACAAGGTCTGTTTGAAACTGATGTAAGATAACCACTAAGTATGGTGCGGTCAATGGTATTCTGGCATAGTGGCGCCACACAGAAGGGAGGCATTGCTGCTGTATTGGGAGGAATGCACAGGACATGATTATTCAAAAGAAAGATAAGTTTAAAAAGTGGCGCTCAGCTCTTATAGTTAGTTGCATGCATGTCAGGCCAAAAACAAACTCTGACCAGTTTGTAAAAATCAGATATCTGACTATGCAACACCTTCTGCATCTATATAGAAATATAATAATATACACTCTGTCATGTATTCTCTGTGAAATCAACAATATGTGAATAACTGCTAGAAAAATATTGTATTTTTAAAAATACTTATTGGAGTCAAAAAATAATTCTTTCAGTCTTTTCTCTTTCTTAAAAATGTCTCGTTGCTACCATGTATCTCAAAGAGACCAAAGTAAAAGATTTACTGCAACAGAATATAATTACTGTATGTTATAGACAGGATTTATTTCCCAAATAAAAACTTAGAATAAACTGTGCCACTCTCTGCACAGAAAGGGCATATCTGCATGTGTATGGCCCACATCTGCCCAACCTTGAATCCATCCAGATACACTCCAGCTATAGCTTGGTGTCCCTCCTGCGCTAGCTTAGTAGGGACTTCCTGTGTCCTCCCTATTTAGTGATAATAATCACTTTCAGTAGAAGTCGAAGGCACTTAACATCTAATGATGCACTGGGGCACTAATGATGCACTGGGGACCTACACAGTCAACATGATTTTGACTACATAGACTTCTTTTGGACTTATGTAGAAGATGATAAATTCACTTCAGATAAAAATAGTAAAACACCATATGAACCTTCAACACTTAAAGGTATATGTAAGAATTCTGGATTATGAATGCATCTGATAGAGGAGAATACGTAGTGTATGCAAACATTTATTGCATGAAAGAATCCCAATATAAACATTTAAACACCTACATTAAACTCAGCAAAATCTCTTGTAAGTTCTGACAGTTGGAAATCAGAGTTAACACCCTCCAAACCCAGGCTAAATTAGCATCACATTTACAATTATTTGTTTTGGCCAATCAGGTTAGCTGAAACTTTTGAATTAACTCTGGGTTCCTGTTTGTGGTGCAAAGCAGCCTGGGATATGTAATGTATCACTGATATGTGCTATGTATTGTGTATGACATATAGATAGCAACCTGCAAAGAGATTGGCTGAGCAAGCAGCAGCAGGTAAATAGTGGTTTAATATTGCTCCCCTGATGCTGCATGCTTATTAGGGGGGGGGGGGGGGGGGTCAGAAGCATAGACAGCCCCTGGAGGGGTCAACATAATCATTAAAGGAATTTTTAGATATTAATAAAAAATAAAATGAGTGCAGAAATGTATTAATTTATGAAACTTTCATATCCCTTTAAACGTGCACTTTTATGTATTTTTGAAGTTCTACCAAACGATTAAAGAACTTCAGTAGTTCTGAAAAATATTCACGTGTTTGTGTATGATATACCTTCCTCAGTCCTGTCTCCCGCTGTTACAGATAGGGGCATGGGGCTGTATATTCTGCAGAAATTAATGTGTGCATATGGATGTGATGATCTTTGGTATGTAGACTGAACTTATCTAATCATTGTTCGTATGAGGTACATGGTGCCAGTGCTGTCCATAGGTCTAGATTGGATCTGTGATGAATATAGATGTTTGAAGATTGTTTCAGTATGCTGTCCTGCAGTGTATACCAAGAGATAGGCTCCTTGATGGAAACTATGTCTCTTTAGAATCCAATGCCTGTTTTCACCACGTCCTTGTGTTGTGGTCGAAGATGGCTTAGTTTAAAGTCTAGGGAATGAAAGGCCGGGTTGAGATATGAGGATGATGAACCTAGCTTAAAGGGACAAGCTTTCAAGAGACAAGTGTAACAGCAGTGAGACACTACAATCCGCACACGATGTCCAGGTATATGAGACCGGATCACCATATTTTACAGCTGCTCAGTCAACTGAAACCTAAAACAACAGAAGAACCAATGAACCCGATCTCTCATTTGCTACCTACAAAGAAGGAAAAGTCTTCACCTTCCAGAGTATTATGTGATGCAAGGTTAGACTTGGCACTAGCTGGACTCCCTCCTACTTCTTACCTCAAAGCTTTCCCACTTCAAGACCATGAGGTAAAAAGAAGAATAGAAAACTCTTGTAGAGGCATTTTAACCATATATAAAAACCAAAGAAAAAATATAATAAAAATAGGATAAAAGAAAAGAAATTACATACAAATAAAAAAAATTTTTTACCTCCCCACAAAATAATGATACAAATGAATAGAAAATAGAAATTTAAAAAGCTAAATGGAGACAAGGGAAACAAGCAAACACATTGAAAAAAGCAAGCATTCTTAAACCAAAGGTTATTTTTATTATTACTCTTTATTTATAAAGCGATAGCACTCCATAATGATATATATAGGCACAAAATGCAAATTACTCAGGTGTAAACAAAATCTAAGGCAAGTCGAAATTCAAAACAAATGGGTCAGCAGACAGTTAGGTACAACAGACTTGTGGATCCTACTTCGAACAGCTTACAGTGTAGAAGGGTTCTAATTAAATCTAGAATCCTGAGTTTCCAGTTTATCCTAACACACTCCAACACTGCTAGTAGATAATGCCTGGAGGTCACTGAAAAGCCATAATCATCTCGCTACCTACTGCCCAGCCTAATCAACTATATAAGCCCTCCAAAAGCTCAGTGGCCTCATTTTTAAAACTAGCAACCCTATTAAATTCCCTCAACGTGTATAACTGTAGCCCGTAAGACTTACGGCTATTTAATTAACCGCATAAAGCAACCCGCCAACAACTTGCGGGGTAAAGGCGAAAAAACCCTATGGGATGTTGAAAATTGCACTCCGCGGTCACAAATCCTTTGTTCTGTCAAGCCTGTAACTTTTACGTTCCAATCACACTATTAAATTGCAACAAATTAATTGCTGTTCAAGCCTGTAACCCGCAAATGTAGCCAAAAAGCCAATAGGTACCAGAAAGGACCCGCTAGGGGGTTAAAGTTTTATCCGTAGCACTGTAAATGCAAGTATACACACACTACTGTGTTTATAAGTAAAGGGAAAGTGATGTCAGGTATTAAAATGAATAGCACAACATTCTCAAGCTCGCAAATCTGCAATATTAATGTTTAATTTCCATGTTATATTGATCCCGGCAATCAATGTGTTAATACATATAACAGAACTCGCATGGACTAGAATATCATATTTACTGATTTATTAATATTGCATTATTTCTGGAATGCGGGTCCGATCGAAATTGTAATTCGAACCCGTAAGGCTTTGAAATCTAACCTCCATTTTTCAGTGATGTAATGATAACGATCTCATTTGCCATTGGCTCTGTCTAAACCCGTAACTACAGGTTTGACTTACTGATCATGTTCCCGGCCACGCATGCAGCGTGAGCAAGAATGGTTTACGGACATGCGTCTCTGGCCCATAACTCGTGACATGGTGTAATTTAATAGCTATGTAACGCAGCCGAATTTCAAACCCGCAGCCTTTGCGTGTTTGCCTATGCCGCTACGGGCATTAGATTTAATGGGGCTGTGAATTGCTTGTAGTTTAAGCATCCAAACATTCCAAATGTGTATTTTTCAAAACAGTAATATATTTCCATATAGTATAACCAAATAATATGAAGTTCCTCCTTCACTATGAAACAAATCGGTAACAATGTTAAGTATAAATCAAATGAGTAATGAGTTCCAAACCCACCTCAAACAATGGAATGGCCAAGTATATAGGATCGTAAATTGAATACTTATAATTGCAAAACTATGCCCTTACAATACATTGGAACAGAAAAGGGACTTCAAAGGTGTAAAAAATACACAAACTTGTAAGAAAAATCAGATATGATTTTTGTTTTATTGGAAGCAATAAGAGCAGCAGAAAAGGAGGTATTATTTACAGGGCAAAGGTAGTATGATAGCATGATATAAACATTCAAAAGTTTTTTTTAAAGTTCACGAAGGAAAGGGTATGCAATAAGTAGCAGCCATGATTAGTAGTTGGCAGGTGGAAGACATAGTGGTAATATGTTGACCTACAGAATGGCTAATACATAATTAGAACTTCCATTCAGCAGAAGAGTAATGGACAAACAAGAAATGTAAGCATGCCTAGGATAAACATAAAGCTATGCTGAGAATTTACTAAGCAAACCTTTATAGGTAGATAGAATGGTCATGCCGATGATGGACATTCTGGATCTTATTTGCCATTAAATGAATGTTTCTTTTGATTTGTGATAGTTAACTTTTTTTCATAGGGTCCCTGGAGGCTTAGTAGCAGGTGTGGCGCTTTATATCCCAATACCACTGCCTTGGAACACCAGGTTCTCCCAATGAACCTGCTGAGTGATATTTCATCTGTGGACTTGGACTGAGTCCATTTCCTTGTTTCTCTGGACCATGAGTATGATACAAGTTTCCCAGACACTCTTTATCCAGCTTCATTGCTTCTTGTATTGAGAGTTTTTCCCTGGCTGGGAGTCACAGCCCTGGGCTTTCTATTGAAATAGAAATTACAGCATTTGGGAGAGATGTATGCTCGGGTTCATTAAGGAATTCTAGACTTACTAGGCTGCCCGTCACAGACCTTGTTAAGCCATCATGTCTGTGTTTCTTTGAAAGGGAAATGTAGAAGTGTTTTACCCCCTAAGGAAGAGTGGAGGATTGAGTTTCTACTCATGAACAGTACTGGACAGATTTTTTTGTGACTTGCATAGCGTCTGTGTTGCGTACCTGCCTAACATATAAATGTATATATATATATATATATATATATATATATATATATATATAGAGAGAGAGAGAGAGAGAGAGAGAGAGCAAATTGTCTATGTTCTCCAAAGAATTTGCAAATAAGGCATTGCAACATAATTGATGTTAGAGCCTGACATTTTTTCAGGATACACTGATCCCACATTTATATTAGGTGTTTGGATATAATATCACAAGTGGGAAAATATTTACCTCCAATAATATAATTATTTTAATACATGATGTTAATATAATTTGCAAACATATTTTATGTACACTACTAAAAGTTATATTTTAATATTACTTTCCCAAGTTTGAGTGCTCCCAAATTTGGAAGGGTGATTCTTTGTAAATAATAAATGATAATGGCATGCTCAAAAGTTATTTTATTGAATCCATTTCTGTGAAGTTCATAAATTCTCTTTGAGTCTAACCCAAACTAACAAGATTCATCATTGGATTTTATGTTTGGTTTCTACTCAAAGATAATTTATCAACTTCACACAAATACATTCAATAAAATAACATTTGGGCATGCCATTATCATTTATTATTTACAAAGATTCACCCTTCCAAATTTGGGAGCACTTAAACCCAGGAATGTAAAATTAAAATATAACTTTTAGTAGTGTACATAAAATATGTTTGCAAAGGATATAAAAAAAAATGGCAATGTGTCAATGTTATATGCAGGTAGGACTTTCAAAAGAACAAAACACTCAACTTTACTGATAACTATCTAACAAGATTCATTATTGTTGGATTCTATGTTTGGGTTCTACTCAAAGACAATTTATCAACTTCACACAAATGCATTCAATAAAATAACATTTGGGCATGCCATTATCATTTATTATTTACAAAGATTCACCCTTCCAAAATTGGGAGCACTCAAACCCGGAAGAGTAAAATTAAAATATAACTTTTAGTAGTCCTACCTACATAAAATATGTTTGCAAAGGATATAAAAATAAAATAAAATGACAATGTGTCAATGTCATATGCAGGTAGGACTTTCAAAAGAACAAAACACTCAACGTTACTGATAAATATCTAACAAGATTCATTATTGTTGGATTTTATGATATTTATCAGTAACGTTGAGTGTTTTGTTCTTTTGAAAGTCCTACCTGCATATGACATTGACACATTGCCATTTTATTTTTTACCATACTTGACCACTACAACATGAAGAGATGAAACCACAGTTCCCCAGGATTGGAACCACTCCTTTCACACTCAACTTCCACTTACATATCACGGATCTTTCCAGGGTCTTACAGGGGCAGACACATTTTTCTAACTATATAATTTTTCATCCCTCTCCAGCACTGAAGAAATGAGCCTCTCAGTATGACAAACCAGGCTCTCCTGCAGGGTAAAGACAGAATCTACCCCAGAAAGCTAGTCACAGGTCTTTTATCTTTCCCTGTGACCCAGGAGACTCACAATGGGTAATTAATTTTGACTTAAAGGAGCTGTATTAAATTGGATAGAAGCTGGTGAAAATAGGATTAGGCATGGAATATAGCCAAGAGTGAACAGAATTAAATCTTCCCGAGGGTAAGCAACAAGAGCTGCTGAGATGTGATGAGAGCAGAAGCATTTTTTGGGCATTTTTTGGTGATGCAGTAATGGCAGAAATCCCAGACTTTGGTATCAAACCAAAGCAGTAAAAGAAGGATTTAAGTCCCGGCATAGGGATCCATGACTGTTTATTATTCAGCAGTATGTATGGCTGCAAATTAAGAATAAAAAAAGCCAAGAATCCTCCCCACAATATAATTATTTCACAACACATGGTTGGAAGCCAATCCCCAATTAAGCAGACACACAAGCATTGTCACCTTAAAACATTCCCTCACACTTATTTATGACAAAAGTTATTACAAATGCTGTGTTTATAAATAAAGTAAAGCTCAACCTTTATGTCTTCATTCTTTGCTTGGAATTTAGAGCAGTTGCATTTGATCTATAGCTACTCAAGCTTGCTACTCTTCTATGTCCCACCATCTGCTTATCTTCATTCTCCCTTCTATGACTCTCTCTTTATCTGTTCTTGTCATCCATCCCCTGTCGGTCTTTATTCCATATATGTTCATCTAATCCTCCACATTGGTTGTCTCTCCATTCTCCATGCCCACCTCCTACTTGTATTTGTCTTCCCAACACATACCTGTCTGCAGACTAACCCCCTTGGTACAATACAGTAGTTCCTTTGCTTGACTCTCTTTATCAATAAGTCATCACTACTTGGCCGCCTTATTCCCCAACAGACAAGAAAATCTGTCTCTATTATCAGTATCTCTGGCTGTAGCTTCACAAGTTGGCATATGAAATTAGCATTGTAGCCTCCAGTAGGAGAGCTTCTCTACATCCTTTTTAGATGTTAAGAGAGTGAAATAATATCTGCATATTGTTATTACAATAACAGATTAGAGATTAGGTCCCCGATCAAGATAGCCCCCAGATCAGATCCTTCCCTTCCCCTCGAACATCTGATAGTTGGCGGACAGCAGCATATCTTGCTATATATATATATATATATATATATATATATATATATATATATATATATATATAACTAAAGTCTGAGAAAAGATTTATAGTTGATAGATTTTTATTTAAATTAAGATTTTATTGCTAATAAGGTACTAAATAAACAATCAAAGCCCTATTTTATGGGCTCAGTAGTGGTTATTTAAGGAATCTTAAAACATACTGTGATCACCTCTCTCACATCACCTTCCATGTGAATGGCCCATATGGAATGACAAAATAGTGTTTCTAGGAGTTGAATAGTTGTTTAGGGACTTTTGATATCACCTAAAAATGAACCTCCTAAAAATATTAAAAAGTAAGCTGCTCTGCAACGAAGACATATAGAAGCTTAAACGTCAACAATACGTAGTTTCCACCAAACCATTACACGTCTACATCATAGCAACAGATAATAAAACAAGGAGTTAACTAGTTGCTGTGTCACATTAGTTTTTGACAGTAAAGAAAGAAAATGAAAAAAAATATATGTTTTTGTAAAAATGTGAATATTTTTGTTTTGGAATGTTTATTTTTTGCGTTGTTCAGTTGTTTCCGACTCTCCGTGACTTCATGGGCTGTAACACACCAGGATATCTTTATGTCCATGGTTGTGCTGATCCACTTGGTATTTATGGCAGAGATACTAGAGTGGGTTGCCAGTTCCTTCTCCATTGGTCACAGCATACAGCTCCTGGAATTCCTAGGCAATGTGATTAAAGCCAAACATTGATGTAAATGCAGCAGTGTAATTAACAAGTGACTAACTAACCAAATGAGGAAGTGTCTTAGGAAAAAATTTAACAAACAAAAGTTGTATTTTGCTCTAAATATGGTTAGTACTGATCAACTTAATATGATCCCCATTGTCTTGTAAAAGACAAAATAAATATAACTTATGATAAATAATAATACATTTATATACGGCTTTTCTCCAAAAGGAACTTAAAGCACTTTACTATTATATGATAGCGAGTTAAGTAACCAAAGGAACAAAAAATGAAATAAGTATTGAGGCATAGCTCCTAGATAAACATACATATTTTATTGTTTTTTTTAAAAAGGTCCAATGTTTAGCTTGTAATCTGATATTTATTTATTTGTGCAAGATCAAGAGATAGACCCCACTCAAACATTGACAATTATCTCATTTAAGGAAAAATTATATAATTTCCTGGATCAATATCCCAACTATTCTAGTTACCTGCGATAACCTTGTATGCACATTTTACTTAAAAAAACATCAAACTGTTTTTTGTAATGCTATCTTTTAAATCCACTATCAAAACCTGCTTTGGTAGCTAGTTCCACAGTCTGATTGCAATTACTGTGGAGAATTATTGATTTTTTTCTTCTCATCCTAAGCAGTGGCCTCTTTTCCATTGTAAACTTCTTGGCATGAAAAGTTCATCTCATAAAGTCTTTGACCCTGGATATATTTATATAAGTGTGTCTTTTTTCTTGGGAAAATCAATCCAACTTCCTTTACTGCTTAATCCTTCCATTCCCCCTAGTAACTTTATTGTCCTTTTCCGTACTTTTTCTAGCTCTACAAAATGATTTTTATGCGCCTCCCAAAACTGTACTCCATATTGTTGCTTAGTAGTTCAATCATGTCCGACTCATTGTGACTCTATGGATTGCGGCAAGCCGGACTCATCTTGTATCTGGTTGTGCTTATGCATAAGATACTAGAGTGGTTGCCAGTTCCTTCTATAATAGACTGCGATTTGTCTCTCCTCTCTGCTATGACCTGCCCATCTTGGGTGACCTTACATGGTATAGCTCACAGCTACAAGCCCCTTCACCATGACAAGATTGTGATCCATAACAAGTTCTCCACATTGTATAACCATTAAAAAGTAGGGCATTTTCTACTCCATAGTTTACTTATTCACATCCTGTCCTGTGAGATGCAAACCTTGAGCCCCATTCAATTGAGCTTTCGGGCGATCCAGAAGCCCGTAAGCGAGGTAGCAAACTAATTTGCTATTCAATTGGCGTTTTTTTGCGAGCTCTGAACTTGTTTACCGATTTACGAGCTTGAAAATAATGGCTATGGTTAAATCTGTAACTTACAGCCTCCAGAAGCTTTTGATCGATCACTTTCGCAAGGCTAAAATCTCAATTGCTCAATTTCCCCAAGCCCGCAAAGGTTTTCACACCCGTAAATGGCAAATGAAGGAGAAAATCCTACAAGTGCTAGAGAGGACCCGCAAAGGGGTTTAAACACCTATTCGTAGCACTGTAAATGCAAATAAAAAATCACTACTCAACTATAAATAACGGGAAAGCGATGACAGAGATTAATTGCACAACAGTCTCAAGCTCGCAAATCAACAAGATCTTAATTTTTTTTTAATGTTTCGTTTTGGGCCAAATTGATCTTGTTTATCAATGAGTTAATACATATCAGGCCACCCACATGGACTAGAACAGTATTGGCATTAATTTACATAATTCTTTATTTTTTATGTTTTTTGAGTCTGATCGCATCTCGGACCCCTGAACCTAATTGATTGACATGTAACCTCCATGTTTTACTGCCGTAATAATGACAGTCTTATTTTCTATTGGATGATTCGAAATGGGAGGTTACTGGCTTGCTTAATTAATCATGTTCCCGGCCTGAACTGCTCCGAACCAGTGCATGGTTTACAATTTTGGCTTTGGGCCTGTAACTTGCGGGCTTGAGCAATTGAATAGCATCGCAATCGGAGACGAGCAGGAGCACGCAACACGCTCGCAGACATTTGTTCGTCTGCGATCAAGTTGCGGGTTTCGAATTAAATATGGCCCCTTGACTATTGTTCAAACTGTAAGAGAGACAAATGATCGATCTTCTACCCACTTCTCTAGCATAGTACTAATATATATGATATATGTGCAAAAATTGCGTATCCTACCGTATGCTGCATAAATCAGGAGCTGAAAAAGAGCAAAATAATATATATTTTAAACAAGGCTGCAAGAAAAGCTAGGATTCATTATATCACTTATTTATCTCAATCACTATATACAAGCATTATATATGTTCTTGTGATAGTGTCTCTTTAACAAGCAACTAACAATTAATTGAAAGCAGAGTTTTACATGGGGGAGTGACATAGAGATAAGGGAGAGATATACATTTTTACAGCTGGGTCTATTCCACTCCCTGATAAAGGATTTCTTCTGCCCTTCCAAATCTATCATTATGTCATCCCTGTTTAATTGCTCACCCCCTTAAAGCAGGTCCTAAAAAATGAGTAAAACATGCTAACTGATTTATACACTGTGTGCACTAAATTTGGAACATAATATGTATATATATTTATATGGACACCATTTGTTTTATCTATAATGGCTGTGTCCTACAGAAACAGAGAAGTACAGCAATGAAGAATGCTCATTATTGGTGCAGCAAATGAAAGAGCTTAGTTTCAAGGAGAGTGGAAACTAGACAATAAAGACACCAAACAAGGTTTTCCTTTGGCAACACACATTGAAAACATACAAACATGATGTAATAATAAAAACTATTTGGAGCTGATACAGTACATTTAGGGCCCTATTCAATTGCAATGAATTTGTAACAGAGAGCGATTCAATTGAAAAAGCCTGCAACTACATGGCCAAAAGCCGAAACCGTAAACCATACACCTGTAAGTGGAATTTCAGAGCATGATCATGATCAGTTAAGCAAGGCCGTAACTACCGATTTCAAAACAGCCAATAGTAAATGAGACCGTCATCATGACATCATTAAAACATGGAGGTTAAAGGTCAATCAATTAGCATTTAGAAGTCCGATAGGCGATCAGACTCGCAATCCGGCAGTGTACAAAATAATGAAAATGAGTGAAGGAAATGTTCTAGTCCATGTTGGTGGCCTGATATGTATTAACTCCCTGATTTCTGGGATCAATATAGCACGAAAAGAAAACGTAAAAAAAAATAATACATTTTGATTGCAGATTTACGAGCTTGACACTGTCGTGCAATTAATTCTAATGCCTTTCATCAATTTCCCCATCTTTTAGAGTGCATTATTGTTTTTATATTTGTATTTACAGTGCTACGAACAGGTGTTTAACCCCCTTGCAAGTCCTATCTGGTACCCGTACGATTTTCTTCTACATTTGCCATTTACGGGTGTAAAAACATTTGCGGGCTTGCAGAATCGTAGCAATTGAATAGCAATTTGTGATTGTAACATTTACGGGCTTGAAAGATCAAAGGCTTACTTGGGTCAGAGCTACGATTTTGACAACCACAGGGATTTCAGCCTGTAACACCCTATAACCTGGGTGTTAATATGTGCATCCTATAACCGTGTGAATGACCTATGTAGTCTCCTCTGTTATTGGAAATTAAAGGCAGAGGTGGACCAATGTAGAAGATTTAGAAAAGGTTTTGGTATTAAACTTCAGATATATTCTCAAAATAGACACTAAAGATTTTGCGATTTCTATAGCAGGCAAGAAATTATCCCTTCAACGAGGTGATATTGTGAACCCTAGTTTTTCAATCCAACCCGAATGGTCAGTACAGTATGATAAAATACCGTCTAGGATTAATGATCTTATGTATTGATAGTATATAATGGTTATTTCATTGGAATGTTGTTGCTGAAAGAAAAAAAAAACATATTTAAGGAAATTATTCAAATAACATGAAAAAGAATGGTAGACAACTCATATAAAATATTGTATAGTGTAAAAAATATTTGGATATTCATGCTTTTACATCCACCCATTTGTCACTAAAATGTACCCAGATTTAATAAAAAAAAAAAAACCTGGTCAGCTTAATTTAAAGACATCACATCGCCTTCTGAAAAGCTTGGTAAATCTACTGGGGTACTGGGAGAAATTTAGAAAGAAAGCTACTTACAACTTTATACACACTCATGCACATCAAGTACATCTCAGACATTGTCTGCAGCAGAACAAAGGGGTTTTTCTGAGCCGAGTTCTTTGATTACTTCCCCTTCCTTTTCATTGCACTCTTACAGAATAGCCGCTATCTACGTACAGGTGTTGCAAGAGATATCAGATAAAAGGAATCAAAGAACACCAGGGGCAGTATCTCTCTGCAGCCAGCTGGTTGACTGAGGCCATTGGTAGAGCCATTGAGACTGTTTTGCCCATTCATAGGTTGAAATTATATGGGACTTTTGAGTAGGTAAATAAAAAAAAAACTTGTTTGCATAAAATGCCAATCTTGCTGAAAAGTGGAAAACCCCTTGCTGTATCTCCTCATCGGTTAGGGTTCAGAGATTTGGTGGAATTTGGGCCAGAAATGGATTACCTTTTAACCATGCTGGAATAGTATCACTCTGATTATGTGTTATAGAAGTGAGGACATGTAAATAAGTTGTATAAAATTGTATTATTATTTTTATAATCCAGTAGGCATATGCTGCCACTTCCATAATATTGTCGTAGTTGTGAAAAGTTACAAGTGTGCAACGTACTCTCAGTTCCCACAGTGATGTCATATAATTGTCAGTACGTTTAACCAGAAAAGGAAAGGCAGGATAGAAAGAGAGGTATATAATTGATTTACAGCATGTGTGTAGTACAGATCATAAGCACTAAAATGACCACTGCAACTTAGTGAAAACATATATACAGTGATCCTTTAAAGTCAATAATCAGTTTGTATGGGCAAGGCAGCAGTTCACAGATTCAACTCGGGAAAAACTACGGGGTGCATGAGTAAGACAGGTGGGTTAAGTTTTTGCAATATAAACTGGATCACCAGCACATTTCATCAATTCTATTCATTATTATAAATAACTAGCAACTTGCCCGTCAAAAGATGACGTCAATAAAATTGTAAGCCAGGTAATACTGTTTGGCAGGCAGTGTAAGGGTTTTGGTTGTCTGAGTACCTTGAGCGCTTATTGCGAGCCTCTCCCCTGGTGTAGTTTTTGTGTTGTGAGCTCCTTCGGTGCTCATTGCAAGCCCCGCGCTGAAGAGCTAACAATTGCTGTTGTTTTTCCTGCAGCTTACAATGTACATTTGTACTGTTGCTGACCTGAGGTGTAAGTTTCAGCAATGTGGCAAGTGTGCAGTGTAAATAGGCTGCGTGCGCGAGGCTAAACCGTTTGTTTAGTTGTGTAAAGGGGCATTTTAGAATTGTAATGTTATTAGTTTTAAGTTAGTGTTGTAAAATGGTGGCGATTGTGTATGTACGCGGGTCTAGAGAATTTTCCTTGCTAATAGTGTATTTTGTACCTCGTACGCTCCTGGGTAAAAGTCGTATGTGCCTGGCGATGTTATTCGTGCTTAGGGGTCCTGTAGCCTCGTTTAGTTTTTTTTCGGCGGCCATTTTTTCACTCGCTTCGGCAATTTTCGAGTGGCGAAACTCTGCAAAGTCGACTTAAATTTGCGTGCAACCTCACTACCAGATGTCTTGACTGTCCCCCCGTGCTGTGTGTGATATTTTTTGTCTGTTTTTCGTGTTTTTTGATGTGCGCGGTTCGGCCGTTAAGTTTGTATTTTTTGCAAGTCGTATATTTTTTTTTCTAAGTGGTGGTTTCCTTTTCCAAGTGATACGGGCCGTAATTTTTTGCAGGCGTTTTTTTCAAACTGCTACGGGTCTCGCATTGTAAGCGCCTTTGGGGCTCCCTGCCTAAGTTGTACAGAGTCGTAGGGATGAGCGTCTACGCCGCTCCTTGCCTGGCCCCAACCGCGGCCCTTACTTTTAACGTTGCATTACCAACGTTTTTTGGCAAGCCCGCACTACTGAGAACTATATATGTGATGGTCTGCCCACAACCCATCTACATGTAATTATTCTGTGGAGTGGGTTAAAACACATTTTGAGCTAACTTTCGTGTGAGTTTACAACATTTTACATAGTGATTCTCTATTTTTTTAGATTATGGTACTCATTTTGTATTAAAATTCAGCAAAATAAAGGGCAAGAGGATATTTAGATTTTTAGCACCTATTCTACACAGCTGTGATCACAAATGAAACAGCAGAATAGCTCCTCGTCAGCCAAAATATATGTTTATAGTATTGGCAGTGGTGGAGCTAGAGAATGGAGAGCCCTGGTGCAAAAAAAATTAAAAATTAAAAAAAAATGATTGCGCTGGGCCACCCCTTGTACCAATCACTCAATGTCCTTCCCCAAAACCCCTTCCCATAATAGCTCCCCTCTCTACATATCACCAGTCCCTCTCAACATCCACCCACCCCTCTTAGCATCCATCCCTTCATAGCACCAAGTCATTCAATTGCGATTTGGCTCTATATAAGCACAGAGCATATTTACGTTTTTAGTTAGTGAAGACCTTGCTTTTGGATAGAAGTTAACTAACTAAAAATATGCTCTGTGCTTATATAGAGCCCTATTCTATTGGCCAAATCGCAATTGAATGAGGCCCCTTGTCAGCAGCCATCCTCTCTCAGCATCGATTCCCACACAGCACCAATTTTACATAGCACCCACCCCTATTTCCTTTGCTCCCCCTCACAGAACCCATCCCCCTGACCCTTGCTGTCACTTTACAGCCCTTGCTCTCTTATGTTCTTCCCTGATACATATCCCCAGCGTGCTTAACTCATGCACACTGTCACCTCTCGGAGCTTTAGTAAAAATAGGCCCCAACACTACAGAAAGCAAATTAAATGCAAAAAAAAAAATACAGCACTGCCCACCCCAGAGAAGGGCCCTGGTGCACCACCTGTACCACTGGTATATCCGCCCCTGAGTATTGGCACACTTACTGAAAGCTTTTTAAATTACTCAGTAAATAAAGTTATACGGTTCATACTATGTATATACTTTTTATATCAAAATCAGAGCACTAACATGGCTACTTAAAACTACAATAATTAATAAATATATAAATATCTTTTATTCTTGGCAAAATATTTTAAAGGATCAGCTGTAGACCTAGGGCTCTTGATGTGTGGGAATGCTTCACAAGCTTTTATTCCCCACACCTGCATAGCAACGGAAGGAGAGGTCAGGGAGTGAGAGAACCCCAGCTCAGTTAAATGATGTAATGAATGGAGGAGCTGCTATGAAAAGCAGCCAAGCTCCCAAGCTTCTATAAAAGCTGAGTAGGCAACGTAAGTGGGCTGTGTGACATCATCACATCCTGTCTGCTTATCTCTCATTCAGGGTGTGCAAATGAGCTGCACCCATGACCCCTGCAAGTTATCTAAATGTAGATTCTAGGCCTTTTTCAAGAAATATCTTATTGTTAACCCCTAGTCTATAATTTGCTGTATTAGGATACACACCAGCTGTTTCAAGCTCATCCTTGCAAAGGAAAAAAAAGAAACAGTAGCGGAAAACTTACAGGGAAAAAGAGCAAATAGATTATAGAATAAGCGGTGGAAGATTCACAGCTAGGGATAACGATTTATTTTATAAATTGAGTGGTGGAAACAAACAGTAAAGGAATTTAAAACTGTGGTAGACATTGTTGTTCAGTCCTTCAGTCGTGTCTGACTCTCTGTGACCAAATGGACGCAGCAAGCCAGGCACATCTGTCTGTGTTTCAGGCTGTGCTTATCCATATGGTTTTATAGGCAAAGATACTGGAGTAGGTTTCCAATTCCTTCTCCAGTGGACTGCAGTTTGTCTGACCTGTCTTAAACCTGCCCATCTTGGGTGACCCTATATGATATAGCTCACAGCTCCAATGAACTACATAGGCCCCTTCACCACGAAACGGTATCCATCCAGAAGGAGGGCGGGGGGGGGGGGGGGGTAGACATATCCTTGACTTATTAAATGGAACCTTTAGGCAAAATTATTTTGTTTTATTTAAATCTTTTAACTATATCAATTAATTGTTTCCTCCACCATGTAATTAAATGTTCACTTACTTCTGAGAAGGCTCCAGAGAAACAGATTCTCAGCTTCTGGAACCTCCCCATTTTTCCCTATTCGCTCTCATGCTTGCTTCCATGTTTCACAGCTCTGACCTAATGCCACTCCAACAATGGGCAGTCTTTACACTACCATGCTTCTGTTCTGGGAGCCTCTTACATGTAGAAAATATACATTGAGACATTGAGAAAGATGCAATTAAGTAAGTAACTTAGTTAAAACATTTATATATAACTCAAAAAAGCGTCAATTTAAAGGGACATGGAAGACAGTTGGTATCTTTTTTCATATCAAAAACCAAGTTTAAACATTAAAAGAGTTGTTTTTTTCCATGAATAAAATTAAGTAAAAACTGTTTAAGCTTCATTGAAACTAACAGTAAATGCAGAGTCTGTAGATCTTATTGTGCAGACAAGTATACCTCATACAACTGTATTACTGCTCATTGGTTGACAGGGGCTAGCCCCCATATAAGTTAAATATCTGAAAAAGTTTATTGTGCTGAGAAACATTTACTTCAAATACCGTTTCAGATTATTATGATTGTTTATTTGTAAAGTGCCAACCTATTCCGTAGCGCTATATATGGGTTAAGATCAAGGCAAAAAAAAATTAGCAGTATTAACGCATTGCAAAGGATGGGTAGCCCTGTCTTTGAGCTTAGAATCCAGTATCCAAAGCTCCTTGCAAGATTGAAAACTCACAAACTTACACTCTAAAGGGTTTGGGTGATGTACAGGGGAATGAAAGATGAGTTGTGCATGTTACGATGGAAGGTGATAAGCTTTTTTAAACAGATATGTTTTTAGTGAGAATTTGAAGGTTTTGAGGATAGTCTAGTGGAGCGAGGCAAAGAGTTTCAGAGAATAGCGGTAGCATAAGAAAGGTCCTGAAGGCGGGAATGAGAGCAGGTCATAAGAGAAGAAGAAAGAGGAAGGTCTTTAGCAGAGAGAAGAGGGAAGGTGGGTGAGTATTTGGAGATGAGAGCAGAGATATTAGGGGGTGTACAGTGGTGACGCCTTTGTAAGTCAGATGCAGCACACAGATTTCTTTCCATGTCCTTTAAGTAAAGGGGAGATTTAAGACAAAATATACAAACATCATGATGTCTAATACCAAAACAAATGTGTCTGTGCTGATTTAAGAAACCAGACACAACGGCTGCTAGTTGCTCTAAGACTGATGGGAAAGTAATTACTCTCATAAACACAAATCCTACTTTGGGGGTGGATTTTACCATTTCATTACAGTCTGCCATTTGCATTAAATATGTAAATCAATTGCCCATATATATTCCACAGTCAATCACAATATACTCTCTTAGTAAATGTATTAATTATTCAGCAAACAGGAGAAGTGATTTCACATCACTGGCATTTCTTCAGGAAACTTTCCCAATTTGGGGAAGTAGGGAACGCTCCCCAGCTCTATTTGAGTGACCAAAAACAATGACATATTTACAGTGAAAATGATCAGATCAAATCCTCCACTAACCCTATCTTTGCCAGAGGGTCCAGCAATAAGTGTCATTACATTATTAAAAACAATGGGAAATATATTTTCAGAGTCAAAAAATAGCCTTTTATTAAATTCTATTGATACTCTTGGTGCCTGAAGTGGTATTATTATTATTATTATCTTTATTTATATCGTGCCAACATATTCTGTAGCGCTGTACAGGGGTTTAGTACATGGCAAAAAACAAACTTAACACCTTATAAAGAATGGAGGGCCCTGTTTTTGAGCATATCATCAAATGTACATAGTGCTTGTTTCCAAGACACGGACACATGATTGAAAACTCGCAAACGTACAATCTAAGGGTATTACTAGAATACATAGAGTTAAACTGATCATGGTGACATCATTGTTGCATTCTAGTTCCTTATTTGGTTTAAAATGACCTTAACATTTCATTTAATACATTTGCCAAGACTTCCTTCTTTTATATGATGGGCAAACATTGAAAAAGTAAATAACTTGGTGAAAGAAGGAATAATCCCAGCATGTTACAGAATATAGTGATGAAGGAATTTAAGTTCTATACAGTAGACCAGGGGTTTCCAAACCATGTACAGTAGAACTTTAGTGCACCATGCAAAATTTTTAAGTGTACCTCAAGCCTAACCCCCCACCTCTCACAATCTTGATCGGTACGCCACAAGACAAACATATAAATAAAAATCATAAAAGAGACTTTTACATTTTAAAGTCTTCTCATTAAACGAATATATCACATTCTACTCTGACAGATAATTCATTATGTGGGTGTATTAATGTATAAGCGATGGGGGGGGGAAGAAGTGGAGGCAGTGACAGATTTTATTTTTCTGGGATCCAAGACTGTAGCCATGAAATTAAAAGACATTTGCTTCTGGGGAGGAAAGATGTGGCAAGCTTGAACAAGTAAAAAGTAAAGATATTACACTATCGACAAAAGCCTGCACAGTTAGATCTATGGTATTCCCAGTAGTAACATACAGATGCGAGAGCTGTACTATAAAGAAGGCTGAGCACTGTAGAATTGATGCCTTTGAATTGTGATGTTGGCGAAAATTGCTTAGAGTCCCTTGGACTGCAAGAGAGTCCAATAAGTAAGTACTTCGGGAACTCAAGATGAACTTTTCACTGGTTTGATCATGAGGCTGAGCTCAATGTTTTGGCCATATCATGAGAAGACAGGATTCCCTAGAGAAGACTAATGCTGGGAAAGATTGAAGGCACACCAAGAAGGGCGAGGCAGAGATGGATAGATGGGGTCACTGAACCAATGAATATGAGCTTGATGGAGCCCAGAGTGGCAGTGTGTGAATGAATGTATTATATTTATTTATATGTGTATGATATTTATTTATATGTGTACTTTTTCTGCAATAGCTTGGACCACTGTGCTTTCATTTAATCTTATTCTATGTAAGTAGAACATAAAATGCATGGAAAAACATAGTAAAATGTTATATATTACTCCATTTGTTTGTGTAGTTAGCTGCAGTGCCTGTTTAGTAACTCAAGCTGTTAATGTGATATAATGCACATGTGTATATTTTCCCTTATATTTTTTGTAGAGTACATGCCTTCCTTTTGCAATTCATTTTTGGCCTGTTTACTAACAGAACTGGGCTTAGAACCGCTTACATTTTTTTTTCTTGGCCAAACAACTCAGTATGCTTCTTACTCCTTGTTAGCGATTGTTTCTTTTTTCCTGCAATCATTGTCCTGGACAAAATAATTGCAGGCTCAATTTAAAAGAGCCCAGTGATTCTAAGACAGTCTTTTGTGACAAAATCAGGCCTGTCATCGCTGGCAAAACTACTTTTCATCCCGAAAAATAACTATAGCACTTTCTCTTGTTTTGTTTTTCTTGTCTCTGTGCATTTCCTGGCTGGGCATCATGAGAAGAGATTATGTGATCCGATAGGTAAAATAATCCAGTCTGAGGTGAGGCTTGCAGTGAAAGCTTTCTGCAGGCCTTGTTGCATGATACCCCTGGGAAGGCCACATCCATTGTGGCAGCATTCATTGAGGAGAAATTACAGTTTCTATGGAAACCAGCACTAGGCCCAAAGGTACGAAAGGCCTACTTTCCTCAAAAGAAAGAAGCAAAACTATCTTCCCTTTAAAGGACACACCCCAAAATAAAACTGTACTTTCCTTGACACTCAATATCTTTAGCTGAGATTTGTTGATACTTTTGACATTAGATATTTTTAATGGCATTGATACTGTAACGACCGTAAGGCCTTATAACATACATATGATATACCTTAAAGGACCACTGTAAATTGGGAAAAACGTCACATGCAACAAACTAGCAATATTAGCAGATATGCTGGACAGGAACATAAAATAATTTTTAGAGAAACTAATACATTTATGTGACTCTGCTGGGGTCATGGGGGATTCCATCTTAGACTGCTAGTCATGCAGCCCTATTAAATTCCCTCTATGTTGAAAACCGTAGCCCGTAACGTAGCCCGCAAGACTTACGGCTATTAAATTGTCCTCTCAAACCTACCCACAAACGACTTGCAGCTTAGGTGCGAAAAACCCTATGGGATGTGGAAAATTGAACTGTGCGCCCGCAAATCCTTTGTTCTTTCAAGCTCATAATAGCTACGTTCCCTATTTTGCTATTAAATTGCAACAAATCCACTGGCGTTCAACCCTGTAACCTGCAAATGGAGCCAAGAAGCCAACGGGTGCTAGAGAGGACCCGCAAAGAGGTAAAAGTCCTATCCGTAGCATTGTAAATGCAAACAAATCATGAAAGGGAAAGTGATGTTAGGTATTAAAAATAATAGCACATCATTCTCAGGCTTGCAAATCTGCAATATAAAATACTTTTATTTCTGTTTAATTCTGTGTTATAGCGATCCTGGCAATCAATGTGTTAATACATATAATGGAACTCGCATGGACTAGAATATCATATTTATGACTTTAAGAATATTACATTAATTTTGCAATATGGGTCCGATCGTTCCACGTAATTAAAACCAATAAGGCTTTGAAATCTAACTCCCATTTTTCAGTGACGTAATCTTTTTTACCATTGGCATCTGGCGTCTCTGGCCCGTAACTTGCGCCATGATCTAATTTAATAGCTCTGTCACTTAGCCTAATTTAAAGCCCGCAGCCATAGCGGGTCTCACGTTGCTGCTACGGGCTTCACATTTAATGTTGCTTTGTAGCTTGAGTGGGTGGGTGGGAGTTCTTATATAGGCGCTAACTCTTCCATAGAGTTCCTTTGATAAGTGTACTATTTAGAAAGCAGTTTTCAATAGAACTGATCAATGATCTTATCTGAATACACAATTCCTCCAAGGTATCAAAATGTTTTAGGAGCAAAGACAAAATATCTGGCAACAAATTTTTTACAAAATATTATTATTATCACATATATAGTTGCGAAGCGAGGGCACTGGGCGAGGGCCTCAGTTGCTGGCATGGAGCGCCGAAGGCGCTCCATGCCAGCAACTGCGACCCTCGCAAACTTCACGTCGCAACGCAAACAACACGACACACCAATTACGACACTCGCTAAATTTTAAGGTGCAACGCAAACAACATACGACACACGTTAACACACATTACGGCCTCGCAACACTCGGACGCAACTCGCGAACATTACAAAATTCAAAACACAATACATACACACAGCACATACGTAAAAACCTTACCTACAGCAAGAGGGAGCACCCAAGACCTCAAAAATGCAACTTACACCTTCATTTCACTCAAAATAAAAGAGTTTAGACACTAAGAAATTTGATAAGCGAGAGAAAAAATGGCCGCCGAACAAAACGAAAACGAGGCTACACACGCAAACACCATACAAGACACGTTACCAGACATTACGACCTCGCAAACATCGGATGCAACACGCCGACATACAAACATTTAAAACACAATAAATACACACAACACACACATAAAAAGCTTACCTACAGCAAGAGGAACCATCCAGCACCTCAAAAAACAAAGTTACACCTTCATTTAAATAAAAATAAAACACTTTAGACACTAATAAAATCGCTAAGCGAGAGAAAAAATGGCCGACGAACAAAACGAAAACGAGGCTACAGCACTCTAAACACGTAAAACACCACAACACACTCGCAAAACACCACACGAAACTCGAAAAACACCACGAAGCACCGATGGATAATCCGCAAAGACGCATACCACAGATAACCCGCCATTTTACGCCAATGCAGAAGTACACCACTACGCTAACGGTTTCGTCTCGCGCACGCACAGTATTACACTGCACACATTCAGCACGCTTACACAGCAGCTCCACACCACTGATGCTGCAGCAACCTCAAAACACATTGACAGCTCTTCAACACAATGCTTCAAAATAGGTAAAGTATATTCATTTATTAATGTATTATATATTTCATTATTACACACCAAACAGCATTACATATTCATTTATTAATGTATTACATTTTTCATTATTATACACCAAACAGCATTAGCTACCTTACAATTTCATTGCCGTCATTTTTTGACGGGCAATTCGCTAGTTAATAATATCCTGCAGCATCATACATGGGATGAGTACATGATAAAAGCAGCTTCAATACAATGCAAACAATTAGATGGGCCTGTCTTTGAGCTTAAGATCTAGCATACAAAGGCCCTCATTCAATTGCAATTTGGACAATTGAATAGGGATCTAAATAAGCACATAACATTTATTTTTTTAAGAACTTTTTAGTTAGTGAAAACCTTGCTTTTGGATAGATGTTTACTAACTAAAAACTTCTTTAAAAAAATATGTTATGTGCTAATTTAGAGCCCTATTCAATTGGCCAAATTGCAATTGAATGAGGGCCAAAGTGCTTTCTCAAGCATCTTATATGTTTAAAAACTCACAAACTTACAATAGAAATCATAGGTAATTGCTGCAATTATTTACTTTAAGCTTTGTAAAAACATTTCACACATTATAAAGCCAAGTTCTTCAAGAGTATACTATACAGGGCACATCAGTGGTCATTTAAAATTCAGCATTGAATATACTCTTTTACATTTGGTCTAGTGATTTTATTATTTTCTTTTGTTACAGCAGTCTTTTACCATCTCTCTCAAGATCTATATAGCCATCCTGTGTTTTATTCCCAAAGGTTTCTATGAGATTCTTTCTGCAGCTACACATATACGCAAGACATGTAAATGAAGGTTAAAGACATTAAACTACTTAATTAACTCAACTACTTCCTAGTATAACAACATATCCCAGCGGATGAAAGAGTACAATATTCAGAGATCTTTTAATTAACATTTTAATGCCAGTCTTACTTGGTGAGCACTATTTGAACATTTTCCAGAAAAGCTTTTAAGACCGATAAAGCTGTGGCGCCCCTCATGTTTGCAGTGACAGTAGAGCTCTGTGACATTTTCGGCTTACCAATGTCACCACCTGTACCCAGTCCTATGATAGTGCCACTATGGAATATAAACCCCTAAAATCCCTACCGCCATCATAAATTCAATAAAGCAATAACCAATGGTGGTATTTCAGTCTACATTAAAAGTAAGTACAGATTATTACAGGGAGGTGGTTCTCCTATGTTACGTGATTCTCCACTGAATTACTTAGTGCCTATTAATTGTGGGTTTTAGTATACATTGAACCAGCCCTGACAGAAAAGTGTATTAAGACATAAACTAAACTAAAAAGACACTCATATATCTGTAGGGCATCCTCCTATTGGATAAGTGAATGCATCTAATGGATTCAGGCATACATATCTAATTATATGCAGAGCTACACAATTAAATTACAAAATATTTATTGATACAATTAAAAATAAACACAACGATTAAAAGTATTTAAAACACACACAGTGCCTATAGGAATTGAGTCTGCCCAAATAGTCTATGTGACCAAATACTAAAATTACTTTACATATCTTGTGCTCAATCACAAATTTATACTATGCCTATACAGGAAAATAAGATAATATAAATTGCTACTGATCAATTATAACGATTAGTTATATCTACAACATTCCATAGTAACATTATTTATATTGTAAACTCATACAAAATATATAAAAAGTACAAAAGGGTAAGGTGCAAAGTACATAATTCCCTGATTTTTTCGGTTGTAGCGGAGCCCACCACTTACTCCTTTAAACTAACAAGCTGCTAGTCTGCCTACAATGATCCTATCCCTGTATCTAGTGGCAGAACTGGGGATCCACTGATTACCCCCCTAAACTCAGGTTCCACCACCTAACTACTCTAATATATTCTAAAGTGACAAGTGCTCTTTAATAATTTCACCTCTATAATTGGAAACAGATGTATATATATCAACATATGCTTCTCCAGTACCCTGATATACAGTATATATATATATATATATATATATATATATATATATATA
This sequence comes from Discoglossus pictus, assembly GCA_027410445.1. NCBI lineage: Eukaryota > Metazoa > Chordata > Amphibia > Anura > Alytidae > Discoglossus > Discoglossus pictus. The sequence continues at coordinate 65,294,519 of CM050172.1, read as the reverse complement.
TATATATAGATTTGATGATTTAAATAAAAAATAAAGTGACAGGTGCTTGTACTGGAAACATTAATTCAAAAGTAATATAAATATCTGCATAGCATTATTTTAGAATTTATTTATATATATGTAAATGAGTGGCTTATACGGTATTATTGTCAATATTATAGTAAACTCATAGTGCAAGTAGCAATTCTATAGCTGTTTAAAATCAATATAAGTTGATTCCTATATACAATAATAATTTATCCTTAGCAAGATCATACAAATTATACGTATTTGTGCTGTCCTGTACATTCAGTTTAATAAGAATTGGACCTTTTATCTAATAGCCTTTGCACAGATGCATAATTCATTGATAGCACTAACAAGAGTTCTAATCTGGTCAGATAAGTATAAATACATTTCTATATACAATACCAGTGTGTTCTTTACAAGATCATAATAGTTATAGTTGTTTAGGCTATCATTAGCATTGAGAGTGGTAAGGATTAAAGGCACATATCTGGTAGTATTTGCTCAGCTGCAAAGTTCATGGCATGGTGCCAATACAGCATGCCGATGACATCATCACCCAGGGACGAAACAGGTCTACACAAGCGCTTCAAGTTGACGCTTTTTCTAGGACCTTTAGGTATTTCAGTCTAGGCACTTGAGGATTAGGGCAGTACATTTTCAGCAGGTTGTAGTGGTCTAGGCAGAAAAAACATTGCCAAAATATATAATTCCTTCCTGACCTCAGATACTGGCAACTGGATTCCTCCCGGGATCAATACTCCTTCTTCTCTAGTTATAACCCTAAATGCCCTTTTTATGAAAAAATATATCCAACCCCTTTTAAAGTTTTCTACCAAAGCCACTGTCACCACCTCCTTTGGTAGAGAATTCCACAGATTAACCACCCTTACTGTGAAATCTTTCTTTCTTTAACGTGAAAGCTTCTTTCTTTAAGCTCAACGGATGTCCGCTTGCCAGTTGGAAATCTCTTGGCACAAAAAGTTCACTTGGCAAAAGCTTATGTTGACCCAAGATGTATTTATATAAGGTAATCATGTCTCCTCATAAACACCTTTTTTATAGAGAAAATACATTAAAAGTGGTTAGTCTTTCTTCATAGCTCTGTCCCTTCCTCTTACTAGATTTGTAGCCTTTTTCAGAAGTTGTGCCCAAAATTGTACTCCATATTACAAATGATGGTGTACTAGAGATTTGCATAGTGGCAGATCTATATTTGCTTCTCTTGCTTATTTTTCCTTCTTAATACATGCTAATATTTTACTTGCCTTTGCAGATGCTGCTGGCATTGAGCCCTGTTACCTAGGCGGTTGTCCACAAGCACTCCTAAATATCTTTCTATCTTTGATACCCCTAGAATTGATCCATTGAGATTATACATTGCATGATTATTTTGTCATCCCAAATGCATAACTTTACATTTGTTTGCATTAGATCTTGCCTGTCATTTAGTCGCCCATTTTCTAATTAATGTAAATCCACCTCGAGGCCAGTATTTAATTTTCTGATTAAATTACCTTGCAAAAAATAGGATAATCAGCAATGATGGAGACACTACTTTTCAGTCTAACTTCTAAGTCAATAATAAATATGTTAAAAAGGAGAGGACCTAATACAGATCCCTGGGGAACCCAACTCACCACATTAATCCAATCGGAGTATCTTCCATTTACAAAACCCTTTGCTTCCTGTCTTTTAGTCAGCTTTAGTCAGAGTTGCCTTGATTCGGGTTCCTACTAACCTCCTCATAGAAACAAATAAGATTTGTTTGACATGACCTATCCCTCATACATCCATGTTGACTCCTACTTATAATCCTGTTCAAATAGACATAGTATTGTATACTATCCCTTATTAACCCTTCTAAAAGCTTTCCCACTACAGAAGGGAGGCTCATTGGGCTATAATTCCCTGGATTTGCTCTTACTCCTTTCTAAAATATAGGTATTACATCTGCTTGGTAGCAACCCTGTAGTGAGTGAATCTTGGCTATTACAGAGCCCAGTTCCCTCAGTACCCTTGGATGTATTCCATCAGGACTTGAGGTTTTAGTAAAATTTATTTTTTCCAATCACTTCTGGATTTCTTCCAATTATTTGGTGAAGATAGTGTAGTCCCATTATGTTGCAGTGTCCCAACCACTGGTACCTCCCTTGTGTATACCGAAGAAAATAACCTATTTAGCTCATCTGCTTTTTCTTGGACACTAATTAACAGATGGACTATTTCAAATTGTAATGTTCCTATAGCTTCTTTTCTGTCTTTCTTTCCATTAATATATTTAAAATCTTCTTAGCGTTAAACAAAAAAACAAAATAATGGTGCTCAATCAGAGAAGGAACTAACCTTAATAGGTTAGTTCTGTGGAAATGATAACCCACTCTGAGAGCAACCTCTTTTAGCTCACTTGTGCCATTCACAGGAAGAAATATCTATTCTGTAGTATATAAGTCTGGTCCCACTCACTAGAGTGGTCCAGCCCTGAAATACCAGGCAATTCTACGATGAACAGGAAAACCGCAAACCACAGACGTACGTTTTGGCCTTCTTTGGGCCTCGTCAGTGAGGTGTAGCTGATAACACCCTAAGGCACAGTGAGCAAGGGGTCCACATCTGGATTCCCCTATCACCCTTAGGGAGGCTAATCCCTAAGGGTCATTTGCATAAACAAAAATCCAAAATAGAGGTGCTCAATCAGAGAATGAACTAACCTTAATATGTTAGTTCAGTGGACATGATAACCCACTCTGAGAACAACCTCTTTTTTTTTCTTTTTCTTTTTCGGGTTAGTCTTACTCTTCTCTGCAATTAACTTCTCATTCTTTATTTTTTGCTCTTTTGCATGCCTTGTTGTTTTATTTGCACTCACGTAAAGCTGCCTCTGTTTCCTATTTCTTTTATAATTTAAATGCTTGCGTTTTACTCCATATCTTAAAGTTTAAATCATTGATAAGCAACTTGGGATGTGATTTACTCTTTTTACTATTATTTCCACATGGTATATTCTGTTACGTATGATATTTAACAAGTATTTGAATGTTGTCCATTTATTTTCAATATTGTTACCTGTCAGTTCTTATTCCAGTCTATACTTTGTATTGCTGCCCTTAGATCATTCAAATTTGCCCTTTTAAAAACAAGAGTTTTTGTTGGCCTTTTACAACTTAGTGTTTTTTTTTGTTGTGATCACTGTTTCCTGAAGATTCCCCTATTTCAACATTCGATACTATATCAGTATTATTTGTGATGACTAAATCCAAGATAACCTCATTTCAATTAAGTTTTTGTATAACCTGGGCCCGATAATAATCTCTGAGTTTGCTCAAGAATCTGCTCCCCATAGCTGAACTGCTGGTTTCAATCAATAAGTTTATTTTGGGGTTCATTGCAATATACACTTTGGATTTTTTCCTCAACTATTTAACTCAACTCACAAGGATTCAACATTATTTCTAGTTTCACCATAAATATCGTCTCTGACTGTAGGCTTCTACCATTGCCCCTATCTTTCTTAAATAGGTTATAACCATCTAAACAGTCCAGTCATGAGAGCCAACCCATCATGTTTCAGTAATACCAATCAAGTTAAATTTCTCATTTACTTCTCATAATACAAGTTGGTCCATTTCCACCTGGCAAGCTTGTTGTGTTAGCAAGCATTTGCTTTATGTTGCCACGACGCTGTAGTTTTAAAGTGCTTGCTACTATATTTGTTACTTAGCAATACCTCCCTATTTATTATACTAACTTTCCACCCATCTCCTCTCACATGAGTAGTTAATTCATCCTTTACCCCCTCTACACTTTATACCTCATTACCCCCATCTAGTCCCCCACTCTCTAGTATACATGCATACACACACCGCTGAATATAATGCTGATGGTTACCGGGAAGTCATGACTGTTTAAAAGTATACATTACATCTAGTATAATGAATTTACTGTTAACACAACTATATAATGTAATTATTATTAAATTACTATTATTGCCATCTTCTCATCCGTAGTGTGTTTCTATGTTGGCCTCTATCAGTCCTTACATCCTTCAGATCAGGTAACTGAGGGTAAGCAGGCAGCAAACTGTGATTTTCCATATCTTCCTGCCAGTGGCTTCCTTTTGGTCCACTTGGTTGCGTTGGTTCTTCTTCTATTGAAGGAAACATTGAAACACAGATTTGAGATCAAATAAGAATGTAAAAGTTTCATTAAGTATGCTTATGCTATTTACCTTAACATGAGCTTAACTGATGCACAGGGCAGCATTATCCCATAAATGCTTGAATTTACTTTGCTTGTCCCCACCACTTTTTTTTTTTTTTTTAAATCAGTTTTATTAATTAGCAAAGATGACAACATACAAAAGGTGCGACAAAATACAATAAGGTCTCTAATGAGAAGTAAATACCAACAAAAAAAGATTGAGACGATCAGAAACCTTTTTAAACTGCAAAAGGGTCATGCATAAGTTTATAGAATATACTTTGTAAAGTTAACCCCATCTGAATAATTAGGTTCTGCTACATGCGCATAATTTTGTACAGCATCTCCTCCAGTAAATTTTCTTTTTTAGGATACAGAATATATGAGAATAAACAATAATAGAAAATAATAACATACATATTGAACATTATAAGAGAAAAAAGGGGAAAAACAATAAAATAAAATAAATTAAGCTAAATAAAATAAAAAATATATCTCAAGTGTATATTGCGGAAGAATTCAAGACCTACCTCCCACCGTAGACCTCAAGAAGATCCCCAGCCAGCCAGGCCAAGTACGTTTGTTATGGGATGGGAATACTGTGTGAGGAAGCCAACCATGGGGGTCCCCACCACTTTTGATGGAAAGCTGTTCCATATATTTACTACCCTTTCTGTAAAGTAGTACTTTTGCGCATTACTCCTAAATTTTTCACCCTCCAGCTTCAAATCACATAGAAAATAGGAAGGTGCTTACAGTGATGTGTGCATTAGAACAATTAATATGGAGATTCACCGCCTCTCTCCCTTCTCCCATCCATCAGAATTTTGCAGGTGGGTAAGCAGAAAACGAATAGTGTAGCATTGTAGATCCGGGCAGAGTGTGATTAAAAAATAACTCAAAACTTAATATATCTGGTCTAACAGGACTTTCACTATGTTAAATGTTATTCATTTATAGGTGATGACTAGTTATATCACTACTATATCCCTTTAAATCAATTTCAAATTTAGATTAAATAAGACTTAACTGCAACATTAATGAACTAATAAGTCTTATTACAAATAGCTTGACTAAATAGTGATATGTACAGCAATACAGCCATTGCATGTGGTTAGTATTCACTAGCCCAAGTTAACTAATGGTAAAACGATGTTGGTTAGTAATTGCTAGAATTCAATTATGTAGGGACAGTTTTATGTTTTAGGGATCGAATGGCTCTGTCCATGGTAGGACAATAGTTTTTCCAAGGAACCAGTCTAGTCTGTATTGGAGAGATGAAGTCTATCTGTAACATTTCTGTAGAGTCTGGTGTGAACTGATATGGCACAGGAAAGGTACAGTACTTGAAGAGCCTTGTAGAATATGCTCCTTTGAAGTTCTAGGCTTGATGATGTGCAACATGTTTTATTAAAGTAATATAATATTATTTTTTTAATACAGCCTTCAATATTTACTTTTAAAGCTGTGCCTACGCTGTAGTCGGGGTCACACTGCTTCTAACAAAGGTAGTGTATGGCTCAGATTTCTGTTGTTGCCTTTAAAACATGGCATTCATTTGTATCAAATTAAAATATTTTACTTCTCCTAGGTCCTCTTTGATTCTGGTGGCTATCAGCAGCCATCTTGTTGTTGTTGTAGTTTGGTCGATCAGTCATGTCTGACTCTCCGGGACCCTATAGACCACAGCATGCCAGGCACATCTTATGTCTGGTTGGGCTAATCCATAACGGTTTTAATGGCAAAGATACTGAAGTGGATTGCTGGTCCTTTCTCCAGTGGACCACCATTTGTCTGACCTGTCTGCTGTATGTCCATCTTGGATCAACCTACATGGTAAACCTCACAGCCTAATTGAAGTACACAAACCCCTTCACCACGACAAGGTAGCGATCCAGAACGAGGGGCTACATCTGCTCCTGTCTAAACATGAAGTTGTGCTCCCTAAATCATTTAATTACAAAGTTTCTTAAAGACGAACCACCTAATTTAAATCATCTAACTCCTGTTGTTAGGGCATTACAGTGTTCCTTTAACATATCCAAGTTTAGTAAGTTCAGATATGAATATGGATGAGTGGGGAAGGAAGCAGCTTGTGACAGCATCATGTTGGTAATAAGCACAGACGTATAACGTAAGAGAAGAAGAAAATTCCAACTAAATATTTATTTTAACCTGACATTATATCTAAACAGTCCAGGATAATTATAGGTTTCACCATTTCACTTTGCCTTTTGTTTTCCAGATCCAGGCCTACTATTTCAGACCCCTGTCTGCTAGAAAACAGATTACTGGGGTAATGTATCGCTAAAATATATAGCAGACAGTTGTGCCAAATAAATACAACAGCCTAATTAATAAAATGGACATTAGGGTGAAAGAACAAGATGGTTATAATGTATAATTGCTCTGACCCTGATGAAACCTACATTTTTCCTGTATTTTGCTGACATGGGCTAATGTGATACCAACCATTAACTTTAATGACCCACCATTAAAATGCAGAGGGAACTCCTAATTGGTTGTAATTAACATAATTGCTACTACCGAATGATGTGATTTCCAGCTCCAGTGAGGCTGAGATAAAAAAGATAATCTTTATTTTCTCTTGTTCTTTAATTTTTAAGGGATTTTTGTTTATTTTTAGCCTTTCTTTGGGTGTATAGGTATTAGAAATTCCACAAAAAAGTACAAGAAATTATAAGCTTTCTGAGCTTACACAATTTATAAATTGTAAAAAAAACATACACACTATAGTTTATATATATATATAATATATTTTGTATATATATATATAAAAATATACAGTGGTACCTTGGTTCTCGTCGTTACTCTGTTCACTTTGATTCTTATAAGCACAAGCTACACTTTGGTCCTTATAGGCACAGGCTGCACTTTGGTTCTTATAGGAACAGTGTATACTTTGGTCCTTATAGGTATAGGTTGCACTTTGGTCCTTAGAAGCACAGGCTACACTTGGGTTCTTGTACACACAGACTACATTGAGTTCTGAGCAAACATTGACTTCCGAGCAAGTGTCAAATTCAAACTTATTTTTTTCAGTCCGAAGATTCGATTTCCAAGCAAGCATCGAGTTCCGAGACGCATCGATTTCCGCAAATGATGAGGGTCCACTATATATATATATATATATATATATATATATATATATATATATATATATATATATATATAGTTTAACGTGCCCCATTAGAGCATGTGCCTGCTAAAATGTTTTCTGAATTAAAGGACCGCTGCAGTCTAATTAATTCTATATGGTGTTTTGAAAAACTTTATTATAGGCAAAACACCTTTAGAAAGTAAAAAAATAAAAATAAACATAAACTTAAATTTTTTAATTTTTGGATGCAATTATTCTTTGCTCAGTCTTCCATTTCCATAAATAAGCTTGAAGCTTCTGTCTCCACATATGTCCATGTAAACTAATGGGGTCATATAAAACTAACAAATTAGAGGCCATATTATTTTGCTTTCTAATTCTAAAACATATGTCTATTTTAATGAGTAACATTTTAGAAGTGGATATTTTAAATGTAAGGTCACAGTGGTCGTTTAGAAAGTGAAACAATTTGTGGGTTCATTTCATATCTGCCAGATTCTTAGATTGCTATATTCACGCAATTTGCTGGGACTTTTAGTTGTCACATAGAGATTGTAGCAAATAATAGTGTCCTTTGCATTTATTTTCACATTTGTGGAAGTAGGTCAGCAGATATCAACATGGTAGATTCCAGCATTCTTGAATATAACAGATAATACTTTAAAACATACATTTCTAACTTTCTAAACCTCTATTAAGTATAGTTCTTCAAAAGAGTATGTTTGAAATATTAGACTAGAAGTAGGAGCTAGAAGTTTTAATTAGGAATTAACCCCTAATAAAAATTCCTATTCAGTTATTTAGTAAAACAATATTAAGTATTTAAGGTACTTTGGGTACTTTGGGTACATCAACTTCAGTTGAGCTACTTACCTCCACACCTTAAAAGGTCATCAAGGGTGGGAGCAGCTCTGACCCAAAATTATGTGGGAGCAACTCTGACCCAAATGTATGCTTAGATTGCAGTAGATGCTTTTCATTGGTTGGAGGTGTTTTGCCTCTCAATCAGAATTGATCTTTCCCTTTGGTGATTTTATAAGGGGTAAAGAGACAAGCACCCCTTCTGGATCGCTACCTTGTCATGGTGAAGGGGCTTGTGTACCTCAGTGAAGCTGTGAATGATACCATGTAGGGTCACCCAAGATGGGCAGTCATAGCAGAGAGGTCAAGCAAATCGCGGTCTGCTGAAGAAGGAACTTTTAACCCACTCCAGTATCTTTGCCAAGAAATCCATATGGATAAGCACAAGCAAAGACATAAGGATAGGTGTTCCTGGTGTGCTACTGTCCGTAGGGTCAAGAAGAGCCGGACATGACTGAATGACTGAACAAAAACAGACATGCTGCTAAACTGGAAGTTTACAAGTTGATGTGTGAAATACGTTTCATTCTCAATATTGCTTTTCTACATTATTGAATGGCAATTTAATGAAAGTCCAATGCCATTAAAACATCTATTAGATTTTTATTGTGTTCCTTTAAATAGAAACAGCCATAAAACCTCTAATCAGGTCCAAGGACACATATATAAAGGACATAATATATTAAATCCTACTTAGATACAAGCCAATAAAACATTCTAATTGCTCATCAATGTTAAACCCATTTTGCAGCTTGACTTTTATAATATAATATTACTAGCATGATGATTGGCTGGAGAGTCCATTTCTAGAAGTGATAATGTTTCTTGGTATCAGGTTTGCTCCTATTACGTTAACCTTCGCCTCCTCTGGAAGTATTCTCAGTTTCACCCCCTCATCCTATTTCCCAGGTTGCATCCTGCAACTTTGCTTCCCCCCAACCCTTGTTTTATGATAAACATCTGTTTAATATGCTCTCCCCCGAAGCTGACGGAAAATGACAGCTGCTTTTCTGGCCTGCACGTCTCTCCCAATATGTTTTCAGTTACTCAGATCCGGCTGCTGTCCCCCCAGCACCCTGCAGGCACCCGCCAGAAAGATAAATTCATTAGGAGGCTTATTCATTTCCACCAGGGGAGTCTGTCCCAAAAAACTTAACCCCTCGACTTTGTAAAATGCTTTGGGTAAAAAGATCTATATAAATGTAAATAATAATACATCTCACAGTGTAAGTATATAATACAGTCTTTTGCCTGTCATAAATTATGGTATAATATTTGATGTGTCTCTTCCCCCGCCTCCCCTGTGACTCTTCCCCCCTCTCTCTCCCCTGTGTCTCTTCCCCCCATACCTCACATTTGTGTCTCCTCCCCCCTCTCTCCCTCCCCTGTGTCTCTTTCCCTCTTCTCTCTCCCTTTTGTCTCTTCCCCTCCCTCTCGTGTCTCTTGCCCCCTCTCCCTCCCCTATGTCTCTTCCCCCTCCCACCCCTGTGTCTTTTTCCCCCATCTCCCTCTCTGTGTCCTTCCCCCCTCCCTCTCTGTGTCGCTTTCCTCCCTCCCCTGTGTCTCTTTCCCACCCCGTGCCTGATATTCAATCGATTACAGTCAAAAAAGTGTTGTTTGTATGTCATTGTACACTACGGTTGCACCAGATATGACGTATCACTGTGCACTGGCAAAAGTTGGCAGAGTAGATGCAATAGGCTTTACACACACGCCTGTATGCAGGCAATTGCTATTCAATCTATTACAGTCAAAAAAGTGTTGTTTTATGTCACTGTACACTACGGTTGCACCAGATATGAGTGTCACTGTGCACTGGCAAAAGTTGGCAGAGTAGATGCAATAGGCTTCACACACATGCCTGTAGGCAGGCAACTGATATTCAATCTATTACAGTCAAAAAAATGTTGTTTTATTTCACTGAGCACAATAAAAGCTGTTAGGTGTTAGCCTGTCACACACACACGCTGGCAGGCAGGCATATGCAATTAGATTACACAGAAAAAAATTATAAAATAAAATAAATTATGTTCTAGCCCTAAAAAGGGCTTTTTGGGTTGCTGTCCTTCAGATGGAAGGCTCTGGAAGGGAGTGTATGCTGCTGATTGGCTGGAATGTGTCTGCTGACTGTGAGGTGCAGGGTCAAAGTTTCCTCAATGATAAAGAATAGGCGGCAAACGCAAAAGCGCGTGCGAATAGTTCACCGGTGAACTGTTCGGGACATCACTAATCATGTATCTCATATCTCCATCTCAGTCATCCCCTTCTTCGTGTACCTTCAGTCGTTCCCAGGTTCAGAGTCTTCTCCAGGGAATCCTGTGTTCTCATGATATGGCCAAAATATTTGAGCTTCAGCCTCATGATCATACCTTCCAATGAACAGTTTGTCTTGATTTCCTGAAGTACCGATTTATTGGATCTTCATGCAGTCCAAGGAACTCCAAGCAGTGTTCTCCAACACCACAGAAGACTCCAATTCTCCAGTGCTCAGTCTTCTTTATGGTCCACTTGGTTACTACTGTGAGTACCATAGTTCTAACTATCTGGACCTTTGTTGAAAGTGTTTGGATTTACTAGGTTATGTATAAATATGTATCAATCATTCAAATATGTATACAGTTTAAAAGGTTTCCCTCAGTTGATTTTCATTGCTCTTTGATGTAGAGCAGTATTGCTAGATTCTATATATATAGTTTCCGTATGTGTGTAATGCTGTTCTAGCGCATGCGCACTATGTAAAATAAATATAGCAATGAGCAGGGCTTCATTGCGTATTGCGCTCTGGAGCGGGGGGAGGAGGGGATGGACAGAGGAGGGGAAAGAGACACATGGAGAGAGGGAGGAGAGGAGGGGAGGGAAAAGTGATACAGGGGAGGGATGGAGGAGGGGAAAGAGACACAGGGGAGGAGGGGGGAAAGCAACACAGGGGAAGGGGAAAGAAACACAGAGAAGGGAGTGGGGGAAGAGACACACAGGGGGAGGGGGGGTGAAGAGACACACAGTGGTGGGATGGGGGAAAGACATAGGGGAAGGAGGGAGGTGGGGTGAAATAAACACAGAGGGGGGGCAGGGGAGAAGGGGGGAAAGAGACACAGAGAAGGGGAACAAGAGACACATGGGAGGGAGGAGGGGGAAGAGACACAGGGGAGGGGAAAGAGACACAGAGAAGGGAGAGGGGGGAGAAACACATGAGAGGGAGGGAGGAGAGGAGGGGAAAGATAGACAGGGAAGGGAGGGAGGAGGGGGGGAAGAAACACAGAAGAGGGGGGGGGGAGAGGGTGGGAGGGAGGGAACAGAGACACAGGGGAGGGAGGAGGGGGATACCATGTCCCTTTTATATCTGAACTCCTAAAGCTTCTGGTTTGAGATAGCTGCTTTATCACAGAGCAGAAGTAATTTAGCAAATCTTGGCCCTATAAGAAATGAGAGTGCGCTCAAGGAGGTACAGTCTGTTGTGCAGACACCAGACCCTGCTGCCTTCCAATTTTCTGTCGTCACTGTTTTGATTTATACCTGAAGTGTAATTTATTGGAATGGCAGCATATAACTTGGCAGGGCACCGAGGTCTTGTTTTTCTGGCATATCACAAAGAGCTTGATAAACCTTTTGTATGTGTTTGCAAAAAAATATAATTCTCAGTTTTACTATTAGAAGCCAACAACTGTCTCTCTAAATAAAGCTTTGTTACTTGTGATACTTTGTGACAGTGATGTAACAGAATAATGTAAGTTATGATCTAGCGTGAAGGTATGTGGAGTAAATCTTCACAACTTTGTTTTTGTCGTCAGCAAGAGTCTCTGGCTCTAATGTCTACAACATATGGCTACATCACACTTTGTATGCCTGCTGTGAGTGCAGGCACAAAAAGCAAAAACTCTAGCTAAACACACACTTTTCCATCATCTAGCTTCACATTGCACCAGATAACATTCTTAGGACCACTGTTCCTTAACAAATAACTGAAATAAGGAAAATCAGAGAAGTGTTTTTATCTATTATTGGATGGATGGTGGGGAAAGAGGGAGCATGGAGCAGCCAGAGGGCTTTGTTGTAAATTGGATATGTCTGAAATTGACACCACATCCCTTCCCCTAACATGCCCAGCAATGTATAATTGTATCAGCAAATACAAGAATTGCTGCACAGAAATGTAATTGCCCCTCTCACACACATCACTTCCACCAGTGATTCCAGCTTTTGATGCAAGGTGTCTGTCCACTCCTCCCCCAACCCTCATTCTACGTATAACAACAAACTCACACACCCATCATTCAGCACTCAGGATGTGAAGTAACTAATACAAAATGGATTCCTGTACTCATAAACAGAGCAATTCCTGAGACATTCAGATCAAATCTTCCAGTGAACACTTTGATTTTATATAGTACTGATTTATTGGATCTTCTTGAAGTCCAAGGGGCTCTAAGTAGTGTTCTCCAACACCACAACTTGAAGGCATCAATTCCACAGGCACTTTATAGCCTAGTTCTCCCATATGTTACTACTGGAAATACCATAGTTCTTATGCTGACCTTTTTTGATAGTGTAATATTTTTGCTTCTTTATAGCTTGTCCAGACTGCAGTCACCATCTCCATAGATCTTGGAGGAAAGTAAAAACTGTCAATGCCTACAACATCTTTCCCATCTATTTGCCAGAAACTGAGATTGCTGTTTGCCATTATCTTCATATTTTTAATATTGAGCAGCATGCCAGCTTTTGCACTTTCTTCTTTCACTCTCATCAATAGTCCATTTAGTTCCTCCTCACTTTCAGCCATCAGAGTATTATCATCCGTATATCTGAGGTTGTTGATATTTCTCTCAACAATTTAGACTTTTGCTTTGGATACGTCCAGTCAGAGCTTACGTATGATGTGTTCCGTATATAGATCGAATAAATAAGGTGACAATATATAACATTGTTGCACTCCATTCCTAATCTTGAACATTTCAGTTGTTCCGTGTTTTGTTCTCACCGTGGCTTCTTGGTCCACATTCAAATTCCTCAGGAGGCAGATGAGATGATCTGGTACTCCCATCTCTTTAAGGACATGCCACATGTTGTTGTGATCCACACAGTCAGAGGCTTTAAAGTAGTCTATGAAGTAGAAGTACATGTTTTTCTGGAATTCTCTTGCTTTCTCTATTATCCAGCAGACATTGGCAATTTGATCTCTTGTGCCTCTTCCACCGCAGAACCCGCCTTGCACATCTGATAGTTCCCAGTCCATATATTGTTGGAGTCGAGCTTGCAGAATCATAAGCACCGTGCTGGCATGAAAACTTAGTGCAATTGTTTGATACTTGGAGCACTCTTTGGCAGTGCCTTCTTTGGGGATTAGGTGGTAGACTGACCTTTTCAAGTCTACTGGCCACTGTGATTTTTCCAAATTTGTTGGCATAAGGCAAGCAACACTTTCACAGTGGCTTATACAGCTGCTAATATTGTTAACTTGGTACATACCTGACAAACAAGTTTCTTGGACGGCATTTAAAAACAATCATAAATCAGTGAAAAGCACATCAAAAGTAAACATTTTTAAAGTGTTTCCTCTTAGTTATGACTGCTCTACATGATGGTTCAGAACAGTATCCATTGATTCAGGTAACTTGCTAGTACTGCATATAACAGTTACAAATGTAAAGATTGTTTTATTGATTTTACTTCCTAAACAGCGTCTGCCCATTATCGATCATGGCTCTTCAAAAGAGCAGACTGTAAATCTGGGACGTCAATCCACAAGATTAAATCAGGGGCATAAACCGACTGTCACTGTGTGTAATATGGATAATAAATGTCTCTCTCTTGCTGGCATCTTCATAATCACAGCTTCCTAATGCCATCACCTTGGGTTAATATTCAATCTGTTCCGCCATTACAAATGTTTAATGACTCAAAAGTCGTGCTCCTTTCACATGTATGACATTCCAACACTAACCATTCCTTCATACAGGACATGTAAAAATTATAGTTGACCCACTTGCCGGCCTTTTCATCACTCAACTCCTCACTCTAATTCATCATGGATGCAGCTGCCAAGCGCCACATCAATGACCACTCATCTGCTCAGAGCTCTCTCACTCCTAATATTGGCTATTTGATTCCTATAGAATAATACTCAAATCACAGTCATAACACAATTTTAAATGAGCACGGACACCCGGTTTTTAGAGATGCTAATTTAAAAGGTGAGATTATAGGATGCTTAAAAATGAAACACTTTTTTTTATTACCTATTGCTTTGATGGGCAGTTCCATTATTGTACATTATAGTAATAAGGAATAATACTGTATATAAGATTCCTTTTGCAAGCCCACTCTCTCTCCAAGTGACATACAGTCCTTCAGTCGTGTCCGACTCTCAGAGACCAAATGGATGCAACATGCCAGGCACATATGTCTGTGTTTCTGGTTGTGCTTATCCATAAGGTTTTCTTGGCAAAGATACTGTAGTAGGTTGCCAGTTTCTTCTCCACAATTTGTGTGACCTCTATATTATGACCTGCCCCTCTTGGGTGACCATACATGGTGTAGCTCACACCTTCATTTAGGTAACAAGCCCCTTCACCACAATGAGGTAGTGACCCAGAATGGAAAAGGAGCACTAGCAGACAGTAATGGAGGTTCCCAGCAATGTGTATAATAGTACATTTATAAGTATTATATGCTGAAGTGACACAGAAAAGGTCCCAGTTTTTTGGCAGAAAACTAAAGGACACAAAAAATTGCAATTGTTTGTTTGTTGTTAAAAATAAGCATTCATAGAAGACTCCCAACACTTAATTTAAGAGAAGTAATCAATAAACTGAATGTTATAATGATTCATGACAGACTTACCCATACGATAACAAACACATACTCCGTATATCAAGTGACGTGGAGCTCGTGGTTTAGATCACCCCATACAATAAACATTTTATAATAAAACGTTTTTTAGAACTCTTCTAAGATCTGGTGGATAATTTAATGCAGGCTGGAAATGGACCTCTCATCGTAAATCCCTGGAACTGGAAAAGTAAATTGTGGGAAGGTTGACTGGAAATCGACCAATCTCACGCTATAACCTAAAAAAAAAAAAAAAAAATACGCCTGGGCCGGGCTAATTGTGTCAACTTGCTCATAGTAGTTATTTGGTTTAATTTTCTCTCATTTCTTAATTTAAATGATATATAACCCTTATGTTCTTTTTATTTTACGAAAACTGAAAAGTTCAGTCATGATTAAGAACCACATTATACAAAAAGACTAAACTTTATTAACAAATTGTTAAATTTCAAATGATCCTAAAAATGACTATTACAATGTTTGTACTTGACAATAAAAAATATTGAAACTTAAAAAAAAGTATGCATGAAGGGATATTGAAAACATTTTTTAATTGTTGGATCTAAAAGCTGGTATGATAATGTACCACTGTGTGTTTACTTTTTCCCCAAAATAATACTCTCAAAGCAAAAAAAAACAAAATCAAATATTTATCTGATCTGGGGGCTTGTCCCTATCAGCCAATGAGCAGTAATATACTGTAGATGTATGACATACTTGTCTGCCAATGAAACCTACAGATGTGGGTATGCTCTGTGTAGTTTCAATGATGTTTAAATAGGATTTACTTAATATTTGTTCATGCAAAATACAACTTTGTTAACGGTTAAAGCATTCTCTTTTAAATGCATGAAAAAAAATAATCGTGTGAAAGTCTGGTATTTTAGGATTTCCCTCTCATTTTAAGTCTTTTTATCATGGCCCATTAGTTAACTCTTAGCAGTGACGCAGCTATTGAATGGAGAGCCCTGGTGCAAAAAATGTTTTGCCCCCAAGTGTGGGTGGGCAAACATTTTTTGTGTTGGCCCCCCTGGACCGCGGCTGTGAATGCCATTGATGTTACATTTTGGAGGAAAATCTTTTTTTTTTTCAAGTTTATGAGTTCAGCAATCAGTTTTAGGTTTGTTACATCACACCCTGGGCATTGGATGATGGGGGGTGTTTGTAGTTATGTGAAGGGAGTGTCGTGGACAGAGGGAGCATGCAGAAGTCCAGAGCCTATATTTGATAACACATTACAATTGAAACTGACACCACACCCTTCCCCCTCATGAACCCAGAAGCAGACATCTTGCATGACTCAATACAACCACAGCTCTGCAAAAATGTAAATGCCCCTCTCACACACAACCTCAACCAAATTATCATGGATTCTCACATGGTTCTGCAGATGCATAAACATTTATTGTTTTCTAATAAAAACTATTTGTATTATTTTTTTCCTGCTTAATTATGAGATTTAAAGTTTTCAAACCTGTATTTCTTTCATTGTGCAGTGGATGCAGTGATTGCCACCTTTTATTCATCTGGGCATGCTTATCTTCTTTATCAACCTCACTCGGAGAGTTAGTTATTGGCTCCTTGAGAAGGAGTCATATATAGTGGGAGATACTATTTAGATAAATTATACTTAAATACCCAACTTTCGCTCTCAATTATTTAACACATCCACTCAAATGCTTTAACAACAACCAGTGCAAGTATATATATTTATTTGCTTACTTTTTTATTTCTGCTGTATTCCTTTAACGGTCTACAAAGATATTGCGTATATTTTTTTAGTTCCTCAAAAGAGGGCCTTGTGAATATGAGAATTAATTTGCTCTACGACACCAAATTTCCTGGACCACTTTTCCTCTCATCTAATGACCCACACCTATCTTCCTTTATAATAACTGCTCTTAATTATTTCCCACAAAGCACCAGCTCTATGAGATTTTCTGCCTTGCTCTGACATACTCTCCTTCAGATTTCATAATTTTCCAGATAAGTCTATCACTTATTCCCTTAAAATAATGGAAATAACTCATATGTTTATGTGTAACAACCAAACAACGTTGTTGTTGTTTAGTCATTGAGTTGTGTTCCACTCTATGTGACCCTATGGACTGCAGCGCGCCAGGTATTTGCCAGTCACTGTCCTCTGAACTCCATCAAGTTTATGTTCATTGCTTCAATGACCTCATCTATTCATCTCCACTTCTGTTGCCCCCTTCTTCGTGTACCTTTAATCTTTACCAGCATTAGAGCCTTCTCATTATATGACCAAAATATTTGAGCTTCAGCCTCATGGTAAAACCTTCTAGTGAACAGTTTGTCTTGATTTCCTTAAGTATCATTATAATTTTTTTATTTTTAATGCACCAACAAGTTAATTTCCAGGCAAGGACAAATTCAATATTCACACATTACAAAGATGGAGGGCCCAGTCTTTGAGCTTAGAATCCGGTATCCATAGAGCTTTCCCCAAAGCACCGTGCAAGATTGAAAACTCGTAGACTTACAATCCAAAGCTACTGATTCATTGGATCTTATTGCAGTCCAAGGGCCTCTAAGCAGTTTTCTCCAACATCACAATTCAAAAGCATCAATTCTACGTCCCTCAGCCTTTTTTATGGTACAGCTCTCACATTCGTATGATACTATTGGGAATACTATAGCTCTAACTATGCAGACCTTTGGTGATAGTATAATATACGTTACAACTTACTTTTTACTAGATTGTCCAAGCTTTCCTCCCCAGAACCAAACTTCTTTTAATTTCATGGCTGCTTCACCATCTTCAGAGATCCTGGATTCCAGGAAAAAAAAATCTTTCACTGGCTCAACTTCTTCCCAGTCTATTTGCCAGGACCTGATATTGCCATTTGCCCGGATCTTAGTCTTTTTAACATTGATCAACAGGCCAGCTTTTATACTCTATTCTTTCACCCTCATCAATAGGTCCTTTTGTTCCTCCTCACTTTCATCCATCTAGAGTAGTATCATCTGCGTATCTGAGGTTGTTGTTCCAGCAATATTGATTCTGGCTTTGGATTCATACAGCCCGACATTATGAATGATGTATTCCACGTATAAGTTGAATAAATAAGGTGACAATATACAACCTTTTTGCACACTTTTTCAGATCTTGGACCATTCTGTTGTCCCATGTTCGGTTCTGAACAGTTAGTAGCTGTATAATCCATGAAAATTCCTCCATCTTGTCTCACTTAATTATTTTCCGATAGTTTTGAGCCTGAGGGTAATTTTAATTAAGGGACCACTGTGCAATAAATAAAAACATGAATTTGAAAACTTTTAGTCTGCAGGACCCTGGATGCTTTAATATTTATAACCCGTCCACTCCAACAAACTGTTTGTGTGGGTCATGCATCAGCTTGAGGCCTAAGCAACCATAGTTCACTAAATTATTTCTTCCCTTAACATCTCAACCAACCTTTCCCAGTGCTCACAATCAGGGTTCCCAAAACATTATTATAGATGCATACATTTTATGCATCGATTGCAACTTTTATATAATACTGCAGAATTTTCTTTAGTTTAAAAAACTACACTAAGTTTAATGATGGGTACACTGATTTTAATTTTACAAAACCAAAATAAATAAATAAATACAACCTTTACATGTATAACTTATATGCAATAACCCTAACCCCAAACCCTAACTTCTAAATCTAACACTCACCCTAAGAAAAAATTCCTGGCTAGCAACCATCGCGTCATTGAGTGGCTGCTTCATACCACTGCTGGAGGGAGCGAAAAAGGAAGGATCCAAATTATTTTTTATTTTTTTACAGAAGTCTTCCATATTTTTCTCAGTTAATCCTATTCCTTTCTCAAGAGGGTGTGTCGTTCAAACTAATGATCTCTCCATTACTATTTTGGAAAGTATTGTCAGTTCTAGATGTCACTTTTCCATTGTGTAGATGGAACTTTCTGTGCTCTCAAAGTTTCTCCAATTTTAGAAAGCTGATCAGTAGAAATTAAAATGGTAGAACAACTAGCAGCACAATATTATATAAAATACTAGGAAATTGCCCGTCAAAAATTAGGGGTGTAAAATTGTAAGCCTGGCAATCCTGTTTGCCACACAATACGAGGCTATGGGCCCTCTGAGCACCTTTGGCGCTCATTGCGAGCCTTGCGCTGAGGGCCTTTGGCACTCATTGCGAGCCAGAACTTTCCTCCTTTGCAATGATCACCTTCGGCGCTCCTTGTGAGCCTCTCACTCTGTGTACTTTATAGGCATTGCACTTGAGTGTTACTATCTTGGGTTGCGCTACTGCCTTGGGTTAAATGTTACTGTCTTGTGGTAAATGTTAATGGCTTGGATTAAGTGTTACTGCATAGGGCTCATTTTTACATCCCATGGGCTAGTTTTATGTCCTTCGGGCTAGTTTTACATGTTGTGTTTTTTCGGTAGCCATTTTTTTTGTTGCTTAGGCTATTTTCGATCGTGAAAAAGTGGCAAATATGGCTCAAATTAACTTGCATCCTCACTCACAGGCTCCCTGCCTCTCCCACTGTGCTGTGCGTGAGTGTGTAAGTTAATTTGAGGCATATTTGTTGTTATTTTTAGGCCTTTCCAGTTTCGTTGGTTGGCCGTTAAAGTCGGATTTGTGCAAGGCGCACAGTGTATGTACGGATTTCGGTCCTAAGTCATACGGGTCATAAGTCCTGTGCGCCAACTGCTTGCCTCAATTTGCGAGGCTCGCATTTGCGGCTAAGTCCCATAGGCCTTTGGCGCTCATTGCAGCCTAAGTCCTGTGTGTTTCACAAGGTTTGCAGTTGAGGCTCTCGCTATGCGGTGGCCGCAAAGTATGACAAAGCCGCGTACGTGACCAACGTTCTTGGTCCACAACTATCATAGTGATGAAAAAAAGAAAAACATTTTTTTCTCATTCTAAAAGATTTAACCTATTTTTAAGTGCAGTTCTTCAAGAGTAAATTATGAGTATAAAATCATAGTAACTGTTATACTACTGTGCTAAAAAAACAGACAAACTCCAGTAGAAACCCTAACAGTAAAATAATTAAAAATGCTTGGGTTAGTAATAAAATTCAGTTATAGTAGTCATCTAATACTTAGTCCAACACACTTTCCCACATCTTGACCCCACTAGAGTGACTCCTTTACGTTGCATAATTATCTAATCAACCTTCTGCTTTTCCCACAAATTCATGGACTGCAGCCAAATAGGTTGCAACACAATTAGCGAACTGCCTTGTGGAAAATTAAGCACTGCAAGGAATTTATGGACATGGCATAAGCAACGCTCCTCTAATTAATCAAGAACAAAAGAAGAGGGGATTTTTATTTAACATTATGTCTCCCTTATTTGTAGTTCTTACTAGACAATGGCATGGAACATTTTATCCATTTTCCAACTTTGCAGTTCAGAGACAATGACAATGGGGTAAAAAGTGCAAGGATATTTCAGAAGAAAAGAGGATAAGAGGTCATTACGCTGGAAGGTAACATATTTGGAAGTACATTGTGAAAATATTCTGCTATGGAACAGTGACTGGGTAGTGGCGGAGCTAATGCTGGTGCAGCAGCCAAGCATATGTAGAATCAGAATAAAAGTAAAAGGAGTAAATCACATCCAATATGGATTAACAATGATTAAAAGATCAATAATCAGAGTAAAAAAACAGGCATTTAGATTATAAAAAAGAGGGATCAGAGACTGCTTTACGTGAGTACTACCAGGAAGTCAACAAGGCTTGTAAAAAGGCTATTAGACTGGCTAAAATAGAAAATGAAGAGTTAGTTGCAAAAAAGGGTAAGACTAATCTTATTTTTTTAAGTATATTAATGGGAAGAGGGCCAGGAAGCAAGCTATAGGAACATTACAATGTGACACAAGCCGTTTGATAATTAGTGACCAGGAAAAGGAAGATGAGCCAAATAGGTTATTTTCTTCTCTATACACAAAGGAAGTGCCAGTGATTGCGACAAAATTAGGCTACACTAACTTCACCAAATAATTGGTTAACAGGAAGAAATTGAAAAGAGGTTGGAAAAAATAAATGTTAATAAAGGGTCCTGATGGAAAACATCCAAGGGTACTGAGGGAACTGGGTTCTTTAGTAGCCAATGATCAAATTTTTCTAGTCTCACTCACCACAGATGACTGAAGAAAAGCAGAGGTGATACCTATATTTAAGAAGGGAGCAAAACCTGTAAGCCTCACGTCTGTAGTGGGAAGCTTTTAGAAGGGTTAATAAGGGATAATATACAAGAATATGTCTATTTGAACAAGGTTATAAGTAGGAGTCAACACAGATTTATGTGGGATAGGCCATGTCAAACAAATGTAATTAGTTTATATGAAGAGGTCAGTAGGAACCTGGATCAAGTCAATACAGTGGTGGTAGTCTTATTGGATTATGCAAAGGCTTTTGATACAGTGTCACGTGAAAGACTATTGTGCAAACCAAGGGATACAGGAATTGCAATAAATTTATATCTGCTCATTCAGAGCTGGCTAGAAGACAGGAAACATACTCAGATTGGTCTAATGTGGTAAATGGGGTTCCTCAGGGATCAGTATCAGGTCCTCTTATTTTTAACATATTTATTAATGACTGGAAATTATTGTCGCCATTTCTGATGGAAGGGTCTAAAATCGTAATTTGGACCTAGGTTTGCTTACTGACCTTCCCTACTGTAGGATTTCAATAGTTTATTCCATAATTGAATAGCAATAAAATGAGTATTTGACGAACAAGAAATATATGTATACATTTCCATTTAAATTGTAGAATTATGGCCAGGAGACTGCCTTTTTCTGAGTTTTTATGCCTCTTCCACTACAATAGGAACTTAAAGAAAACAGATAGTCATGCAGGAAGGTTTTGGACAACCTCCTCAGCAGATTTACAGCCTTATTAAATTGCGATTTGGCCAATTAAATAGAGCTTTATATGCACATAGCATATTTTTTTTACAGAAGTTTTTAGTTAATGAAGACCTTGTTTTTGGATAAAAGTTGACTAACTAAAAACTTCTGTAAAAAATATGCTCTGTGCTTATATAGAGCCCTTTTCAATTGGCTGAATCACAATTTAATAAGGCTGTTGGTCCAGCCTCTCGCACTCCTTATTCTAAAGTTTACATGTAATTTCCATTTAATTGTTTTTTAAACCTACATTAAAAACTTTTCCTCAAATAGTGACTTTATTGTTAATCAGTGCTTTTGTGTCACTAGTTTAGTAGTCCTTTAGGGGCATATAGAGTAAAATGTCCATTGTGGGGGAGACTTTGTTTAAGAAAAGAAGGGCTAGATTTCCATCTCCAGAGAACAAGAACGGCAGTAGATATATGCAACAGGCGTCCAGACTTGTGTATTTTAACATACAGAAGTGTATTAAAATATTTTCTTAAATTATTTTAGGTTTTCATTAGGTTTGGGCTTGGAAACGTTGACCACAAAGTATAGTGGACCTTTATGCTCTGCAGTGTGTAGTGGTCTCTTATGGTGCTCACCTGAGGGTGTGAGTAAGGCCTATAAATAAGACTCATTTATACAATCATGCAGAAGAAAAAAAAATCTGCTGCTGAGTGTCAAATTTAAGAAGTTTAGAAGGTTATTATAATTTACATCTTTTATATTTGACACAAAATATAGTTATGGAAACCAGCCAGGCAGAGATAATATGACTCAGGCAAAATTAGTCTTAGTTACAGAGTTGTGCTCTATAACCAGCTTTCTAGAGGAGCCACTCACACACCATTCCCAGCCGCAAGGAGCAGTATGTCGTGCCAAGGTGTCTATCTTAACTGCCTGTATCTGTCAGCTTCAATAAACTGAACACATCTTTTGACAGCTTCACTGGGCAGAGGAGTAACCAGGAACCCAGCCAAAGATGGAACTCCCAGAGAGATTCTGTGAAATATTACTGTCAGAGTAGAAAAACACTGCCGAGCAAGTGAGATGAGGAGGTCAAAGAACCAAAAGTTTCACCAGTGATGGGAACCAGATTGGATCGAGAAGGATGATCTAAAAAAAAAAAACATGCTATTTTAACTCTTCCAATGAATTCAAATGGTAAATATAATGAGTTGGACCAAGGTTGATGCAGGTAACTCAACAGGTTGAATACTACACACGGGTACCATATACAATAAGGTAAAAAAAAGTAATGCAACATCATCACTTGTTCTTCAACAAGGTTTACTGAATTCTGAAAAAAATTTAGTTTTAGTAAATATTCCATATAAATAACATATTTTATAATATATTATTAAAATAAAGAGATAATGCAACTTACTCATGATATGCTATTAATTAATTGATTAAAGAGCCCATCTTTATATGTGTGATACAGGCCGATGCAGGCTTTAACCTATCTATTTTGTTTGGATAACTTGGTAAAATAAATGAAATGAAGAGTATGTGGCATTTAAATCTGCCACTTCAGAATTCGCAAACCTTGCTATCTAGGGAAGACTGTTAATAACAAAATGGTGAACTGAAAAGGGGAAAATTTAAAGCCTAAATCAAGATTAAGTAGTGTTAACCCTTTATTTTAGTAATGTAGTAATACAAGAAAATATGTTATGAGGTAGAGTATTGATTAAAAGGACACATTTTCTATTCAGGCATCTTTTCGGCATTTAAGGCATATTAAACAATGCCTAATGAGCAGTTTACATTAGTATTACTATCATTTATTTGTAACACACTAACATATTTCATAGTGCTATACATGGGTTTAAGTACAAGGCAAAAATAATTTTAACACATTTCAAAGAATGGAGAAACAAAAGAGCTTCAGAATACTTTGTACTTCTACATTTGCAATTGCAGGTTTTTTTTTCTTCATAATTATATAAAATAAAAGATAATGTCTGTCATGCATGAAAAAGACTGCTATGCACAGGCGCATGCTGCAGAGATGCATGCGCTCTAAGCACTAGAGTGGATCTTACCAGAGTGTCCTGGCCATGCGCCGTGGTCCAGCGGCCTGACCATGCCTAACTGTCCAGCTAGCTGAGGAATTTGGGGTCAGAGCCGGTGCCCCCCATTACAGCAAGCGGTGGTAAGAGGAGGGACACAGGAGGTACAAGAGGACTGAGGAGGGACAGGAAGACTGATGAGGGATAGGGGACTGAGGAGAGTCAGGGGGACTGTGGAGGGACAGGTAAACGGACTGTCATTTATTTACGACGGGTAATTACTTTGTAGTTTAGTTGTTAAGTCGTGTTCGACTCTCCGTGACTCTATGGACCACAGCACTCCAGGTGCATTTGTCAGTCACTGCCCCTCTGAGCTCCATCAAGTTCATGTTCATTGCTTCAGGGACCTCATCTATCCATCTCCGCCTCTGTTGTCCCCTGCTTCTTGTGCCTTCAATCTTTCCCAGCATCAGAGTCTTCTCTAGGAAATCCTGCCATCTCATGATATGGCCAAATTATTTGAACTTCAGCCTCATGATCATACCTTCTAGTGAACAGTTTATCTTGATTTCCTGAAGTACTGATTTATTGGATCTTCTTGCAGTCCAAGGGACTCTAAGCAGTCTTAATTAATTACTTTAGATCAATTCTAAACAGAAAAAAATTGAAAATACACAACATAATGTAAAAAAGTTACTCAGGCGAAACGTAACCACTATAGGGGTCTTTTAAGAAGAAGATAGTGGGTAGGCCTGCCAAATGGGTGTTAGGGCTGGTTCTGGCCTCAAATAAGATTTTAACGGGACATCACCATTTTAATCACATCTAATAAATGTGGTAATTGTTGAATTTGGAATGTGTAGAAATTGTAAGATTTAAAGACATTTAGTTTTATAAATATATGAAATATATATATTTTTCTCTCTTATTTTCTCTTGTTAATTTACTTATTAAGAAGTGAAGCTGGAAGCAAGGATTTGGAAATCACAATATAAAGAATATTTGTAATGAGGTTCATATTCTTCACCTGTGGAATTGTAAACAGTAACTTGTCTTGTCTTGATGGCGATTTACATTTTATTTGTATCTTTCCTTTTATCTATATGCAATGCTATCTTATTTAATTTTATTGTATGTGATAATTATATAACACAAATACTTTATAATAAACAAGAAAAAAAAGAAATACCAAGAATCAATTCAAAAGAGTGAAGCAGGAAACTTTAATTTGTCACTCCAATAGAAAATTAAACTAGATTTTAGAAATGCTGTTTTGCCAAATGTAAGTCCTAGATGCAATATTAAAT
This sequence comes from Discoglossus pictus, assembly GCA_027410445.1. Taxonomy (NCBI): domain Eukaryota; kingdom Metazoa; phylum Chordata; class Amphibia; order Anura; family Alytidae; genus Discoglossus; species Discoglossus pictus. Next base: position 65,269,288 of record CM050172.1, on the reverse strand, counting down.
CAATTCTTTCTTTTCTTTTATAAATAGTCAAAATCATAGTCACTTAAAGGAATTGGTTTGTTGAGTTTAAATGACTGGGGAGAACAACGCTACTTCGTAGTATGCTAAACATTTTAAAAGTAATGCTTAACAGGTATATGTAAGTTTCCCTGTTTTTATCTTTATCTAATCTAACACAAGCTGCTTATATCAGAAACACACATTACATTGATTCATTCTATACACATACAAACTTATTTTATTTAAAAATAAAACTTGTTTTCCACACCCCCAGAGCTGCTTAAATAGGCACAGTGTACCTACCAATAGACACACTGCATTTCGGTATGGATTTTAACTCTTTACTAACCTTTAAACTAGCAGCAGCTCAATGCAGAGATCTCATCCTCCTGCTACAGAGGACTACACATCCCATGATTACTTCCTTCCTGCAGAGGCTGCTATTACAGATGACTACAATGTATAAAAAAAAAGGTATAGCTGCCTGTGATTGGTCAAAACAAATTATGCCGTTTATTCTAATTATATGAGAAATTTCCAGGGGTGTTAACTCTGAACAAAAAACAGCTTGCAAACTCAAGAGATTTAGCAAACATCAGGGTGAATGTGTTAATGTTTTTTTTTTTTTAATGCTAAATATGTTTTTATATACTGCTGATTCTCCTCTATCAGATTAATTAATAATCCATGAAACTTAAATATGCCTTTAATCATTTTGTTTAAATAATGTATTCATTTAGTTTGCTGACCATATGGATTGCTAATCACAGTTTTTCTGTGTTTACGGAGTGATGGTCATTTAGTATCCACCATCTATCTCTTAAACCAGACTTACTTTTCTCAAGCACAGAGCAGTTTACATAGTAAGAACTATCATACTCAAAGTGTAAGAATACACCATGAACCTCACTCAATTAAGCTTTCGGGAGATCTGGGCATCGCAAATGTAGCCCGCAAGATATTTTGTTATTCAATTGGCGTCTTTTTTCGATCGGGTTACGGGCTCCGGCCTCCGATTCCCTGCAATGGTTTACATTGCAAATTTCTGAATTTTGCAATCTACCCTTAACTTGCGGCATCGGCCAATTGAATAGCACCATAAGTTGCGGATGCTGCGGGCCCACGGGAGTCCCGCAGACTTACGGCCTATACCTCCATAACTTGCGACTCTGAATTGAATGAGGCTTCATGTATGTATTAAGAAAAATATGTAAATTTCTCAGAAGATTATCTTGGCCTGGTCTGTTTCTTAGCCTATCCCCTATATTTGCTGGTAGTCTCTTCAACATAAAGACCACACCAAGAAGCACCCTTGTATATTAATTCTAATATAATAATATTTTGAAATATATGTCAGTTTTTAAATGTTATATGTCCTACCTATCTGGTCCTCTACTAATGCACTGGATACATACAATAAAAAATAATGTATTGCACAGCAGCGTAGTTGCATATACAATGCAATATTTATATATATATATATATATATATATATATATATATATATATATATATATATATATGTATATATATATATATATATATATATATATATATACATATGCATATATATATATATATATATATTTATATATATATACACACAAACATATATAAACATATGTCTCTTATACAGCTGTATTGTTCTATTTCAGTGTCTTTTCTATATAATATATTTTAAAAATGTGTCTCTGCAGTGGCCATATAAGGACTGACAAATTTCCAATGATCAAATAGAAACTTTGCGTGCATTCAAAGCAGAAACCGAAAGGTAGATCCCACAGCAACATAATGTCTTATAAAAGCAAATATATTAAACACTATCATCCTTATTAAATTGCAATTTGGCCAATTGAATAGGGCTCTATATAAGCACATAGCATATTTATTTTACAGAAGTTTTGAGTTAGTAAACTTCTATCCACAAGCAAGGTCTTCACTAACTCAAAACTTCTGTAAAAAATATATGCTCTGTGCTTATATAGACCACTATTCAACTGGCCAAATCACAATTTAATAAGGATGTATATTATTTTATTTCCCAGACTAAATATATATTAGCATATTTTCAAGTGCAGTTCTTCAAAAAAAGTGTATATTATATATATGACCCAAATGATCCTTTAATTCTAGGGCTGGGTTGGACAATGTATTTATTCAGATTATTTCATCTTGTACTAACTGTTATTGGAAAGTCAGGATGCAATAAACCTGCCAGCTATTACTGCTGCACACAGAGCCACAGCTCCTAGCCAAAAAAAAAAAAAAAAAACGCAGAGCAGATGTTTTTCATATGGGAAGGGCCCTGCTACAAGATTTATGAAGGGTTTTGGATCCAACGTGTTTAATTTTTGCTTTTAATTATACAGAGTCTGCACTTAATTACATCATTTATAGTTTTCTGGGATAATCCTTGTTGACACCACGCAGATCTTTAATATGACTTGAGGGAGGAAATGTGTTGTATGGCTGTCATGTCTGGTGAAGTCATGTAGAGTCTGTCCCTTTAAATACATCCTGCCTCAGGAGATACAAATATGAAAACTTCATCTGTTCCAGAGTCATTTTAAACACTTTTTTTTAAAACTAAGCATTAATATTTTTGTTTTACAGGAGATGAATATTGTTTTACCATTTTTATTTCTTTTGAATATAATAAAAATAGTGGCTGCTACCATACAAAGTAAATCCGCACACTGCCACACTGAACACACACATTATATATATATATATATATATATATATATATATATATATATATATTTATATATGTGTATATGTATATGTGTGTATATACATATATATATATATATATATATATATATATTTATATATGTGTATGTATATATATATATATATATATATATATATATATTTATATTTATTTGAATATATATATTTTTACACTGATGAGAAATATAGCACAAGTCTTCAGAAAAGGTGTTTCATTACTGATGTTTCAGTCCCAATATATATGTTATATATATTGGATATATATTATATATATCTATATTATATACAATATATATATATATATATATATATATACATAGTATGGTCATATGACATCAGGACATAGGTTACCAATATATATATATATATATATATATATATATATATATATATATATATATATACATAGTATGGTCATATGACATCAGGACAAAAATGACCATACAATACCTATGTTACTTTAAAAAAAAAATAGTTAATTAATTTTTAATAAATATTTTTGGGTGAGAATGAATAAAATAACACATGCATAAGCATAATAAATGTATTTAAAATATTTTTTATAGCCAAATGAAAGATTAAAATGTGATCACTCGGAAGATTAGATTTTTACCGTGGTGGGCATGATCAAAAGAGAAACGAGTGACCTGGGAGAAAAAGATTTCTCAGTGAGAAATATTAGGATTACTGACTGTTAACCAGAATGTGTCCAGTTACATGTTCTTGTGCATGACTCTGAGATGTTCCTCTTTTGGATGGAGAATCCCTCTTTCCAGTAGACATCTACTGCCCCTCTTTGCCTCACAAATGTCATTCTTTTTAAGGAAAATCCCAAAATAATGTTTTGAAGCCAAGACTATGTCTCACATTCTCAGGTTCCTCCTGATGTTGCCTCTCAAAGTCCAGGAGAAAGACGGAAACCTGAAATGGTGGTTCTACAGAATATATATTGTGGTTTTCATTGTTTTTAACCCCTGTTTACCGCTACAGAATAAGTTGGCACGTTACAAATGGATAGTTATAAAATGTTATATAAAATGTTATATATCTGTAGGGAGGGCTGTGAACATATTCAGTTTGTGTATCTCTAAAAGTCAACCTACAGAATGGGGGGGTAAGAATGGGGGTAACAATAACAAATAATGCACCATTTTTCACGAGTCTGAATGTTATTTTGTTAATTTGAAATGTTAGTGGGATGTAAAATGCTGTTCTAAAAATTAGCAACCATCAGTGAGCAGACCCAAAAGTGGAGTATGGTCAGAAAATCGAGATAAAAACATCGCTCAACTAGGAATTTATAAAAAGATTACTGTGGTCAATTGTTCTATTTGGTCCTTTAAATAACTGTACTTAATGTAGATCATCCCATTAGACCTATTGAATGCACAAGCAGTTGTAGATGTCACATTTCCATTTTCTTGAGCATTCAAAATCTCATCTCATGAAGTTTCTTAGCAAAAACCAACATGGTAGATTGTACAGCAATATAACTGCATATAAATATTTGAGACTATACTATTTTTTTTCCATTCTAAAAACAGGTTCCTTATGTTAAAGTATATTTTCTCAAATAGTATGGTTTAAATATATGACTACAGTTAATCTAAATAAAGAATTATACAGATTGATATTTATTGAAAAATTTAAATTATATTTCAAATGCGCATTATCTTTCTTAATCTGTTTCCTGCTGTGATCTGTTGCCTTGCCGTTTCTTACAAGGTTAACATTTTCAGAGCTTCATATTAAGTTGTAGCTTTGTAAATTAATGGAAATAATAAAAAGTACATTATGCTATTAAAATTACTATTTGATACATTGGGTAATTGGTAAACAATCTATCATATGATTTTAGCTCACTATAGCAGCATTTTTAGAATAGGACCAGCCTTTGAGAAAGCCAACATAGTGACGAAACGGCCGTTAGTTTAGTACCGGGGATCTGTTTGGTATCACATATATAGTTGTCAGTGTTAGGAACTTTTACGATGTTGGTCACACTTTGCGAGACTCGCAATGCAAGGCGAGCTGTCGACCACGCAGGACTTATGCTGCAATGAGTGCCGAATGAGCGAGCCAAGCGTGTAACTCTAAAAACCCGAAAAACAAACAAAATAATTTAACAAAAATAATAACACACTTACACACAGCACAGGGGAAGAGCCAGGAAGCCTGGGAGTGAGGTTGCAAGCGAATTTGAGCCATATTTGGGTTTTACAAATAATACATTTAATACAAAATCAGCTAAGCAAGGAAAAAAACGTAAAAAATCTGAAACTGGATGAAACTGAGGCTGAGCAAAGCCAGGCATGAAGGAATTAGAAAATACACAATGGCAAAGACAATAACACTTACACCAACATGCCAGGCACACAGGACTTTGAAAAAAAACAAACGGCAGTCAGCGTCTAACACGCAAACATTCAGCAGACACAGAGGAGAAAGACACAGGAGAGGGACAGGGTGGAGACGCTGGAAAGAGCCATATGGCATTCACAAGCACAAAACTTGCAGGTTAACAAAACCTAGGCGGGAGGAAAGGGTTGCAATGAGCGCCAAAGGCGCTCATCGCGGGGCTGACGATGAGCACCACGAGCATGAGAGGCTTGCAATGAGCGCTGAAGGAGATCAGCGAAAACCAGGAAAGTTGAAGTACACGGGGGAGAGAGGCTCACAGCAGTGAGCCTTCCAGTGAGGAGGATTCTTTTTTGAGTCATAGGACTGTTCTTTACTCTATCACTTTTATAATGTTCATGTTGTCAATATCACTCAATCCCAACATTATTTCTAGTTAGGATATTAGCTATACATTTTAACAGCGGCTCTGTTGAGATCAAATAAAGTTCTACATTTATATGGCTTTTGTATAGTTTTCCTATTTTGGGATAATCATTGTGAGATAGAAGAACTTTACTTTAGGTGTTTAACACTATGTTGGTCAAACATATCTAAACCTTTTATAGGAGCTAGATAGGCTGTATTTGCAATTTCTATATGTAGAAGAACATAGGTATTCATGTTTTAAAGGCATTTAAAGCCTGCATCCAGTTCAGCTTCAAATCCTTTTAATGGCTGGAATCAGCCACAGTCAGATCATGACGTGATCCATCATGCTTAATTTTAATGTGAAGAAGACGCCTGGGACAGATCTTCACCATATAGCATAAGGCGCCAACCACTTATCCAGAACTTGCTCTCTCCAGCAAAGATTGGACAGAATCAGCTGTTCGCTGTGGCATATTTGTTCCCCTATGAGCATTTTAATATGTTTTTTTTTCATAAGCTTTTAATAAGTTTTACTGAAATCTCTACTGGCAAAATGAACTAAGATCTAACAAAGTAATAAACAATTGTAAATGGCCAGTTTATGCAGTCTGACACATTTGCTTAATTAATGTACGCTGTGGCAACGGTAACCATGTTTACCAAGCTGAATCACTAACACTCTTTAATGTGCTAATTGATTGAGTTGTCAATTCATAGAAAGCCGCCATGGGACACTTGGTAATCTAGAACCACTGTTGACCACTGTAAAAGTGTATTTATTTTGTAGAAACATTTTCATATGTATTTTTGATATGTATATTCTTTGCATCATAACAGTACTACAGTATATGCTTGGCCAATTGAAGCATACCATAAAGAACCACACAGTTATTTTTTTCTATGCAATAAGTTAGCTAACTAAACAATTATTCTTCACTGTAATTGTATTTTTTTCATTTCTTAGTTGTTGTTGTTGTCTAGTCCTTCAGTCATGTCTGACTCTCAGTGATCATATGGACGCAGCACACCAGGCACATCTGTCTGTGTCTCTGGTCATGCTTATACATATGGTTTTCTTGGAAAAGATACTGGAGTGAGCTACCAGTTAATTCTCCAGTGGATTTGTCTGATCTCTCTGCTATGACCTGCCCCTCTGGGATGATCCTGCATGGTATAGCTTGCAACCTTATTGAGGTACATAAGCCCCTTCATCAGGACAAGGTAGTGATCAAGAAGGGGAGTTCTTTGTTACTTGCCTTGTAAATTGGATGACCCATTTTTAAGAAATGGGACATTCCTAGAACTTTCCTGTGCAATCAAAGTCTCCACCCATCTCAGGAAGTTAATCTGCAGAAACCAGAATGGTAATTTTAACAATAGCATAACTGCATAGAAACATTAAATTAGAGCTTATGTTTAAGTGTAGTTATTTCAAAAAAGTATATTTTACATTTAGGATAACAATGGTCCATTAAGGTCCAAAATGCAAATGTATGCCCCATGTGCATCTGTGTGATATCCTCATAAACACAATCATAGTGTGAGCTTTATACTTAAAGGAAAATTTAAATTTGGTGAGTTTGGCTACCTATGCTGCAAAAAATGTTAATTATTATGACCACGATCTATTATCCCGAATAACCGCAGTGTGCAGCACAGACAGCAGCTAGACGGCTTGGTAGCGAGTCAATAAGATGCTGGAAGGTTGGCGATGGTATCTGGAGCCATGCAGACTGCAGTGCATCCGACAGTTGCTGGAGAGTGCATGGTGGAAGATCCATACGACGGACATGGTGATCTAGGTGGTCCCACAGTTGCTCAATGAGGTTCAAGTCTGGGGATTTTGGAGGCCAGGTAAGTACTTGGAAGTTATTGTTGTGCTCCTCCAACCACTCCTGGACAATACTGGCCATGTGCATTGTCCTATTGGAACATCCCATCTGCTCCAGGGAAGACAGTCAACGTGTATGGGTGCTTGATCTGCAAGAATGGTTAAATAACCCAATCGGTTGAGAGTGCCTTCCAGAGGTATGAGTGGACCAAGACAATGCCAAGAAACCATTTCTCAGACCATAACGCTGCCGCCACCAGCTTGTGTTCGTCCAACAACGGTTGCAGAGTGTTTGTTCTCAGGGGTTTCTCGTCTGACACGCCAAGATTTATCCAGTCAATGGAGCAAAAAGTGACTAATCGGAGAAGATAACGATTTGTCAATCAGAAGAGGTCCAATTTTTGTACTGTTGTGCAAATTGAAGTTGATTCTGATGATGAACCCTCGTCAGCATGTGTGCAGTGACCAGCCTTTGCTTCGGAGCTGCATTCGCAACAAGGTTCGCTGTACTGTTGCTTTAGACACACGCCTGGTTCGTTTTGATGGTGAGTCGCTGAACTGTAGCGTGTCGGTTGGCCCTCACACACATTCACAGCCGACGTTCACCTCTGACAGCAATGCCATGTGGTGCTCCACTGTTTATTTGCAATGGTGCCATTTGTTCAGTCACGGTACACACGGTTCACAAACTGCGCTTTTTCAAAAATAATGGCATCCTTGGCACAAATATATTTATATCAGTCATAATGGTCAATATAAAACAAGGCCCACTTGGCTTATACATAATAAGAGTACTAATATATGTACTACAAGGCTGCACATCTCATATATAACAAGCTCACATTGCTAATATAAAGTAAGGGTACAGGTTTCATATGCATCTGATTTGAATGAAAATATTCATAAAATTTAAACGGAATGAGATCCAAGGTAAGATGAAGTTGAAATGGTATTTAGATACCTAAGTAGATTATTGATTATAGATAGGCTTGTCACACTTATAAACTCTGAGTTTATGATATTTCACCTCCATAGCTGTTGGCAGCTTGCATTGGTGTTTTTCCACCATCCATTTATTTCCTTGATTTGCAGTTCTATGGTACACCAATGAATTTCAGCCAAAGCTGACCTGAGGTACCAATAACTAACTTTTCTTACACAGGGTTTGTTCTTAACATACATCAATTTACACAATTGTAAGGTTGAACAACAAACATTTTTGTATGTTTTGCTCACAAAAAAAGTCACTGTAAAGTGAATTGGAATGAAAGTAAGTAACTTAGTAACATAGTAATTATGGTTGAAAAGAAGACTGTTATCTAACAAGTTCAACCTTTTTAGATCTCCTCTGATCCTTGCAATATGGGAATTAACTGTGAATTGATCCAGAGAAAGGCAAACAAAAACACTGTTGAAATATTAAAAATTGTCTTATAAGGGGAGAAAAAAATACTTCCTGACCCAAATGCTGGCCATCGGATTACTCAATCGATCAAAACTCCTCCTTCTCTAGTTATTCAAAATAATGACACTTTTATTCAAAAATATTTCCAACCCCTTTTTAAATGTGTCTATTGAATTTGCGGTCACAACCTCCTTTTGTAGAGAGTCCCAAAGTCTGACTGCCCTTACTGTGAAGATCTCTTTTCTTTCTTTAAGGTGTTGATAAGCTCTTGACACAAAAAGTTCCACAGACAAAGCCTTAGACTGACCCTGGATAGATATAATAGATATAGAAAAAATATATAATGTTTTTTCTTGTTCATAACCCAGTTCCCTTAGTACCATTGGATGTATCTCATCAGGACCAGGTGCTTTATTAACATTTACAGTGGGGGGGGGGGGGAGTTTTTGATCCCCTGCTGATTTTGAACGTTTGTCCACTAACAAAGAAATTATCAGTCTATAATTTTAAGTAGGTGTATTTTAACAATGAGAGACAATCAATCAGCAAGATTTCTGGCTCCCAGGTGTCTTTTATACAGGTAACGAGCTGAGATTAGGAGCACTCTCTTAAAGGGCTCTTTGCCTATATAAAAGACACCTATCAACAAAAGCAATCAATCAATCAGATTCCAAACTCTCCACCATGGCCAAGACCAAAGAGCTGTCCAAAGATGTCAGGGACAAGATTGTAGACCTACACAAGGCTGGAGTGGGCTACAAGACCATCGCCAAGCAGCTTGGTGAAAAGATGACAACAGTTAGTGCGATTATTCGCAAATGGAAGAAACACAAAATAACTGCCAGTCTCCCTTGGTCTGATGCTCCATGCAAGATCTCACCTCGTGGAGTTTCAATGATCATGAGAACGGTGAGGATCATCCCAGAACTACACAGTAGGATCTTGTTAATTATCTCAAGGCAGCTGGGACCATAGTCACCAAGAAAACAATTGGTAACACACTACACAGTGAAGGACAGAAATCCTGCAGCAACCGCATGGTCCCCCTGCTCAAGAAAGCACATGTACAGGCCAGTCTAAAGTTTGCCAATGAATATCTGAATGACTAAGAGGAGAACTGGGTGAAAGTGTTGTGGTCAGACTAGACCATAATCAAGCTCTTCGTCATCAACTCAACTCACCGTGTTTGGAGGAAGAGGAATGCTGCCTATGACCCCAAGAATACCAACCCCACGTCAAACATGGAGGTGGAAACATTATGCTTGGAGGGTGTTTTCTGCTAAGGGGACAGGACAACTGCATCGCATCAAAGGGACAATGGACGGGACCATGTACAGTCACATTTTGGTTGAGAACCTCCTTCCCTCAGCCAGGGCATTGAAAATGGGTCGTGGATGGGTAATCCAGCATGACAATGACCCAAAACACACAGCCAAGGCAACAAAGGAGTGGCTCAAGAAGAAGCACATTAAAGCCCTGGAGTGGCCTAGCCAGTCGCCAGACCTTAATCCCATAGAATATCTTTGGAGGGAGCTGAAGGTTCGATGTTGCCAAACATCAGCCTCAAAACCATAATGACTTGGAGATGATCTACAAAGAGGAGTGGGACAAAATCCCTCCTGAGATGTGTGCAAACCTGGTGGCCAAATACACAAAACGTCTGACCTCTGTGATTGCCAACAAGGGTTTTGCCACCAAGTACTAAGACGAAGGGGTCAAATACTTATTTCACTCATTGACCTGCAAATTAATTTATAACTTTTTTGACATGCGTTTTTCTGGATTTGATTTTTGTTATTCTGTCTCTCACTGTTAAAATACACCTACCATTAAAATTATAAGTCAGCAGGGGATCAAATACTTTTTTCCCTCACTGTATTGTTTTTTGGGGCATTTCTTCCTGCATTAACCAATTATTTGGTGAAGGTGGTGTAGCACTCTTTTGCATGCTCATAACAATTGGCTTTTTCCTAGCCTTATTTTCATTAATGTATCCACTTTTTAGGGTTAGCCTTACTCTCATTTGCAATTAAATAAAAAAAATAGTTAATAATAGCTTTTTTTTGCAAGATGTTTTGTATTCTTTTATATGCAAGAAAATGGGAAATAAAAATATTTTGTTCCAGTCAATCATTTAGGAACTAGGATTTGGAGAACTTCCATGGATGGGACTATTTCTAGGACTGAACTGAGGTCCACATGTGAAGGTAATTGAGGCTGCTTCAGGTCTATGAATGACTTCCAGGTGCAATGGAAGCACTCATCCTGAAATCATCAAGAACCAAGCACCCCATTAACAAATCCCACGTGACCCTATAAACCAGGTGATATACTGCCCAAGGAGAGCCAGGCAAAACCAAAAAAATAAAGGGGTGAAAAGATCTAAATCCATGAGCCATGGGTACAAAGAGAAAGGCATTGCAGTCTGTCCATATGGTATACAGTTTAACCCCTTTGTGGTGGGCTTCTGTGCACTATGTGCTAATGCCAGTATAAAACACAGAGGATTAACACTTTCCGCAGGTTTGATGAGCCCTAGAGGCTCTTAACAGAGGTGCTTGGCTCCAGCACAGGTTTGGAGTCAGAGCATGGTCTGGATTCTGCTGTATCTTCCATTAAATGGACAATGTAATGTAGGCATGTTTTGAAATTTAGCATAACACAGTAAATTATCTTAATTAAAGTTTTTGAATATAATTTGATACATTTCCATTTAATTACTTATATATTTTAAACAAGTTCTCTGGGATATTGTAGGCATCCATATTTTCCGCTTAGACTTGCTCCTGCCCGATGCTCATGGCAGGGCCACTGGTTTCTTGCATTATTTTTTTTAAGGGGAGTACAAAACCCAACAGTGCCACAGTGCCCCAAGGACATACATAATTTATCTTGTGGAATTTTTGCTTTAGGATAAGGACATTTCAATGAACAAGAGCAAATCGCTGTCCACTGGAGAAGGAACTGACAACCACTCCAGTATCTTTGCTAGGAAAACACAACCAGATGTGTCTGATGTGCTGTGTCCATATGGTCACAGAGAGTAGGATACAAATGAACAACAATAATATATCTATAACACATATTATAATTGTCAAACTTGCAAAGCGAGGGCCGCAACTGACGACAACTTGCAGTTTCACAACTCCCCGACATGGCTCTCCCTGCCCCACTGATGCTCGCGATGAGCGCCTACGGCGCTCATTGCGCCACATCAGCCCCCCCCAATTCATTGCAGGGCTCATGGGCCCCACTGCTCCATACTCCCTGCTGCGGGGGCGCGCTCGGATGCGCGCCCACAGCCTTAGGGTGAGGGAGGAATGGGGGAGAGACACGGGAGGGAGAGGAGTGGAGGGAGAGACACAGGAGGGAGAGGAGTGGGGAGGAGAGACACGGGAGGGAGAGGAGTGGGGAGGAGAGACACGGGAGGGAGAGGGGGGGGAAAGAGAGACACAGTGGAGGGAGAGGAGGGGAGGAAGAGACACAGGGGGGGAAAGGAGGGGGGAAGAGACACAGCGGAGGGGGCAGGGGGAAGAGACACATCGGAGGGGGAGAAATGGCACCAGCGTATAGCCTGTGATATCAAGTTGGGGCTAAAGCCAAATTAACAATATATATACCAGAATACTATTCATCTGCTTCAAACCAGAATCTTCCATTTGCTTTAATGTTTTCAACAGATGAAAGAAACAGCTCAAAAAAGAAAATGGAAACCCATTGTAAAAATAATTGCATTTCAAAGTTAATTAGTTAAAGTCTCTAGTTCATATTTTTTATATTTCTAAAAGAGTTTCCCTATTATCAAGTTTAGTTATTCAGGAAATGATCTAGTAAAGATGGGATTACACTGACCCTCTAAATAAAACCTTCCAATAAATACTTATCATATCCAATAGCACATTGAAGGCAGATATGTCTGTGTTTCTGGTTGTGCTTATCCATAAGGTTTTCTTGGCAAAGATACTAGAGTGGGTTGTCAGTTCCTTCACCAGTGGGCACAGTTTGTCTGACCTCTCTGCTATGACCTGCCCATCTTGGGTGACCCTACCCGGTATGGCTCACAGCTTCATTGAGGTACACAAGCCTCTTCACCACTATAAGGTAGTGATCCAGAAGGGGAAAAGCCATGTTACTCAATCAAATTCTACATAATCCAATTTTCAATGTATTGACCTATTAAAATGGTCCCTCTTACAAACTCAACAAAAAAGGCACAACCTATGGGCCTCATTGAAACTGTATAGGGCTCTATATAAGCACATAGCATATTTTTTTACAGAAGTTTTTGTTAGTGAAGACCTTGCTTTTGGATAGAAGTTTAGTAACTAAAATCTTCTGTAAAAAAATATGCTGTGTACTTATATAGAGCCCTGTTCAATTGGCCGAATGGCATTTGAAAGAGGCCCTATACATTTTGCAACTTTTATATACAATTATTTTGTGTATTCAAAGTTTTCTCTCAACTCAGAAAGCAGATTTGCAGAAGACAAAATGGTAGATTCAATAGCAGCATGAAAGCATCTAAAAGATATTAAATTAGAAGCTTTATTTTTTTCTATTAAAAAATGTTTTGCATATTTTTAAGTGTAGTTCTTCAAAATAGTAAATGTTAACAAATCTTAGGTAATTTATTATTTGGGTTTTGGGTGTAGAGGTGTTTCAAATGATTCTTTGTCAAAACGTCATTAAATGACATGACTGTATTATATGTTGTTTAGTCGTGTCCCACTCTCCGTGACCTTATGGACCACAGCACGCCAGGCACATCTCAGCCACTGCCCTTTCGAGCTCCATCAAGCTCACGTTCATTGCTTCAGTGATTTTATCCATCCATCTCTGCCTTTGCTTCCAATTTATTCAAGTGACTTCAATCTTTCCCAGCATCAGAGTCTTCTCTAGGGAATCCTGCCGTCTCGTGATTTGGCTAAAATATTTGAGCTTCAGCTTTATGATTATACCTTCCAGTAAACAGTTTGTCTTAATTTCCTGAAGTACTGATTTATTGGATCTTCTTGTAGCCTAAGTGACTCTAAGGAGTTTTAACCAACACCGCAATGGCGTCAATTCTATAGTGCTCAGACTTTTTTTTGTAGTTCTGCTCTCACATCTGTATGTTACTACTGGGAATACCATAGTTTTTACTATGTGGATGTTTGTTAATAATGTAATATATTTACTTTTTACTAGCTTATCCAAGCTTGCCACAGCTTTCCTCCCCAGAAGCATACATATTTTATTTTAATGGCTACAGTCACCATCTGAAGATATCTTGGATCCCAGGAAAATAATCATTTAATCATCTATTTGCCAGGAACTGAGATTGAGAGGCCTTTAAAATGAAAATGATAACAGACTTTACTATGAAAAACACAGGTCTTAATGTAAACATGGAATTTCTGTCGCATTATCTAGAATTCTTTTAATTTTACATCATGGATATGTTTTGTGTTTTTTTAGTTATTTAGTTTTCTCTGGTTTTTTCTCTGGTTTATTTCTGAGATATCCCCTTAAAGTTTTATTGTACCTCAAACTCTCAAGATGTACAAATATTTATGACCATGTTTTTACTTTGACCTACACTAATACAGACATGTGCACAGCCCACTGAACAAAAAAATCAGTAATTTTTTTTTTAAATTATAATTTGTGCATTTTATTGGAAATCTATCAGCGTTGTTCGGACTTGAAAAATTGAGATGATCTCTTGAAAGCTAGTTATGAAAACTATGAATATATTTGTCAAATAAAAAAGGTATCACTATATACTGCAATACTCTAATTATTCATCTATATCACTAATATAATTGTCGTAAGTGTTTAACGCTTCATGGGAGTGTACACACTTACTTCCTAAGTCCATACAGAGCTGCGAGCTTGGTTGGAAAATGGGAGGGGGGAGGAAGAGGGTGGGAGGGGGAAAGACACAGGGGAGAGAGTGGGAAGAGACACAGGGGGGAAAAGACACAGAAGAGGGGAGAGAGACACAGGGGAGAGAGTGGGGGAAGAGACACAAAAGAGGAGGAAGAGACACAGGAGAGGGGGAGAGACACAGGAGAGGGGGAGAGACACAGGGGAGTGATAGTGGGAGAGAGACACAGGGGAGAGAGTGAAGGGGAGACATAGGAAAGGGAGAAATGGGAAAGAGACACAGGGGAGGGAGAGGGGGAAAGAGAGACAGGAGAGGGAGAGGGAGAGAGAGAGACACAGGGGAGGGAGAGGGGGAGGTAATAGACACAGGGGAGGGAGTGGGGGGAAGTGATACAGGAAGGGGGGTGGGGAAAAATATCCCAGCATTTATGGCAAACAACTAGTATATATATATATATATATATATATATATATATATATATATATACTGTTTATACATTACATAATATATAAGCAATGTGTTTGGTACAAAATTTGAACCGAACAATTACAAATGTACATGAGATGTTTTCCACCCAAGTTCTTGCAAAAGTAGAAGTTATAAGCGACTTCTAGATATACGGCAGATATAGGAATTGTGCCTCTTCTGAATGCGGGGGATTTTGGTTTATACAGATTTCTGGTACATGTAGGAGTGCTCAGCAAAAGTTGGCTCCATAGCCAATATTGTTCACACTTGTTAAAATAGGCTGCACGGCTTGTTTGAAACGCAGCTCTAGGTGCAAAGCCTTTCTTCAAGGTGGAATTCATTTAGTGCCATGTTAAGTTAACAGTTTTAAATGGGGTGGAAAATTCCTACACCCTTCTACCAGCATAAACTACATGTTTTATACAGGAAAAGCTGCATTACCAGTCTGGAAATATTATCCAGAAGATGGTAACACAGTAGTTTGGGTTGAAAAGATATCCTGACTTTTCTTATACAGATCCAACGGGAAAGCAATACCATACCCAGTGAAATGTTTTCCATTTTTTAAAATTTAAAAATATGATTAATAATTTATAATTGGGATAGTAGCGCTTTTATTATAATGGATGTGATGTATTGAGTATTTTTAATGTTCCACAATTTGCTTTACCACTATAATATCACTTTTAAATTGAATTCCAGGGTATTATTAAGTTTAATTTTGGCATGTATGGAAGCTAATGGAGCAGCAAAGTACATGGCTTATTTTACTGGTCCTTTAAAAGACCACTGGAGGCCAAATTATTTCTATATGGTCTTTTAAATAACCAAACTTGATAACGGGCAAATCTATTTTCAGAAAGATTTAAAACAATAAACACATTTACATTTTTATCTCTTTTACCAAATTAATCTTTACTGCAAGTAGTCATTTTATTTTTGTCAGGTAATTCTGTCTGTTACTTTCAGGAAGGTGTATCCTTGTAAACTATTGAGCATTTTATTATGCCCAGATATATGTCACATTCCCAAAATGCACATGGATACTTTGAGCCCTAGTCTAATAGAAGCCTGCAAATGCCTTTAACCTGTAATTCTTGCTGCTGTTTTTCTCTCTCTAAATGTTTAGATGTATTCTGTTGACTTAAGCTCGCAATTTACCTCCTTAAACCTAAACATGTAAACCCTGCCTTTTTATGTCGGAGTTCAGGGTGTGTGATCATATGATCTGACAATATTTAAGCAAGCCTGTAATTTACTTCTTAGACACAGACAATAGTAAATGAGACCATCATCATGATGTAAGTAAAACATGGAAGTTAGACGTAATCTGCAATCAGAGGCTAAGAATAATGAGAACCAATAATTAATATTTGCTGATCGGGGTCACAATCAAGCAATCTAGCAATCTATAAAATGCATTAGATCATCTGTTTTAGTCCATGTGGGTTTCATGATATGTATTAACCCCTTGAATCCCAGGAGCAGTATTACTCAGAAATAACATTTAAAAATAATAATTCTAATGTCTCCCCATGTCTTCACATGCTTTTAAAGTGCAGTATTGAGTATTTAATTACTGCTCCAGTTTGAAAAAGCCCTTGCGATTCTTATTTAGAACTCGCGATATTTTCAACAGAAAATGTGTACTTTTTTAATTTGCGGGTTAGACATTATTTGCGGGCTAGCACTACAGGTCTAATATAATATCGGTTTGGCGTAACTTTAATTAATTTGTACTCATAGTGTTCGAGCTGTTCTAAAACCAATGGAGTTCTAAGCTAGAATTTGCGGCTTTGGCTGGCCCGTAGTGATTGTGGACGGATTGCGAGCAACTAATAGAATAAATAGCAATTTTAAGAGAAGTTTTAAGTGTGTATAAATATATGAATCAGCCAATAGAATAGGGCACTTTCTGTGCAATCAAAGTCTAGTCCCACCCCAGGAAGCCGATCAGCAGAATCCAAAATTGCAACATAATTGTATATAGATAGCAATATATTAGAAGCTGTATTATTTTCACATTCTAAAACCATTTTGGATATTTTCAAGTGTAGTTTTTCCAAAATGTATATTCTAAATATATGACCAAAGTGGCTTCTTAACGTAGAGTAATAATGTTACTCGCCTATGATGATCTCTCCCCTGATGTGACATGACGAATACATAGGGCCTCATTCAATTGCAATTTTGCCAATTGAATAAGGCTCTATATAAGCACCGAGCATGTATTTTTTACAGAAGTTTTTAGCTAGTGAAGACCTTACTTTTGGATAGAAGTTCAATAACTTAAAAGTTCTGTAAAATAAATATGCTATGTGCTAATATAAAGCTCTATTCAATTGGCTGAATTGCAATTGAATGAGACCCATGGTCTTTGGCCCATTGCATCAACTGATATATAAATATAAGTAAATAAACAAATAAACAAAAAATAACCCACGTCAATTTCACTATAAGCTTCCATTTTTGTTTTCAGAAACTACAAACCTTGCTCCAATTTGGTCATAGTTGTCTCTTGATAATATTCAAATACTCAAGACTCAGTTTTATTTTATAGGTTGTTATACATATCCTTGGAAAAATAACCACATCTGGGATTCTTACAAAAACTCCCCATGCCAAAATTTGATTCAACCTGATTTAATTTACAAGCTGGTGAAATTTAAGCCAAATGAGCATCAACCGTCCATACTTGCTGTCCATACATTAGCGATGTTTTTCTTTTTAAAACACACCATGGGTATCAGCAAATCTTGGCCTTGGGGATAATCTGTTCCACAATATATCATACAAATTGTTTAGTATCCTGTCCCACTTTATTTCACTTGCTGTCTATTCTAACAGCAACAACAGAAATACAACATCACACTATGCTTCCTGCAAAGAAGTCATATGGAAATGGAAAACTAAATACAAGTTGTACTGAAAACAATAAATAAAGGGAAATTTGCAAAATGTTGGGTTTAGGTAGACCAATCAGTATTTGGGGGCTTTCTGTTGATTCAAGAATCATTTTAACTAACTAAATGATCTCAACTATATATGATTTTTCTTTCAATATCAAAGAAATCAGACCTGTACTTCTCTCTATTTACTCAACTGGATGAACCAAAGGCAAACCACCTTTTATTTGGATGGTTGACAAATTTATCTGAAATGTAGGAGCTGGTCAATTAGGGGTTCCCTTTATGGATCACTACCTTGTTGTGATGAAGGGGCTTGTGTACTTCAATGACTCTGTGAGCTATATCATGTAGGGCCACCCAAGATGGACAGGTCATGGCAGAGAAGTCAGATGGTACACTAGAGGAAAAACTGGCAACCCAGACCAGTATATTTGTCATGATAACCTTGTGGATGAGCACAAGATGCGGTCCATAGGGTCAAAGAGAGTCAGACATTACTGAATGACTAAACAACAACAACAGTCAGTAGTTAGCTGTTATATTTTAGGAGCGATGGCTCCCTGTCTCCTGGGATTTGTTGAGCCCTCATCAAATTTTCCTATAGGAAACAGAGCAGATCGAAGCACAAAAGGAATTTTTCATCCATCAAGATACTTATTGAAGTTCCTCTCTGTCCTATGTGTTTCTGAAAATCAGTTAGACATTATTTTGCCGTCTAAAACTGGAAATAAGTGAATATATTCAGTATACAAACAAAGTGGATTCTAATTGTTTTTCCAATGCATACGTTTGCTTGTACAGATCTAATAGTTAAGTAGTACTAGGAAACAGTAATAGTTGATATATCTCAATAATATGTTCTTTGTTCCTTTTGTTGATGCATATTAGAGCGTCTCACTAAAAAAAGTTAGAATTATTATTTTTTGCTCATGTAGTAAGTAAGTTGTTTAAAGTATAATAACAATATTTCAGTGAATTGCCATGTCCTGCTAAACACATAAAATTGAAGAGCCCTGATCAAGTAACAGTCCCAGCAGGAGAAATATTATATGTTCATCATCAGAGGAACATCTGTTCTGAAAGGTACTGTAAAGAGGTATCCAGACAGCCCGGGGCAGCTTTCTAAAGACTCAGTCGCTCATCTGGGAGCAGTAAGATCAGCCCAGGTTTTTGTTGTAGCTCATATTAATGTGAGTAGCACTGTCTACAGATCAACAGATGCTCTTGAGCAGGTACAGGAGCAAGTTGTTGATTAAATTCTGAGCCCCCAATTTTACTTTCTTATTGAATCTGGTTTTAAGATGAACAAGTCAAAGAGGCACTTAAACCCAGTTGATAGAATAGAGTACAGTCTTTTTAATCATCAAAAAGTTTATGGGGCCCGCTTGCATCTTACAGACATTTGGTTGTATATATATTATAGGACTGCTGTAGTTCTGAAAAACTGGTTGTTGTTTGTGAAGTATGTAACAAATTAACAACATTAACATGTTTGAAAGCCATGATATTAAACAATTTTAGGGAAAACATTTTTTTGGGGGGAACTTATTTTATGAATTGTCTGGGGAGGAGAGAGGTGGGAGAGATCTGGAGGATTTGTTAGATAACTGGATCATGGACATCACCCCTTTCCCCCTCACTGGCCCTTACATCAATAAATTCAAGCACTGCTCTCCAGAAATGTAAACGCACCTCTCACACTTCCAAGTATCATGGATGCCTACAGGGTCCAACAGAGGCATCAAAATGCATTTTGCCTTATTAAAAATTAGCTTTATGTTTTTTCCTTGCCTAATTATGCTCTTCGGCAGAGTTGTGAAACATATATATTTTGATTGTACAGTGATATTTTAAGTTACAAAAAAGCAAATGTATTACTCTACAAGAAAACTGCATCATAGTCTCAGAAATCTATGATTTAATATGTTGTAATGTGAAAGCAGTAACTACCGTCTAACATAAAGTATTTCTAGTTGGATTCCTTCTGGTGCTTATTTTTTCTTAAAAAATAAATAAATAATAACAAAACAAAAAAACTATATATATATATATTGTAAATAAATAGTACATTTGTGTTCACATTTGAATGTCTAAAACAAGTTAAAAAAACCCTGTTTACAGCTCAGAATTCCGAGAAATACAGTTATTACACTGCATTATGGGAAGCTGAGCAGGGACATGCAAATGTCCCCACAAATGCCTTGTTCTTCAATCCATAGACCATTTTAAACATGGCTTCCTTTAAGCTTATGCCCGCTGCATTACACAGTTTTTATGCAAAGCCATGGTTGGATTATACACAAGCTAGGAATTCTACCGTGGACAGACATTTTAAGGCTACTGCCTATCATCAGCGTGGGAGGGATCCCAGCTTGTGTTGTGGACCTTATGAGTAGATAGTTCACCACAACAATCATTTAATATATGGTGGGCAAAAGAGCGTTAGAAGCCCTCCACTGTACAGTAGTGCAGTAGTAAAAGGTCAAATAGGTGAAGCATCTAATTTTCCAGGCACAACATTATATCAATATAATGCTCTCCATTGGGTTGGAGACTTGCTGTGTTAAAGTTGTTTCCTTGGCAATATGCTTTTGCTGTAGGGGCAGTCTGAAGATAATTGTTTGCCCTCTTATCTTTAGACCTGACTATCAGTCAAGCTTCACAATTTTCTCTTGATGACATTAGGAGTGTAGAGACAATCAGCTCAACTGAAGGCTGCTCCTCTAATCTTTGAAAGTGAATTGAATATTGGTAATATATATAATTAAACATAAGTTTCATTAATGAGCAATGTACACTTAGACACCTAGCTCCTATTATTAGGGTATTACATTGCAGAATATTTGTTACACCATATTCCCTATTTAGACTGTCAGCTTATTAGTTACATAGTTACATAGTAATTAAGATTGAAAAAAGAGATTTAGTCCATCAAGTTCAACCTTTTTAGATTTACTCTCAGCCTGGGTGTATTTATATAAGGTAATCATCTCCCTCTTTTTTCTGTAGAGAAAATACGTTTAATTAGGGTTAGTCTTTCTACGTAGTTTAGTCTGTCCATTCCCCTTATTAGTTTATTAGTTATGTTACCCTTCTCTATATTTTTTACAGCTCAAATTTTATTTTTAAGAAGCTGTGCCCAAATTGTACTCCATATCCCAAATGAGATTGTACTATGAATTTGTAGAGTGGCGGAATTATATCTGCTACACTTCTTTATGCATGCTAATATTTTACTTGCCTTTGCAGCTGCTGCTTGGCGTTGAGCACTGTTGCATAGGTGGTTGTCCACAAGTACTCCTAAATCCATTTCTATCTCCGACATTTGTTACATTTATATTATTAGTTGCATAGTTCGTTTTCCTTGCCAAATGCATACCTTTACATTTATTTGTGTTAAATATCACCTGCCATTTAGTCGCCCATTCTTCTAATTTATGTAATCCTTTAGCGGGAAAGGACATAATTTTCTGATTTAACAACCTTGCACAAATGAATGTCATTGGAAAAAAATGGAGACAGTACTTTTCAGTCCTACTTCTTAGTAATTTCTAATTTTAAAAAGAAGAGGACCTAATAATGAACCCAGAGGAACCCCATTTACCACATTGGCCCATTCTAAGTATGTTCCATTTACAAAGACGCTTTGTTTCCTGTGTTTTAGCCATCTCTCCATGAGAATATAGTGTATTTAATGTAATTCCTGTATCTCTTGGTTTGCACAATAGTCTTCCATGTGGCACTGTATCAAAAGCCTTCAAAAAATCCCAAAAAAGACTACATCTACTGAGTTGCCTTGCTTACTGACTCATAGAAAGTAATTAGATTTGTTTGAAATGACCTATCTATCATAAATCTGCGTTTACTCCTATTTATTATCTTGTATTATTAGAATGGATTTTACAGTCTGTTCCCAGATAATGCAATTTTGTTTTTTCACCAATTAACATAATAAATATTTTAGTATTAATTATTGTTATGTCATCATCATCTCTTTATTTATATATCCCCAAAATATTCTATATTGCTGGGCTACAGTAAAATATAGGTATAACAATACATTATTTGACCCATTCAATGAAGACCTTCTAAAAATCTTGCAACTTATAGTGTAAAATTGTTGAGAGGCCAATTTCATATTCAAATAGAAAAAAAATCTACTAAACTCTAGATTTTACAACTGTAAAATTGAAACAGTCTAATAACCCACACATATAAGCACAGTTAAACACAGTCAGTTTCCCCTCTTGGCGCCACTCTTCAGTTTGTCTCTGCCAGCCCGCTTTAATAACATTGCATTTAGGACTTGGAGAGAAAAGGAGAATCTGCACTTGATAGATTTACTCTAATACATATGTGTTCTGCTTCAATATCCTATAGTTGTTACAAAGGTGGGCAAAAGTTTCTATATAGACCGTGGGCGTATTTATGTTTAATGCTCTGCTAACTTAAGCTATTCAGATTTAGCATCCTCCATGTCCCACTTACAGCTCCTCCTTTCCCCCTTTCTATTTCTCAAATCATAAGTTTATGTGTCTTTATTTATGTGTATTCCCTTCCGGATCGCTACCTTGTTGTGGTGAAGGCGCTTGTGTACTTCAATGAAGCTGTGAGCTATACCATGTAGGGTCAGCCAGGTCATAGCAGAGAGTTCAGACAAATCATGGTCTACTGGAGAAGGCACTGGCAACGCGCTCCAATATCTTTGACAAGAAAACCTTTATGGATAGGCACAATCAGGACATAGCAATAGATGTTCATATGGTTCAGAGGGTCATGGAGAGTCTGACACGACTGAACAATTTAACTACAAATATGTGTATGTAGCTTCTATCGCTCTTTTGGCCACCATGTATTAAATGATTGTTGTGGTGAACTACCTACTCATACGCTCCACAACACAAGCTGAGATCCAGCCCCACGCTGATGATAGACAGTAAGCTTGAAACAGCTGTATGTGGATAGGATTCACAGCTTGCGTATAATCCAACCTTGGCTTTGCATAAAAGCTGTGTGATACAGCAGGCATAAGCCTAAAGGAAGCCATGTTTAAAATGGGCTATGGATTGAAGAGCGAGGCATTTGTGTGCACATTTACATGTCAATGCTCAGCGTCCCAGAATGCAGTGTCATTACTGTTTTTCTTGGAATTCTGAGCTTAAAACTGTTTTTTTAACTTGTTGTATATATATATATATATATATATATATATATATATATGTACAGTACACACATATATATATATATATATATATATATATATATATATATATATATAAACATACATATAATTATGAGTCAAAGCTTTCATGCTGGGTCAAATACTCCTCCATAGCTCTGGTGGCAAATCTGGTAATGCATGGTTTAGTTTAATTTTGCTCTTTTTGTGTCCCTTGTTCATATATACTGGGGGGGGGGGGGTTGTCCCCCCATTCCCCCCAGTTCCTTCACCCTTGTTACTAGGCCAGGAGTGCACCTAAAGGGCCACAAACAAGCCTGGATTTGAAGATATACTTTCTATACACAGGTGAGTCAATCAGCATGACTGAATAAGCAATGTCTTGTGGGTAATAGACCCACACACAGGGTATCAGCTTAGTTGTGAGATTTGTCTAATAGAGATGTGAAAGGGTGCACAAAGGTGTAGGATATACTATGGGAATCAGAATCTTGTGCCACTGAAACAGATGAATTGGGAGAAATATCTGCAAATGTCACAGAATCGGATTTGGGTAACTGCAGCAAAAAAAGTTCTGAGTGCCCAACGAGTAAAGAAATGCTTATGGGGATGTAGAGATTTTGTATAAGGGTTACTTTGTATAAAATTGATTTGAGTGGGAGACACCAACACATTTAATTTCCATCTATAATTTCCATCTATAATGGGCATGGATTCATTGTATCAGGTCCTTCTATATACCCTGAAAATTAAATTTCAGAGAAACCTAACCATCTTGCTTAAGGTTTATATGGTAGAAAAAAATAAAAACAGGTTTTTAATCACAGTTTGTCATTTCTTTCACAAGATATTTTGCTTTTAAAGATTGTGTGCCCCGCTTTCTGCTATAATTAATAAAGTGCTTAAAAAAAAATAAACAAATAAATAAATAGACCAGAGAATTGAGCTATTAATGGTGCTGTCAGTCAGACAATAGATAGTCTCCAAAAATATAACTAGTATAATATAGTATACAGAAGAGTGTAGATGTGGTTAAACTCAGAGATAATGGTACATTTGGGAACTGATAAACCTCCTTGCTTATCAAAGTCCCTATTATGGGTTTTTTGGCGTTGTTCAGTTGTTTCTGACTCTCCATCACCTCATGGGCCATAACACACCAAGACATCTCTTTGTCCATGGTTATGTTGATCCACTTGGTATTCATGGCAAAGATACTGAAGTGGGTTGCCAGTTCCTTCTCCAGTGGGCACAGCATACAGCTCCTGGTATTCCTAGGTGGTCTTCCATCCAAATACTAACCAGGCCCAACTCTGCACGGCTTTAGGGTGGTGTGACCTCTTGGTTCCCTGACTGGGAATTGAAACTAGGTCGCAGTAGCGAAAGCACCTACTCCTAACAACTGGACCACCAGGAAACGCCTATTGGGGTAGTTAGCCCCAATAAGACATTGTATGGATATCTAGGTATCCGCCACAGTCAATATACCACTTAATACCTCATAAATAGTGCCCAAATACTATGTGCAAGATAAAGTCCTAAAATCCAGTATCTGTAAGGGCAATAATGGAGTCCCAAAAGGGACAACAATCCAAAGAGCTTGTACAAACAGACCACAAGTTGATTTAGATATAAAAGCAAAATAAAACAAGATAAAATTATATAATATAATAACACTCCAATAATGCTTAAAAGTAAACCCTGATCCCACTATTGCTGCTTTAAAACATAACATAGACTCCATTTGGCAAATTAAATTCTTGCACAGCAGGTTGGCCAACAACCATAAAAATATATGCAAGTCTGGCAGTTTTGAATTCTTAATAAAGATAAGACATTGCTTGTATATTCAATCAAACATTAACAACATACAATGTATAAATGACAATGTTATATAGGTCCCATAAATGTAATAATAGTACAGCCTCTAATATATCACCTTTTATATGCAACTAGCGACTTGCCCGTCAAAAAATGACGGTCAATAAAAGAAAGTGTTGAAATGCTGTTTGTCACACAATGTGAGTGTACTGTGTGCCTCAAGTAACTAAATTCCACAAAAAGCAGAAATCTACATTACATAAAATAAGAAAAACTAAAATCACCAAAAATAAAAAAATTTACATTACAGAACAAAAAAAAACCTAAGTCACAAAAAATAAAAAAAGGAACATTACAGAAAATAACAAAATACATTACAACCCCCCCTCACTACAATTTTTTTTTTAATTACACACCTGAAAATGAAATACATATAATACAATACAACACAATTAAATAAAATACAATACAATACAATTAAATAAAATACAATACAATTAAATAAAATACAATACAATACAATTAAATAAAATACAATACAATACACCCCTATCTAATATACATGCCACTATCTAATATACATGCCACTATCTAATGTAATATACATCCCACTATCTAATGTAATAACAATTCAATTAAATACAATACACCCCTATCTAATATACATGCCACTATCTAATAAACATGCCACTATATAATGTAATATACATCCCCCTATCTAATATACAATACTATCTAATAATACATCCCCCTATCTAGCTATTTAATATACAATACATGCTATCTATCTATATATATATATATATATATATATATATATATATATATATATATATATATATAGCTACCCTAATTGTAAGCTACAATAAAATAATTAAGACCACTTACCTTTGAGATGTTTCTTCAGATCAGCAACCTACGGTAAAAAAGATAAAAAAAATTAATACAACACGTTTACATGAAATACCTAAACATTCTAAACATTCTAAACATTCTAAATATTCTAAATATTATACTCACCTTTCCAGCATGTCACGTCCCAGCATGTCACGTCCTCCATGTTCCGTCATCCATCTTTGCGTCTTGTTCGGCGATACTCCTGTAAAAAAAAACATTACATTAGTAAACATAAACCAAATTTAAATAAACACAATCTACATTATACTTACCTTTCCGCGATGTCTCCGGCCTCCTTGTCTTCTCCGGAAGCATCCGCGCATGAAAAAAAAAAAAAAAAGCGACACACATCCGCCCTGGCAGATGTCTCTGACGCTAATGACCTTCCTATGGAGTGTTCCAGAATAAAAATGGCAATGGCAGCTTCTGATTGGCTGAAAAGGCTGTCTATCAAATTCAGCCAAAGACCCCATTTGTGAACCAATGAAAAAAGTATACACCCCAAAATACAACGCTGATTGGATAACACACCTGTCAATTTTTATTTGAACCAATCCTAAGGCTTTATTGCCATCAGCCAATCACAATGGAATATACCCCCAGGTACTGATTGGTGAAGACATCTGCGCCTTTCCATTGGCTGTAATATTGATTGATATTAACTGTAGCCAATGAGAATGCGCAAATCCTTCACCAATCAGTACGTGAGGGTGTATTCCATTGTGATTGGCTATTGTCAGTGCAACCAATCAGAATGCGCAGAGGCTCCAACCAATCACCCTGTGGGGGTGTATTCCATTGTGATTGGCTAAAGGCATCTGCGCCTTGTGATTGGTTTAAATAAAGATTGACAGGTGCATTATCCAAGCAAAATGGGGTTTTAGGGTGTATCCCGTTGTGATTGACTGACACATTGGCGCCTCCTGATTGGGTGAATTTGATAGACAGCGTTTTCAACCAATCAGAAGGCGCCATTGCTTATTTTCTTCCGGGAAAAGTCTCCTGGAGCCTCATTAGCGTCAGGGATGTCCTGGAGTGCAAATGTAAGTATATATATATATATTTTTTTTACAGGACGTGGCAGAAGAGGATCCGGAGGAGGCCGGAGACATCGCGGGGAGGTAAGTAGAATTTAGATTATGTTTATTTTATTTTGATGTATGTGTATTAGTGTTGTGTTTTTTTTAACAGGTGCCGCGCCGGAGAAGGGACATGCCAGAAAGGTGAGTAGAATATTTAGAATGTATAGAATGTATAGAATGTTTATTTTAGAAATGTAAACGTGTTGCACTAATTTTTTTTTTTTCCTAGGTGGCTGATCCCAATGGACATCTGCAAAGGTAAGTGGTCTTAATTATTTTATTTTAGCTTAGACTTAGATTAGTTAATATATAGATAGCATTTATTGTATGTTAGCTAGGGGTATGCGTTTTATATAGATAGCATAGGATGCATTGTATATTAAATTGTGTTCTTTATTTAGATAGATTGGGGATGTATTATTATATAGATAGGATGTATATTAGATTATGCTATTTATTTAGATAGATTGTGTGATGTATATTAGATAGGGGTGTATTGTATTGTATGTATTTGTATTGTATGTATTTGTATTATATGTATTTGTATTATATGTATTTCCTTTTCAGGTGTGTATTTTTTTTTTTCTGTAATGTTCCTTTTTTTATTTTTTGTGACTTAGGTTTTTTTATTTTCTGTAATGTAGTTTATTGTTTTTTGTGAGTTAGGTTTTTTATTTCATGTAATGTCGTTTTTTGTGTGTGACTTTAGGCTTTTTTATTTTCTGTAATTAGAGTGGTGGGGGTTAATAGTGTAGATGTTAATAGGTTAGTGTAGAGGGTGTTTAGTTGATATTTAATGTTTTATTGGGGGTGGTATAGTGCAGTATAGTGCAGTATAGTGTTTATACTTAGTGTCATGATGGTCCTTGAGGACCATCATGGCACTTATGTGGTTAATGTAGTGTTATAACAGGCCCATAATGGTGTTAATATACCCTTATGGGACTGATGGGGTTAAATAGAGGCTTGTGGGGGTTTGTATTGACCCCCATGAGTGACAGGCTTAATGAAGTGCTTATAGGGGTCTCTATTGACCCCCATGAGTGACAGGGTTAATGATGGGTTTATGGGGGTCTGTATTGATCCCCATGAATGACCGGGTTAATGAAGGGCTTATGGGGGTCTATATTGACCCCCATGTGTGACAGGGTTAATGAGGGTTTTATGGGGGTCTGTATTGACCCCCATGATTGACAGGGTGACAGTGTATATATTTTTTCTTTTACAACGGGTCCTTTATGGACCTGTTACGCGGGTATTTTGAATTTTGATTGCAGTGGGAGTCCCCGATCGCGTGCAATCGGGACCCCCACTGCTATGGTTAATGTGGGGTTAATGCAGGGCTTCGAGCTTATCTCGGATCCCCTGGGGTTAATGCGGGTTTCCGAGCTTATCTCGCATCCCTTCTTGGCTATTTTGTACGTGGCTGTGCTGTGAGCCTCGTTTTCGTTTTTTTCGGCGGCCATTTTTTCTCTCGCTTAGGGGATTTTCGTGTGTCTGAACTCGGGAATTTGGACTTAAAGGGAGGTGTAACTTCACTTTCAGAGGTCCTGGGTGCCCCCCCTTGCTATGGGTAAGCTTTTTATGTAGTTTGTGTGAGTAAAGGAAAGCTCAATAATCTCCAAGGAAAAATCTTCTTGAGAAAGTAGCGGACAGAATTATCTGACAGATGAAAATGAATACCTGTAATAAAGAATCATTTGAGGCTTTATTTGTGTTTTTACATTGCTCATAAAAAAATCGATATAATATAAGCGAAAAAATAAATAAAAATACTGAAATTTCTAAAAATGGTCTTGCTTTAAAAGTAATTCCAAAAGATTTCAAAACACAAATACAAATCATGCTAATATTTTTGTAACTAATCAGTTCCACGGTGTTTGAAAGGGTTAAGGGCCTATTCGTATTTTTCAGACGCCAAATAAATGACAATTCAATTCCAAGCATCAGCAATCGCTTATAACGGGAGTTGCCTGGGCTTTAACAAGCTGGATTTCGGCCAATGCAATTATTAAGCTCCCCTCAAACTGATACAAAATATCATCCCCAAAAGCAGAGTAATCCCCTTGCGTTGGTCTGCTAGACCTGTCTGCATCACCCCTGTCTCCCCTCATTAGCGGCCAGGCGCTGAGCTAGAAGGCAGAGTGCTCTAAGGTATGAACGTTTCCCCCAGGAATGTGATAAAGCATCTGGATATTGTTTGTACAACGCTGCATACGAGCGCCTTGTGCTCAACATTATTACATATTGCATCATAAAAGTTATTACAAGTAGTGTTTGTCAAGGGGGCATAAAATACCCTTCTAAATGGATGGAGGATATTTTACTTATTTTGGGTAGGGGCAGTGATGACTACAACCCATACTTGCTTCCGCAAATAAATAACCACTGTACTTTGAGAAACATTTCACGTGTGTAAGAAAAGAACAACATTATACATTTTGACAATATACTTGTCTCCACCCTATATTATATGTCCTGGGGGTGAAAGATAATATCCCAGGTGACTGTACTAATTTTTTTTTTTATAGCCATTGCACGGAAGGAACATAGATAAAAAGTATTCAAATACTGATTTCAATACTATCCACTTATTTAGTAAACAATTTAAACCTTATCACGTGGTCACTTTATGTTTATAGATCCTGTAATCATTGGGTTGCTTCCTGCGGTGTTGGTTCACCGCGTTTTGTGTGGAATATAGGGGCCTCATTCAAATGCTACTTACTTGAGATCTGTGCCCGCAAGTGGAGATAGCAAGTTACTTTGCTATTTAAATGCCCCCTACTTGCGGGCTCCGATCGGGTTACTTGCTGCGCGCAAGTTACTTGCCTCAAAGAATTTGATCTTTCGTTGGCCGAAAAAACACCAATCGCTATTCAATTGCTCCGATTACCCTCCCGTCTAGCCCGCAAATGGCTAAACTCGAACAACAGGTACCAATGAGGTCCCGAAAAGGTCTTACTTACAAATCGTATCACTTTAAAAGCAAAAAAAAAAAGCAACCCTGTACTTTTATTAAAAGTGAAAGTGATGTTAAGTCTTAGAATTAATAGCACAACATTCTCAAGCTCAGAAATCAACATAAATTAATACTTTATTTCATGTTCAATTTTCATCATAAAGTTCTACGGGCTTCAACCTCCAAGCCCATATGACTTTGGAATCCAACCTACATATTTCATTGAAGTCCTACGGGCTTGAATAATGGGTTATGGGATTGGAGGTCATTCAAGCCCGTAGGACATTGGACGGAAATTAAACATGCAATAAAACATTGTCTTTTGGCGATGTGCGAGCTTGAGAATGTTGTGCTTGTAATTCTAATGTCACTCATTGTGTTCCCCGTTATTTACAGTGCTCTATTGATTTTATATTTGCATTTAAAGTGCTCCGAATTTGCGGGCTTGAACCACGGGTTACGGGCCGCGATCATGTTCAAGCAAATGCTTACTGCCGATAGCATGGTTTACTATACTCGGGAAGGGGGACTAAGTTGCAGGCCCGGCCAATTGAATAGCGAAGTAAAAGTAGAGCTACTCGAGCAAGTAGCTCAAAAGTATCAAATTGGGTTTTTACTCTTGAGCAACTGCCCAGAATTGAATGAGGCCCTAGGTGGCTAAATGACAAGATGGCTACTGACACTTACCCTATGTCCAGGATTGATGAACTGGGTGGGCAACCTATGTGATCGTTCTGTACTTTTGTAAGGACTGCTGGCAGATCCCACTTGCTGAGTTTTCTAGGGAGAAGTTGGCATTCACCACTCCATTTGGGATATAACAAGTTATGGTTATGCCTTTTGGGATGAAGAATGCCCTTTTCACGTTTTAATGGCTTGTGATCACCTACTGTATGGGTTCCAGGAGTTCACTCCTGCTTACCTGGATGACATTGCCATATACAGCCATACTTAGCAACATGTGTACCACCTACATGCAGTCCTGGGTCAGGGTTGGCAAGCAGGCTTGGCTTTTTCCTTCCCAGATTTTTCCTTGTTTAATTATATTAAAATGGCCTCTGTAGTCCCGAAGCACTGCATGTGAAATAAAGGCTTACAGCCTTATTAAATTGCGATTCAGTAAATTTAAAAGGGCTCTATTTAAGCACACAGCAGGATTTAAATGCCTGCTAAACAGAAACAGCGCTATAGCGAATCAGAGATGCGAGGGGTAGCGTTGTTCGGGGTATCACTGTATTGATACTGCCAACATGTAAACTTGTTACATACTCAGCCAAAATGTTCCAGATCCTGGCAACAATGTAAGGTGCCTTAGGGAGTTCAGCTGCACCTCACTGACGAGGCCCATAAAGGCCGAAACGCGTCTGTTGTTTGCTGTTTCTCCTGTTCAGGGTAGACTTGCCTGGTATTTCTGGACTGGGTCACTCTTTTGAGTGGGACCAGACTGATATACTACAGGATATTTCTCCCTGTGAAGGGCATAAGTGGCTAAAAGAGGCTGCTCTCATATGGCTTATCATGGCCATAGAACTAACCTATTAAGGTTAGTTCATTCTCTGATGAGCACCTCTGACTTAGTTTTTTTTAATTAACAATGTAAGATGGACATAACTGTAATCTTATTGCATGAGGAAAGTGGTACCATATTCAGTGGTACTGAATATTAAGGCCAGTGATTAGTATTTATAGGGGCATTGTCACCCAAACAAGTTAGATTTATCTTAAAGAGCAGAAAATACGTCCACTGTACTAGCTGTTTTTATCTACAGTACAGGGTTAAAATCTGTACCCAAATGAAGTGTTTCTATTGGTAGGTACACTATAAGCCCTATTAAATCCTTTGATGTGTCAAGCCCGTAACTATTACGTCTCCAATCATGCTATTAAATTGCAACAAATTCACTGGCGTTCAAACCATAACCCACAAATGGAGCCAAGAAGCCAACGGGTACTAGAGAGGACCCGCAAGAGGGGTAAAGTCCTGTCTGTAGCACTGTAAATGCACATATACTCACTACTGTACTTATATTAAAAGGGAAAGTGATGTTAGGTATTGAAATAAATAGCACAACATTCTGAAGCGAGCAAATCGGCAATATAAAATTATATTTTTTATGTTTAAATTTTGTGTTATATCAATCCCGCAATCAATGTGTTAATACATATAATGGAACTCGCATGTAATAGAATATCATATTTACGGCTTTATCAATATTGCATTGTTTCTGGAATGTGGATCCGCTCGAACATGTAATTGAAGCCCATAACACTTTGATATCCAACCTCCATTTTTCTGTGATGTGATTATGAAGATCTTGGTTTCCATTGGCTCAATCTAAACCTGTAACTACAGGTTTGACTAATTGATCATGTTCATGGCTGCGCGTAATGCAGCCACATTTCAAGCCCACTACCCTTGCGGGCTTGCCGATGCAGCTACGGGCTTCTAATTTAATAGGGCTGTATGCCTATGTAAGCAGCTCAGAGGGTGTGGAAAACCAGTTTTATTTTTAATAAAATAAACCTGTATGTGTATAGAATGAGTCAATGTAATGTGTGTGTCTGATATAAGCAGAAGGTGTTAGATTAGATAAAGGGAAAAACAGGGAAACTTAGATATACCTTAAATGTTGAATATTAAATTTTTTTAAATAATTGAATATGAATTTTAATGACCAAAGCCTAATTAAAACCTCTATGAGGGTATAATAATAGCCCTTTAAACATCCATGTTAGATTTTAAGGTTCACGCTTGAAAAATATACATTCGAAACGCGTCGAGTCCCCCATGTAGGGATTACCATATTTAGCTTAGTTTGCTCTAGCTCCCATAGTTGAGATTTATACCCAGAAGAGACCTTGTGAATTTAGTGAATCCTAAAGAAATAAGAACAAACACAGAGAAACATCTATATGTAGGGGCACTCTTCCAAATACTTTTATTAGTTGCTATATTCTGGGACAAGAAGATACCACTTTAACTATAATAATATCATATATGGAGAAGAAATATACTCAATACTGTAATTGGATGTTAATATCCAGTTCCCTATATGAATTATCTTGTTACTCTGAAGAACTCAATACAACAATATATAAGGAAATTTCACTAGAGCAAATATCCCAAAGCAAAAAAGCTCGGGAAAGCTATCTAAATCAAAGAAACTTTCAATGGATCTTGTACATTAAAATTTTTAACTCATGAGGTACTAGGGAATCACTTTAAATGGTTTTACAGTTCCCTGGTTATTTAACCTCAAGTATATTTTGAATATTAATTTCCATGTGAGTTGTCTTATGTGCTAGAAAAGATTTTAGTGATACCAATAAAAGTTACATTTTAGTAATAGATAAAAGTGTACGATAAACTGCGATTCTTGTAAAAGTTATTTTTCTTTTTTGTGTGCACACATTGCTAAAAATCGCAGATCTTCAATACGAATGTTCGGATAACTATTTAAATTAATAGAAGGATTTTTCCTCTAAAATAATTATATATATAATTAATTTTGTGCATCAGTAACTTTCATATAGATTTTAGGGTTATCAGGGAATTTTAATGGAATTAATTTAATCAAGCCCTGAGTCTGCAAATTCTGCATAAAGGAACTGAAATATATTATTATGATTTTCTTCTGGCTGCCTTCCTTAATTGGCCATGACTCTTCTCAATATAAATTGAAAAATCGATAGATACATAAATCACTGCAGTCAAGATTCACTTATCCTGCCCAAACCTGGGTTTATTTTCTAGCCGCCTTTTATACTCATGGTAGTCTTTCACTTATCCTAAATGCATTTGAATCTTTAACAAATATGCAGCCACATTCAATTTGAAGCCCTTAGCGGCTTGCACCATGGTGCAAGTTATGGGCCGGAGACGCAAACCCGTAAATCATTCTTGCATGCATTGAATGTGCGGCCGTGAACATGATCACAGCCGCACATCCAATGTGACAGAGCAAATGGCAAATGAGATCGTCATCATTACGTCACTGAAAAATTGAGGTTAGATTTCAAAGCCTTACGGTTCTCAATTGCGATTTTCGATCGGATCCGCATTCCAGAAATAATGCAATATTATTAAATCAGTAAATATAATATTCTATTACATGCGAGTTCCATTACATGTATTAACACATTTATTGCCGGGATCGATATAACACGGAAATAAAACAAAAATAATGTATTTTATTGAGCTTGAGAATGTTGTGCTATTAATTTTAATACCTAACATCACTTTCCCTTTAATTATAAGTACAGTAGTGTGTGTATATTTGCATTTACAGTGCTACGGATAGGACTTTAACCCACTTGTGAATCCTCTCTGGTACCCATTGACTTTTTGGCTCCAATTGCTGGTTATGGGATTGAACGCCAGTGGATTCATAGCAATTTAATAGCGATTTTCGAACGTAAAAGGTACGGCTTGACAAATCAAAGGAGAGATCAGATTTGGACATCCCGTAGGGTTTTTTCGCCTATAACCCGCAGATCGTTGCCAGGTTGCTTTACGGGCCAATTTAATAGCCGTTTTGCGGGCTACGTTACGGCTACGGTTTTACACGTTGAGGGAATTTAATAGGGCTGGTAGTCTCTGTCGAAAAACTGGATTCTGCTCCATGAATGTACTACATGTTTTCTTTGAGCCCATAGCTACGTAGCACAACCTCTTTATAGTTTATGTTGTTGTTTAGACATTTAGTTGTGTCCGACTCTCTGTGGATCGCAGCACACCAGTCACAATTTGCCATGAAAACCTTATGGATGAGCACAACCAGACACAAAGATACTGCAGTGGGTTGCCGGTTCCTTCTTCAGTGGACCGTGATTTATTTGACCTCTCTCTTATGACCTGCCCTACATGGTAGAGCTCACCGCTTCATTGAAAAAACATGTATATAAATCTTATTTGCTCTTCCACTTTTATTGGTGAACCAATATCTTTTACAAACACACTAGTGGCCTGAAATCTTGCATTCTAATTATTCTCCATAAGTAATTGAAGGACCATTGTACACCATATGTACATCGTGCTTTACAGTGCATCATAAAGGATCAGGTACACACTGCAGAGAGACATTTCTGGGCATATACACACAATATTCCTATACACTGATATCTTCAGGCAGCCTGATGCCCCCTGAAAATGTGTGGCCCTATGGGCCTAGGCAGAAACGCAGCAATGATTAAAGGGACACAGTTATTGAAGAAATGAAGAGTACACATAAACATAAGCTTCACTGTACTTAAAAATTCTAAGCAGAAGTCCCTTAAAGGTATATCTAAGTTTTCCTTGTTTCTAACTTTTTCTACTGAAACACACATTATATTGAGTCATTCTATACACATAAAACCTATGTTTAAAAAATAAAATAAAAAATGGTTTCCACATCCCCATATCTGCTTACATAGGCACCTGGTATCTGCCAATAGAAACGCTGCATTTGGATATGGTTTTTAACCCTATACTAACCTTCAAGCCAACAGAGATCCAGAGAAATGTCTGAGCTCCTCTGTGCTTCCTTGTGCAGGGGAAAAACAAGACTACACATTCCATAATGCTATGCTGCCCACACTGGCTTCACAGATTGAAACAATGTTATAGCTGCCTGTGATTGGCCAAAACAAATTATGAATTGTATGCTAATTTTAGCAGGGATTTTCAGGGGGGTTATCTCTCAAAATCAGCTGCTAGCAAACTCAAGAGTTTTACCATACTTTAGGGTAAGTTTAATAATGTTTTCATACACTACTAATGCAAAACCCATGAAACCCATGAAAATTTATATACCGGTAGTTATAATGATTTTCATGTATAAAGATCCATCCTCTCATCGTATCAACAGAAATTAATTAAGATTAGTAGTGGGTGGTTATAAAGCATACACGCTTGACAAACTGTAATATTGTCATATATATAACAATCTAATTTCATTATTCCATTGTTAAAGGTCACTATTGCTGTTTTCCATGCTCTTCTTTACAACCTCAATCATAATCTTAATTGGTTGCTTTTAGTAATAATCATTACCTCAAAGTCTGGATTTTACACATAAAATAGCACTAACTTCTATTATATTTATCAATTTTAGGCATTTCCGCTTAGATTTTTTTAATTATGACCAGATGTAAATATGTATAGTTTTCATTTCTTCAATAATTGGGACCTTTTCTGTGTCATTTAAACTAGAAGGGAAAACAAAATAAAAATAGTATATAGATATATGCTGAACGAATAAAATGAAGGTACAAAAAACCCGTTACAGATGTAGACAGTGGGACTTCTCCCTCAATTCTAATTTTCTCATCAAGACGACTTGAAGAAAAAAATGAATTGTGACTAGACATAAGCCGGAATGCTGAATGTTATTGGAGGAAACCAGCGTCCCAAAGCCCTCATAAGTGTTTAGTGTAATGCTGCTATGGGGAATGCACGCACATATTTAGCTGTCTGTGATTACAATCCAAGCAAGGAACTCTGCTCTTTATTCCAGCAGATTATGGATTATTTATGAAGTGAAAAACTCCAGTCAGGTTATGTGTGTGTGTTTAGACAAACATAGATCAACAAAAGAAAAAAAAAGACAGACAGTTAAAGTCTATGTAACCCCTTCACTGCTAAAAATTGGAAAATGTCATTCAGGCTTCCAAAGGACAATGTATCTTATTAATAAATACAAAATAGGGGACACTGACCAGACTAACTATCATGCACTGGTGTTGTTCCAATGCTCTCCTTGCTTGAGAGTCATAGTAATGAATTTACACCAAGTATCCAGGACCATTGTGGTCACATATATAAAATTAGTCTACCCATCATAAATAATGGTATAATATTACATGTGTCTCTTCCCCCCTCCTCTGTGTCTCTTTCCTCCTCCATTCCGTGGGGTCTCCTCTTTGTCTCTTCCCTCATCTCCCCCCCCTGTGTCTCTTCCCCCCTCTCCCTTCCCTGTCTCTCCCCCTCTCCATCCCCTGTGTCTCTCCACCTTTCTCTTCCTTGTGTCTATTTCCCCCTCTCCCTCCCCTGTGTCTTTCCCCCCTCCCCTGTGTCTCTTTCTCCCTGTCTCCTTCTGCCTTTCCCTTGTGTCTCTTCCCCCCCTCCTCCCTCCCCTGTGTCTCTTTCCCCTTTTCCCCCACTGTCTCTTTCCCCCCTCCACCCTCCCCTGTGTCTCTTTTCCCCCTCATCCCTCCGCTGTGTCTCTTTCCCACTTTTCCTTCTGTCTCTTTCCCCCCTCCTCCCTCCCCTGTGTCTCTTTCCCCCTGCCTCTTTCCGCCTTTCCTTTGTGTCTCTACCCCCCTCCTTCCCTCCCCTGTGTCTCTTTCCCCTTTCCCCCTGTGTCTCTTCCCCCCCTCCACCATCTCCTGTGTCTCTTTTCCCCCTCATCCCTCAGCTGTGTCTCTTTCCCCCTGTGTCTCTTTCCCCCCTCCTCTCTCCCCTGTTTCTCTTTCCCCTTGTCTCTTTCCGCCTTTCCCTTGTGTATCTTCCCCCCTCCTCCCTCCCCTGTGTCTCTTCCCCCCCCTTCTCCCTTCCCTGTGTCTCTTTCCCCCTATCTCTCTTTCTCCCCTCACCCCTCCGCTGTGTCTCTTTCCCCCCTCCTCCCTCCTGGTCATTTCAAGCACCATATTTAGAAAACCATATTTCAAAACAAAAACTATAAGTAAGTATTTCATTGAAAGAAAATACTTTAATTTGACAAGGTATACTATATACTCATACATGCACATACTGTACATGATTCCTTCACTGTATTGGCTACCATGAAACGTCAGCTGGATACAAACCACTTGCAAAAATGCAATGAAAAGTGATATCTGGAAGATGCACAGTGACAGCTGCTTTCTCATCGCAGCTCAGAGCATGGTAAAATAATCTGTCTCGGAATACAGATTTTAATAGCAAAACCAATGCTGTGCTGGGGGTTGGGCAAGGCCAATACCAAGAAACATTTAGGAAACCTACACAACAACAGAGACTGCTACACCTTTCTACACTAAAATCACAAATGCAATTAGGTGTTAAATATTTAAAGTTATAAAATATTGGGGAAAAAAAGCAGAATATGTTGATGTATGTGGCTCAGATGCTCATAAGGGTATAGAGCTTCATGGAAGATCATCAAATTAGTCATGCTATGAGAAAAGGGTCAGCAAACTATGGCTTTAGAGCCAAATTATACTTAATACAAATGAATATGTGGCTCTTCTATCAAGCCCAAAATGCATCAGCCTGGATTCAACCCATTGCTAGCTGTGAATTCAAATGAGTAGTAATTTAATTCAGTGATTAATAAAAAGGCCAAACAGGCAAGACCCATACCATTTTGCCTATTTGACAGTGTGCTGTGTCATACAAAAGTAAATATGTTGTTTTTCGTGTTTAGTTATTCAGTCGCGTCCGACTCTCTGTGACTCTAAGGACCACAGCACGCCAGGTGCATCTCTCAGTCACTGCCCCTCTGAGCTCCATCAAGTTCAGGTTCATTGCTACAGTGATCTCATCTATCCATCACTGCCTCTGTCGTCCCCTTCTTCTTGTGCCTTCAATCTTTCCCAGCATCAGAGTCTTTGCTAGGGAATCCTGCCATCTCATGATATGACCAAAATATTTGAGCTTCAGCCTCATGATCATACCTTCTAATAGAGAGTTTGTCTTGATTTCCTGAAGTATTGATTTATTGGGTCTTCTTGCAATCCAAGGGACTCTAAGCAGTCTTCTCCAACACACCATTCAAAGGCGTCAATTATACGGTGCTCAGCCTTCTTTATGGTCCAGCTCCCACATCCGTATGTTACTACTGGAAATACCATAGTTCAAACTATGCAGATCTTTGTTGATAGTTTAATATATTTACTTTTTACTAGCTTGTCCAAGCAAACGTCTTTTAATTTCATGACTACCATCTGCAGAGATCTTGGATCCAAGGAAAATAAAATCTGTCACTGCTTCCACTTCTTCCCCGTCCTTTTGCCAGGAAGTGAGATTGCCGTTTGCCATGATCTTCGTCTTTTTAACGTTGAGCAGCAGGCCACCTTTTGCACTCCCTTCTTTTACAGAGGTGGATTAACATACAGTATCTTTTTGGTCACTTGCTCTAGGATTTTCACTTGGATTGGCTGTTTAATTATACATTTGCAGACCCCTTCAGGAAACAATGCTTAGAATGAACCTTAAAGGGATATAGACGAAATCCCACCTTGTATAGTTGAAAACTAAATTGAAAGAAAATGTATTATATTTTTTATACTACATTGTCACGATCTGCAATTAAATCATGACATACATATATAAAACTTTATTTTTATTATTCAGTTGTATTATTATTATTAAAACAATTATTAATTGAATTTTTTTTTTTTTTTAAATGAATGCTTGAGTCTAACGGTCTGCCACTGGCAGTGAAACCCCCCTCTGTGATTCACCTACCCAATCACATTACAGGAGGGAGGCAGCTAGTGAAATCATGTGGGTGTGTGGCTTGAGGGATAATATATACTGCAGCTATCCTGATCGAACAGGCACTGAGCATGCTCACGTGATCCTATGAGATCTCGCACAATACCACATGATCGCATGATGTCACACATGCATGGTCACATGGGAATCAATGGGAAGCACTAGATGTGCTTTTCAGTGCTTCGAAAGCAAAAACAGCATCTGGTTGGTTTTGCTAAAAAGGAAAACCAGGATGCTTACTGTGTAAAAGTCCCTACCTAATAAAGACCTTTTTATAACACTGTCTTTTTTAACCCTTAGGACCCCCATGGCATCTATCATTAACCCCTTTTCACGGGAGTACAGACCCTGGTGGCAATCTAATGAATAACCACTGGAGTTTCTATGGACTCCCAAGGCACCGACACATTACCTCTATAACACAGGGTTTCCTATGGACCCCCATGGCATACACACTATTACCATGGGGTTATGGACAAAAAAATAACTTTTTGTTTTTTAATTAATAATTATCTACAAATAAAGTTCTATATAGTTTCTAACTATATCATAAATAAAAAACAAAAATTACAGTATACCTTTAAAAAATAAACCGTTATGCACAGGCAATTTATTGTAACTACTACTTGATAAGTGTTATCATTACCTGGTCACAGAACATAGTGGTTAGAGGATATGTTACATACAGGATGTGTTCTAAGCTCCATGGACAGGTTCATAAATCACTATAAGCAAGTGAAAGCTCAATGACCCCCTATAGGGAATGATAACACACCACCAGCAGATATTATGCAGAAGAGGTGGGGGATCAATGTTTATAGTTCATGGACATAAAATAGTAAGTATGTAACCAGACTGTAGAGTAATCTTCCATTATCTTCCAGGAGCTGCATGGTGTGTCATAGTAAACCAATGAGATTCTAATTAGATTGGCATTTTGCATTTTCCCATTGTAGGAAATTAAACTTCCTCTGCATTCAGGGAACCCTCCACACCCATGAGAGTATATTGAGTGTAGCTACCACTGGTGCACGTGGTGCAGCTGAACCAGGGCCCTCACCTCCAGGGGCCACATCTGCCCCTCCCGGTCTTCCCACAGCCCTCTCTAGAACCTCTCTTCTATCACCTCCCCTTTTCGCTCTCTCCATCTTCTTTCTTTTTCCTTTCTTCCCCACCATTTTTCTGTCCTTCTCCACTCTCCCTTCCTCTCTCCTCTCCTGTTTCTAATCCTCATATTCCCTCCCCTTTCACTTCTATCTCTTGTTGCCTTCCCTTTCACAAACTCCTCTTCCCTTTCCTCTTTCTCTCCTTTTTTCTTCTCTCCCATTCTCTCTCTCCTGCTCTCTCCTTCTCTTCTTCTCCCAAAACTCCATCTTGTCCCCTTTTTCTCACACTTCTCTCTGACCCTTTCTTCTGTTTCTCTCAACCATTCTTCTACTCCATTCTCTCACTACCCTCTTATCCCTCCCCTCCTCTCTATTCCATTAATCCTGCCTCTTATCCTACCTCTCACTTCTCCCCCCTCCCTTCTCCCCCTTTTTCTGTCTTTCTCCCCCTCATATCTCCTTCCTTCCTTTTTCCACTCATCTCTCCCCCTACACTCTCTGCCCTATTCTCTATTTTTCTTCTCTCCCCCTCTCAATTGTTCTTCTTATCCTACTATTGTCCTCCTCCTTTCTCCACCTTGTAAATCCTCTTTTCTCTCCCCATTCTCTATCTTTCCTCATTCTCTACCCCTAGTCTTTTTTCTCCCCTCTTTTCTCCCTCTCTCATTCTCTCTCGACAATTTGTCATTACTGTAGAATCCTGGTTATCTGGCACCCTACTAACCGGGACTCTCAAGCAACCGGCACCAGCATCAATTCCCCAAATTCAAAAAACTCCCACTAAACCGGCATAAGCGGCACTATCCGGCAGCTCGAGACTGCAAAAAAAAAAGCTAACTTTTTTCCTAATTGTTTCTTAAAGGTATTTTGAGGGGTTTTGGGGGGGGTTAAGGGTTCTTTAGACCCTTAAAACCGGGGACTCCCGATTAACAGTCAACTACAGTTATCCGCGAATAGGGAGTCCCAATGGGTGCCATATAACAGGGGTTTTACTGTATTTCTCTTTATCTTCCTCCTCCCTCACTCTTCTTCCTGGCCTTCTCTCTATATCTTTCACCAAACTATACTCTTTTCCACTTCTCTCTCCATTCCCCTATACCCGTTTCTCTACCTCTCTCTCTTTCCTACTTTTTCTTCCCATCCCCTCATTTATCTCTCACTTCTTCTTTCCATTCCCCCATTTATCCCACCCTCTCCCCATTCCTTCTTGCATTCCAACTTTTTCTTCCCTCTCTCGGCCTACGTCTTCTCCCGCCCCCTTTTATCCTCTCACTCTTCTCTTTTTCCCATTTCATCCCACTCTCATCTCTCTTTCAACCTTTCCCCCCTTTCTCTCTTGACCCCCTCTCCATAACCATAACTGTCTCTACCTCTCTACACCCTTGTCTCTCTACCTTCCACTTCACCCTTCTATCTCTTTCATTTCTCTGTCATAGATAGATAGATAGATAGATAGATAGATAGAGAGATAGATAGATAGATAGATAGATAGATAGATAGATAGATAGATAGATCAGCCAAGGTCATTGGGCCTCATACCATCCAGTCAGCAGAACCACTCTCCATCTGCCATTTTTCCAGTTCCAAGGAGAAGCACTGATATAGCTGTTACCAATCTGTCAGTCACAGTATACCCTCAATGCTCTAAATGTTTTCTCATGCCATTTTCACATTTCTGCCACTGATAAATTCAGTTTGTGAGTAACTGTGAGATAATTGTTCGGTTAATGATGAAATGGCTTTGTGTGCTATAATTGCTGGACCTCAGGCCAATGGGTTTATGGATGACAGAGGGAGAACCTAGTAAATTCCCAGAACAAGTAGCTGCATAGCAGGGAAGCTGATATTTGATGGATTGTGTTTTAGAGCTACAGGTTAGCACAGATACTTCTGACAATGAGCCCACAAGGACCCCCACATCAAATTATCTAACACGTCCACATAAGAAAATGCTTTGTACATTACTACAATATGTTATCTGAATATAAAAGAACCACTTCACAGAATGTTTCTACTTCTTCAAATTTATTTGCAGCAATTTCAGACTACAATTAGGGAAGTACAGATTTTGCCAGAAAGTCTTTTTTAAACTTTGCGTTACTGATTTTGCATACAAAATATGTGCTCTTTTTAAATTATTTATTTATTCAATCTGAAGGTACAGCATGTATGGAATACGCAACATAAAAAACATTCAACATGTTACCTAATTATGGAGTAATTTTGCAGACATACAGTACAGAGTTATAAAACCCATACAAAAATTGCCAGAAATGTATAAAAGTAAAAAACAGAGCCTTTTTGCCTTTGTTTAAACTCCCAATGCCCTTGGCCCACCAAAATAATTGCAAATTATTTTGCTATTTTTTGTATCCCCTATTCTTTTAATCCCCCAGTCCCTATGCCCTTGCTTTTCACTAGTAAGTAAAGTAACAAAAAAGGAATAAGGGGGAGGGGAATTGAAGGGGAAGAGGGAAAGGAGAAATCAATTGAAGCATCAAGTACAGTAAGAACTCCAAAGAGTTCAAATTGGTCCTTCTCTGGAGATCCCCGCAGACAAGTTTCAGTGATATACATACAGTGATGTACATATGCACATATGTTAACATTTTTAAAACATCATATTAAAAGTGAGAACAGAGAGAAAAGTATAAATTAGATGTTAGACATAATTAGATAAGGACCAGTTGCTCAACCCAATGGAAAGCACAGCAACCAAGGAGCCTATTTTAGATAGAATGCAGATATGGAGTTATGAAGCCATTAGTTTGTTTCTATTTTAATGTCTTCTATGATTAGAGCTATTATTTGAGTGAGCCCGACTCTCTGTGACCTCATGGACAAATGTGCTTGGCGTGTTGCCTCCATCTGATCACCGAGAGTTGGACACGACTGAAGGCCTCAAAAACAACAACAAAATAGCATAGTGATAAGACCCCATCAGCGACAGGGGCCTTTGCCATTTTCAAATCTGTTATAGTTTTTACAATTTTCTCTAAACCTATTTTTGGTACTTTCTAAAACAATTTCCCCATTATTAAGTCAAGTTATTCAAAAGAAACATACTATAAATAACATAATTCTGTGGTCTTTTAGGAGATAATATATAACATTTAAAAATCAAAGTATATTGCAAAATTGTATATATATTGTATATATACATATACACACACACACTAGCGATTTGCCTGTCAAAAATAACAGCATGATTTATTTTGATAAATTGTTTCTCTCCCCCCTGTGTCCCTTTACCCCCTCTCCTGTGTCTCTTCCCCCCTCCCTCCCATCTTTTCACCCCCTCCTGTGTATTCCCCCCTCTCCCTGCCCTGTCTTCCCACCCCCTCTCCCTCTCCTGTGTCTCCTTCTCCCTCCCGTTTCTCCTCCCCCCTCTCCCTTTCCTCCTTTCCCCCTCTCTCCCCTGTGCCTCTTTCCCCCCTCTTCCTCTCCTGTGTCTCCCCTTCTCCCTCCCCTGTGTCTGTTCCCCCCTCTCACTACCCTGTGTCTCCTCCCCCCCTTCCCCCTCCCCTGTGTCTCCACCACCCCTCTCCCTCCCCTGTGTCTCT
This sequence comes from Discoglossus pictus, assembly GCA_027410445.1. Taxonomy (NCBI): domain Eukaryota; kingdom Metazoa; phylum Chordata; class Amphibia; order Anura; family Alytidae; genus Discoglossus; species Discoglossus pictus. Next base: position 65,225,234 of record CM050172.1, on the reverse strand, counting down.
CCCCGCCTCTCCCCCTGTGTCTCTTCCCCCCTCCCCCCGTGTCTGTTCCCCCCTCCTGTGTCTTTTACCCCCTCTCCCTCCCGTCCCCCCCCTTCATCCCCTGTGTCTCCCCCCCCCCCTCTCCCTCCCCTGCGTCTCCTGATGCCGATTCTAGGGTATACCACAAATTACACCTCTCAGTTACCCTGGGGGCCTTGGTTACTACCAATCAACTTCTTGAGGTGGCAGGAAAGTTTGAATGCACATGGAGTTCCTATCTGTACAACGGGCATTTGCCATCTACAACAGACAGTGCTTTCAGTAGGTCTAATGAAAGCTGATTAGTTTATAATTACACACCCTCCTGAGAAAGTGGATCAGTTGAGAAAGGGAAATTGGGAAACACAGTAAAGAATAATTGCATATAAAAAATCAGAAAATATAAAGGCTACATGTATTTATTAATTTATTGCTTTAGAAAGACTTTTGCCCATCATCATGTTTAGCTACCTATAACATCATATTAGAAAATAAGTAATCACAGTCAATTAGTAGTTATCTTATTTTTAACATTCGTCTTTTGACACAGGCATACTTACAATGTGAGTTTAGCTATCAGTACATTGTGTATTTATAGAGTGGTGCTAACTATAATACAACCGTGTAACAACTGTTTGTATTTGTGTTTTCTTGGCTGTTTAATGTGTTTGTACAGTTGTTTTTTATGTGTCCTAGCCCCTATGACTACAGATACAATGTTCTTTACTAAACCATAAATCCAAGTTATTAATAGACATCTTGTGTAAATGCTGCCAGTAAGGAATATGAATACACATATGATGGATGTAAAAAGGAATAGGGTCATGGGTGCAGGAACTTGGGGGGGACAAGGGGGACAAATCCCCCCCATGTGTGTGTTTATGTGTAGAGAAGCAGTTGTGTGGTATTTTATGCTATATGTGGTTTTTCTTTGGCTCCCACACCAATGAATAGTGTGATCGCTCATATGATACCACATTAAATCTTAGTATCATTACAGATATTAGTAACTTACACTGCAATTATAGCACATAAAGCCATCCATTTTATTTAGCAAATGTACTGTTTTGATTAAAAAGGATAAAAATTGTACTAATGTGGTAAATTATGTTCCATATGAATAACTAAACATGATAAATAATTACATAGATAAATAAATAAATAAAAACAACTACCTTTTTTTATTTTTTATATGCAATTATTCTTTACTGCATGGTTACATTTAGTTTTCTTGCCTGCTGCTGCTTGTTCAGAAATCTTTTTCCATGTAATGAGCTTCTCTTAAATCCTGCTGAGTACTGGCAGCTATAGCTGCCACATTTTCATTGTGCAGAGAGAAACTGTATTCAAAGTCTCCTTCTACTTTTGCTGAAACTAAATGGCACAGCAGCATAAAGGCATACAAAAGTATAAAGAGACTGCAGTAACATGTTACCTGTTGTCAAGTGTCATTTTCAAAAGGAGTACCGTATTTGACGGTGTATAAGACGGCTTTTTTGCCCTGAAAAACATGCCTCCAAGTGGGGGGGTCGTCCTATACGCCGGGTGCACTTCATTTGGCATAGACATAGCTGCCCATAGTGGCCTTCCGATACTCGCCCGGTGCCCATAGTGGCATCCCGATGCCGGCCTACCTCATTCTACATACCATCCAGTATCACGCAGCATCCAGCGCGGCCGCGGCGGGTCATCAGCGTGGCTGCGGCGAGCATCAGCAGCGAGATGAGGGGCCATCCTTTTCGGCGTAACCTTCCCGTTCTGCTCGGCTGGAAGCAGCGGCGCCCCGGCCTACCACTTGTCTACGCAGAGCTCGCACATGCGGACTTGCGCACTAGTGCCGGTCACAGGGTGATGCAGGGGCGGGCCGGAGGCGCTGCTGTCGCGTTGCGGCCGTACAATTGTGACAATGACAGGTACTGTAAAGGTGTGCGGAAGAGGGGGTAGTCTTATACGGCGAGTATATAACAAACTCTATATTTTGAGTGGAAATGTTGGGGGGTCGTCTTATACGCCCAGTTGTCTTATACGCCAGCAAATACGGTATGTTTGAAAAATATGACCACATTTGTCTTTTTAGACCTTATATATGAGCTAAGAGAACTCAAAGTACAGAAGAATATAGGAAGATGTAAGGGAAGACAGGTTAATTGGATGTAGGAAGCAGGCAATGGGGAACAGTGATAACATTCAATGTAAAATTGTGTTAAATGGATTGTTGGAGCTTAATTTTTCCACACAAATAAATCAATATAATTAAAATTAAGGTTTGTTCATTTTTAACTTAATTTTTAAATGTTGTATATTTAATAAACCTATATTGAAGGAGCTTATGGCCTGGCAAGCTGTCTGCTTCAAACTCTTCCTGTTTCTATGCAGAGTAGGGCTCTGAGAAAAAAAAACATATTGGTTGCCACCAGTCACGCATAGGTTCAGGATGCAAGTGATTACTAAGATTGACAATTGGTTTCTTACAACAGAATAACTCAATTTTAAACACTTCTATGCTTTAGCGTGTTTCTGCTTCAATCTAGTGTATTAAATATTTCAGTCAGATTTGGGGCATCACATAGTGAGCCTTCTAGATAGGAGGCACCCTTCAAGGGTAACAGGCGTTCTTCTTCTTTCACAAGCATCATTGCCTATTCCCATAACACATGCTATATATGTGTGTAATATATATATATATATATATATATATATATATATATATATATATATATATAATACTACTTACTGGGGCCATTAAGGTGCTAGGTTTGACCCTCTTAGGTCGTTTTTGCAATATCAGGTGAGGTCTCAGCTGGTTTTATGTGTTTTTTTAAAGATTTGCGTTCAATTATATATAAAAAAAAATTGAGTACATCTACAAGTCTCAGACAAGCAGTAATACGTGTTTTCCTACAGAATTTGTCGGTAAAGAGTGCTCGCACTGCCACTAAGGATTCTGGGTACTTCCATGCAAATGAAACTCAAATGTGCCAATTTTTTACACTGTACCCCAATCTAAGGCTATGTTCTAGAGCAGGGGTGTCCAAGTTCGGTTCTGCTGGGCTGCACACCGGCCTGGGTGTGAGGATATACCTGCTTCACTCAGGTGAGACTATTGCTTCTTCAGTCATCCTGTTTGACTCACCTGTGCACAGAAAGGAATTCCTCAAATCCAGGCCTGTGTTTGGCCCAGCAGGACCAAATTTGAACACCCTCTAAAAATGTTAAGTTCATATCTTACACAGCTGCTAATATTGTTAATTTGTTAGACGCTTCACATGTGCAGTTTTCTTGAACTATAGTGGTGCATTAAATATATTTTCTTAAGATTGAATTGAAACATAAAAATGTACCTTGAAACTGTATGCATAGCCATTTATTCCTTGCCAGGAAAGTATCTGCAGTTCCTCTTGTGTCTCTATTGCCTCAGCCAAGTCCATCACTATTATTTTCTTGATTTCTGTCTTGCAGATTTTTCCTGTATCTTAATACAACTGTGATGAAAAAATGATTACACAATAACATAACGGCTCATTTCATATGTTGAAAACTACAATGTGATGTTTAATATTAAAGGGACATGGAAGGTTTCTGGATTTCACCAGAAATTTTATATACTTATTTATTTATCTTTTTATTTTTGTGCACTTTATTATGTGCTTAAAAGCTCTGTTTTGTGCTATGAATTCTAACACCTCCAATCACTTTCACGTCTCATCAAAGTACAGGATGGCTTTTTTATGTGCTGAATTGGTGCTACGATTTGTAAGTAAGAGCCTTGCGGGACCTTTTTGGCGTAAGTAAGCTGCTGCTCGGTTTCAGCTAATTACCGCCTTGATGAAAGGGTTCAGGTAGCATTTGAATAGCGACCTTGGCTTTCTTGAGGCCGAAACTCTTGTGGCCGCGTAAGATCAAAGGCTTTCCTGCTGCGCGGGCGGCGGCAACGGGATAACAGGGCGCCGTCCGCAAGCCTGCTGGAGCCCTCGGCCGCAAGGGAATATAATACAGAAGTAACTTGCGGGCCGGTCCTTGCGGCCACGCATCTCCTATGGCCGTTAATTGAATGAGGCCCTAGAACATGACCAAGTAGATATCTTACATTAGCCTTCAGTTCCTACATCTCCTCCCAGGTACCTAATTATTTTTAGAATAAAGTCAAAATGACTGTAATCATAAAAACAATCAATAAATGACTTTAAAAAAATGACTATTTTTTTTTAATTTTATTGGAAAATCATTTTTTCACATTATCAAGACATGTTCTTCAAAACTGAAAACTAAAAATATGACACATCAATAGTACTTTAAGTTATCGTATATACAACTTTGATACCATTTTTTTTCAAGTTTTATTAGAAGAGAAAAACTATTTTGAATTACAACAATCATTAAATATGATAGAAAAGTAGAATAAGTATTTATATAACAAAATGGATTTTTGATAAGAGATTACTCATTATAAGGCACTGTTGTCTTTATAGTGATATATAAATATTTTTTCCTTATTAAATGATTTCTTCTTAAGGCTTTCCTCTCCATTGATTGAGATGTCCAAAATGTACTACAAATGCATTATACTTAAGGTTACACAAAATCCATATTCTAGCTCACAAATTAAGTCAGACCTGCAACTAGAAAAAGTATAATATTTCTGAAAAAATATTCCGAGTACTAAATAGGACTTGCAAAAGCTTTTTAAAACATGTATTAAAACTGTAGCAGCAATTAAACACAAACTACTGTACTTTAAAAGCATGGGAAGGCATTGAAAGACATTATAATTAATTGAACAACAGTCTCAAACTCAAATATGCAATTACATTTTTTTATTTTTAACCGTTATTTATGTAATATCGATCCCAGAACTCAAAGGGCTAATACAGATCATGAAACCCACATGGACTAAAACAGATGCTCTAATGCATTGGCTAGAGTGCTAGCTGGATGGGCAAACATTACTTATTGGCTCTTATTAAAACTTAGTCTCCAATTGCAGATTACGTCTAACTTCTGTCAATTAGTGACATCATGATGATGTACTCATTTTCTATTGGCTTAAATTGTGGGCCTGGTAAAATATTGCAAGCTCATATAATCACGCCCTCTGAAATCTTACTTACGAAGGCATGGATTACGTATGGAGGCTGAAAGACTTAAGTTCTGGGTTAGAGATAATAGAATACATCTAGAAATTTTGAGAAAATAGCACCCACAGCCACATTTACTATTTGAAGTAAGTTACGGGTTTCTAATACAATACGGCCTTACGTTTTTATGGCTTGCATCTCCTTATATGTCAGCGGCTGTTACCATTTTTAGGTATTTCCACTTAGAATGTTTATTTGCAATTATGTTTATTTCATGTGCGTTTTATTTCTCAAATGAATAGGACCATTTCTGTGTCACCTTGAAGATGAACAAGAAAATGCTAATAAGTGATAAGTTTATCTACAGCTATTAGTATAGACACCAGTGGAGTTATGTTGTCTCCGAGCATTAAAAGGCATCACAACCTGCTACAAACTTTCACTTCTCCCTGAGGAAACAGCCAGCACTTTCTCAGAATGGATAGAGTGCAGCTGCGCGCTCCGCTCACACATTTGACACCACTTCTCAGACTGCTGTCACTTTCCTTTTCCCGCCTGAATATTTTTACTAGAGGCGCACCTGCTCCACCCCCCACCTGCTCCTCCCTCCACTTCAGCTCTCAGCAGGGCATTTACGAGGTGGATTCACAAACTTCCAAAATCGGGAACTGGAGCAAATTAGGGCAGGGCAGATGTCAGTCAAGGTGCGTCCATTATATTTGTTGACAGATTATACCTCTAAGACTGTCAAATTTACCATATTTGGCTCTTTCTCATGACAGGAAGATTACACCTCGTCAATTAGCACAAATCAGTGTCTGACAAGTCTGGACAAAAGAAGATGGAGAAGTTATAAGACACTGCTGATTATTTTAATAAACCATGGACGTTTTATTAAAACTATTTTGTTGTTTAGTCGGTCCAACTCTCTGTGACCCTATGGACCACAGTGTATTGTTGTTGTTCAGTCCTTCAGTCATGTCCGACTCTCAATGACCATATGGACGCAGCACCCATAGTATTTGGATCTTTCCTGTTTCATCCCTGCCAGCAGGGGCATGCAGTAGCCAATAGTTGGAGAGACAGTGACCTTGTTCAATTTGCTATTATGGTGAGTGTTAGATTTAGGGCTTTGGGTTAGGATAGTGTCAGATGATAAGCTTTACGTATTAAAATAGTGGAGCGCTGTCATAGGGCGCTACCCTACCCTCTATATATATATATCAATATCTATCTATCTATCTATACTGTTTATACATATATATATACATATATATATTCCTTATTTGTACGGTGGAGGGCTTCTATCACTCTTAGCCCACCATATGTGAAATAATTGCTGTATTGAACTACTCTCTACAACAATCACCACACAAACCAGGCACTCACACCACACTGATGATCAGCAGTTATCATGAAACAGTGCTGTATGTGGTTAAATGACCTGGTTGGTGAAAAATCCATCTGCTGCTATGCCTAAAACTGTGAAATACAGTAAGCATATGCTTAAAATATGTTTAAAATGGTTTGGATTGACACCGTGAGGGTGCATTATGTGGTCTCATTTGCATGCCCTGCCCAGTTTTCCCAGAGTGCAGTGCATATACTGTATTTCTGAGAAATTTGAGCAGGAAAAAAGTTATTAACTTATTTTTTAGACATTCAAATAGAATCATTAATGCACTATTCCTTATTTGTACTACTGTACTTTGTACAGTGGAGGGCTTCTATCACTCTTAGACCACCATATGTGAAATAATTGCAATATATATATATATATATATATATATATATATATATATATATATATATATATATATATATATATATATATATATATATATATATATATATATATATATATATATATATATATATATATATATATATATATCAATATGTATATGTATATCTTTATTTCAGAGGGAATTATAAAAAAAAAAAGAGTAAAGAACTGTTGAGAGCTCAGGGTCAACCAGGTAAGGGCCCCAGTGCATTGCACCAGGTAGTTCCGCCCCTGCACAATGGGATGGTGGTTGCAGATGCATCTGCCAGTACTCTCATTAACTCTAAGAAAATGTTAATTGGTTTACAGGACACACCAAGAAGCAGGCTTAGGCCCTCATTCAATTGCGATTTAACCAATTGAATAGTGCTCTAAATAAGCACATAGCATTTTTTTTTTTAAGAAGTTTTTAGTTAGGGAAAACCTTGCTTTTGGATAGATGCTTACTAACTAAAAACATATTTAAAAAATATATGTTATGTGCTTATTTAGAGCCCTATTAAATTGGCCAAATTGCAATTGAATAAGGGCCTTAGAGAGGAAAATGGTACCCTGCAGTAAAAAAAATAATTGTTTATGTAAGTGAAAAATATAAAAGGCTGTGAATATTTTATTTCTGACAACTTATATATATACTAGCGAATTGCCCGTCAAAAATGACGGGCATGAAATTGTAAGCCAGGGAATGCTGTTTGAGACATAATGTAAAGCGTTTTTTACCGTGCAAACCTTCAGCGCTCATTGCAAGGCTTGCGCTGAGCGCCTTCGGTGCTCATTGCGAGGCTGTTGGATGTTATTTTTTTTATTCTTAGAGGGGCTTTTGCTGTCAATGTAAGGTTGGTGCTGATCTACTTTTCGCGCCTATTGCAAGGCTGTCCCCTGGTGTATTTTGTATGGTATGAGCAGCGTTGGCGTTCGTTGTGAGGCGCGCAGTGAATGTGTTTTGTGTTTATTGTGATACTTTTTTTTTGTGTATATGTATTTTTGTATGCCAATTAAATAATGAATCAATTAATAAACTTTACCTATTTCTAAGTAATATATGCAGGAAGCATTGTGCTGAAGAGCTGACAATCTGTTTCAATGTTCCTGCAGCATACCATGTAGGTGTGCAGTGTTGTTGAGCTGAGGTGTAAGTGTGAGCAATGTGTGCAGTGTGTAGTGTAAATAGGCTGCGTGCGTGAGGGAAAGCCGTTAGAGTAGCTGTGTACTTCCGCATTGTGTAAGTTAGTGTTGTAAAATGGCGGCGAATGTGTATGTGGTATGCGGGTGTGGATTATTTAGCGTCCTTGCTAAAAGTGTATCGTTACCTTGTACGGATTTTTTGAAAATCCATCTTGGTGGTGTTTTGTGGCTTTAGGGTCGTGTAGCCTCGTTTTCAGTTTTTTTCAGCGCCCATTTTTTCTCTTGCTAAGGGGATTTTCGTGTGTCTAAACTCTGGTATTTGGACTTAAATTGAGGTGTAACTTCACTTGCAGAGGCCCTGGGTGCCCCCCTCGCTGTGGTAAGCTTTTTATGTATGTTTTGTGTGTATTTATTGTGTTTTTAATGTTTTCAGGTCCGCGCGGTTCAGCCGTTAAGGTCGTAATTTTGCGAGGTCGTATTTATTTTGTCTAAGTCCGTAAATGTTGCGTTGTAAGAGCCGTGGTTCGTATTTTGGCGCTTGTGTGTGTGTTTGTAACCCCCTTGTGAGGCGCCGTAGAGCCTACACCTCCGCAAATACGGCCCCTCGCTTTGTGAGCTCACAAAGCGTGACGACGATTCGTAGTTGGACAATTATAATATGTGATATATATATATATATATTTCTTATTCACACTCTAGTGGTCCTCTGTAGCACCTTCTCTCCCAATTACTGACTCTATCAGTAGGAAGTCTCATATGAATCAGTATTTGGGATAAATACACTGTTGCTATATGTACGGCACAACATTACAATATTAAGACTTTCAGGCAAATCATTTGCAAAATAGATACAGAATCTGTTGCCTGTTGTTCTATCACATTCAAGGCCATGGTGCCCTCTCCGGGTTTCTGAATTCCATTACTGGAGAGCTCGGCAACTCATATATATTCATTAGATAGTCACATGGGGCCTCATTCAATTGCGATTTGGCCACTTGAATAGGGCTCTAAATAAGAATATAGCATATTTTTTTAAAGAAGTGTTTAGTTAGTGAAAACCTTGCTTTTGGATAGATGTTTCTAACTAAAAACTTCTTAAAAAAAATATGTTACGTGCTTATTTAGAGCCCTATTCAATTGGCCAAATTGCAATTGAATGAGGCCCATGGTTAGGTGTTGAATGATTATACCTGTTTGAAACAGTTGGCTCAATCAGTTTAACTAAAACAATATAGTAATCTGTAAACCCTGCTGTATTAGCCATCCCCTCATCTACTATAAAATAGTACGGTCCTATCCGGTTACGCTGGTTCATGCTGGCGCAGCACAAGGCAGCAGCAGTAGCGGTGAGCATCCGCTAGATGGCGCTGCCGATATTCCAGTGCCATATCGTAGAGTCAAGGCTTAGGTAAACTGTTAGGGTTAGGGTTAGGCTAACGTTATAAGCTTAGAATTTCTCTCACGTATCGGCAGCGCTGCAAAATATCGGCAGCGCCATCTAACGGTTGGAGGCCGCACTGCAGCGGCGGACTTGTCCCTACACCATAACGGAAAAGATCCAATAGTACTTCATGTCAATTTCCTACAGTCATACTTCAGTAAATAATCTCTTGGTGCATCACTTTTCTAATTCTTTGTTGATTCCTGAAAGGTATATCTAAGTTTCCATGTTTTTCTAATCTAACACAACAGAATGGTTCAAGATAGAAAAAGGAGTGCAACAAGGTTGTATGTTGTCACCTTATTTATTCCACGCATATGCAGAATACATCATGAGTAAGGCTGGACTGGATGAATCCAAAGTGGGAATCAATATTGCTGGAAGGAATATCAACAACCCCAGATACGCGGATGATACTACTCTGATGGCTGAAAGTGAGGAGGAACTGAAGGACTTATTGATGAGGGTAAAAGAAGAGAGTGCAAAAGTTGGCCTGCTGCTCAATGTTAAAAAGACGAAGCTAATGGCAAACAGCAATTTCACTTTCTCGCAACTAGATCGGGGAAGAAGTGGAGGCAGTGACAGATTTTATTTTCCTTGGATCCAAGATCTCTGCAGATGGTGACTGTAGTCATGAAATTAAAATGGAGGAAAGCTATGGCAAGCTTGGACAAGCTAGTGAAAGTAAATATATTAAACCATCAACAAAGGTCTGCATAGTCAGAAATATGGTATTCCCAATAGTATCATACGGATGTAAGAGCTGGACGATAAAGAAGTCTGAGCGCCGTGGAATTGACACCTTTGAATTGTGGTGTTGGAGAAGACTGCTTAGAGTCCCTTGGACTGTGAAAAGATCCAGTAAATCAGTACTTCAGAAAATCAAGACAAACTGCTCACTAGAAGGTATGACCATGAGGCTGAAGCTCAAATATTTTGGCCACATCATGAGACCGCAAGATTTCCTAGAAAAAGACTCTGATGCTGGGAAAGATAGAAAGTACAAGATATAATTTGTTGTCCACCCCCCAGAGCTGCTTACATAGGTACATTGCACCTACCAATAGAAACACTGCAATTGGGTACGTTTTTTTTTATCCCTATACCAACTTTCAAGCAAAGTGCAGAAATCCACAGAGCAATGTCTGGGATCCTCCGTGCTTCCTTGTGCAGAGAACTACACATCCCACGATGCCTTGTTGCACAAACTGACTTTACAGGTTGAAACAATGTATTAGCTGCCTTTGATTGGCCAAAATTATGAATTGTATGATCATTTTAACAGTTACAGTTAATGCACAAAATCAGCTACTTGCAAACTCAAGACATTTAGCAAAATTTACAGTAATTTTATTATTGTTTATTTTGGTAGTTTTTCATGCAAAAAAAAAATGTTTGCATACTCTAATGATTCTCCTCTATCAGATGCATTTAATATCCAGGAAATTTAGCTATGCCTTTAAGTCAAGTGTAGGCAAGTTATATCCTGGAGAGCCACACACAGGATTTTAGGATTTATTTTCATGCAAGGTGAGTCAGTCAGGATGACGGAAGAAGTGTCTTGTCTCTTTGCAGCAGGGATATCAGCAAATCCTGGCCTGTGTGTGGCTCTGCTTTCTAAAAACAGTGGTGCGCAGCGGCCAGTAGGTGGCACGATGGTGGCTCACAGCTACTTTCTTCAGTTTATTCTTAGGGTGAGTGTTAGATTTAGCAGTCATGGTTAGGGTAATGGTTTAGGGTTAGGGTAGTGGCAGATGATAAACTTTACATAATAAAACTACTTTACTATGTAAACTTATCATCTACCACTTCCCTAATCATAACTCCTAAATTTAACCCTAAAACTAACACTAACCCAAAGAACAAATTGAAGAAAGTTTTGACGGTCCACTATCACTCCACCTACTGGTCCCTGCCCGCCACTACTGGTGGCGATGAAAAGGAAAGACCCCATTATTAAGTTTAGTTATTCAAAAATGTGTGCAGGGGCATTTTGACCACGCCAATTCTTGTTTGTGGTATTGTCTTTCAGTAATCCCCAGTAGAAGTCCCTTGGGCATATTAATTATCTGGCAAAGTCTTCATTCTACCTGTAATAGTCACTACGTATATTAACCCTTCTAAAGGAGGAAAACAAACATGTTTTTTTTCCAAATTATTGCGCGCCGTCTCAATTTGACTGGCATGTGCTTATGGAGACATTTGTCAGCATTATGGTTCTTGTATCCACATACTCAACAGGACCTTGTGGATCAGGAAAGAGCAGGGATAAGGTCAATTAGGGTTTAGCAGGGGCCTGGCAGATATCTTAATTAGGGTGATATCTGTGGCGTTGCCTCTTATGTTGTTATGAAACAGCCAACTGCTGAGTGGGCTTTGCAGCTTTCTCTCTCCCTGCAGCTGTCAATGTAACTGTGGCCTAAGCCCATAACAACAGCTGAGAATGACCCGCAATGATACAGTCTGAGGGGGAGGAGGGAGCTGCCGCTGATAATGAGTTTGCAAACTTCTTGAGGTATCTGTTACATATAACTTGCAGATGCCTCCCGCTTCCGTTCAGAGACAGATGGGGGAATTACTTGCCTGACACGGAAAAACTGTCTCGATTACGCAGAACTGTCACAGGTTTAACCCGTTCACAGGACGCAAAAGCCACTGCGCAGGTTCAGTGAAAGAGACAGAATTTGTTGCAGAAATAAAAAATAAGCCCAATTGCAATCCGTTGTAATTGAAAAGTAGTGTCTTAAAAGTGACATACAAGTTATGTATCTTTCTTGTTTTGTCTTCTTTACCGTTTCGTCCCAGCCAGCGGTAGCATGCAACGGCCACTAGGTGGCGCAGTGGTGGCACACTGAGAATTTGTTCAATTTGTAGAGTGAGGGCTATGTTTGGGTTTAGGATCAGGGTTAGAGTAGTGCCGCAAAAACATGCAACAATGGTAACTCGCCAGGACTTTATTCAATTTGTTGTTAGGGTTAAGGTTAGGTTTAGGGTTAGACTAGGACTTATGGTTGGGATTTATGGTTAGGGTTATGGTTCAGGGGTAGGGTAGTCGCAGATGATAAATTGTGAGTTGTGCGCCTTACTATTTTAGTATGTAAAGCTGAACATCTGCCACTACCCTAACCCTAACCCTAAATCAAACCCTAACAACAAATTGAACAAAGTCTCGGCGTTACACTACCCTAACCCTAAATCTAACCCTAACAACAAATTGAACAAAGTCTCGGCATTACACTACCCTAACCCTAAATATAACCCTAACAACAAACTGAACAAAGTCTCAGCATTACACAACCCTAACCCTAAATCTAATCCTAACAACAAATTGAACAAAGTCTCGGCGTTACACTACCCTAACCCTAAATCAAACTCTAACAACAAATTGAACAAAGTCGGCGTTACACTACCCTAACCCTAAATCTAATCCTAACAACAAATTGAACAAAGTCTCAGTGTTGCATTACCCTAACCCTAAATCTAACCCTAATCATAACAACAAATTGAACAAAGTCTCGGCGTGACACAGTTGCTCCACCTAGTGGCCACTACAAGCCACTGCTGCAGGGACGAAACAGGAAGGGACCAAGGTAATTTTTTGTGTAAATTGAAAGGACAGGAAAATACTTTTTTCTTTGTTGCATCAGAAAGAGGGTATTTAATAACGTGACACAGTGTGTTTTGTTTTTTCACATAAAGGACCAACATTTATTTAGAACTTTAACTGCTTTTAGGGGTTTGACCTCTGCCAGCCAATGAGATCTACAGATTACAGTATGCCCTCTGCATTTCCTGTTGCTTTCAGTGAAGATCAAACAGGTTTTACTTTTTTATGCAAAACACAACTTTTGCAATGTTTAAAACATACACTTTTAAATGCTTTAAAAATCAGTCGTGTTCCATGTATCTATAACATACAAACATAGATTTGATCGCCGATAAGGACCAAAAAAGACCATCTAGCCTGCTTATTCTATCTACTCAAACAAATAGCTTAATTTAGCCTCAGGAAAGGCTTGTGCTTATCCCAGGCATGCATAAATGCCATAACTGTGTTTGGCCCCGGTATTTTGCTATGTATCTTATCATTTGCCACTACCACTATTTTTTTTCCACCCCTTTCCCCTGTATTTCTTTTCCCCCCTCCCTGCCCTGTGTCTCTTCCCCCCTCTACTATGTCTCTTTTTCCCCCCTCTCCCTCTACTGTGGCTCTTTCCCCCTTCTCCCTCCCCTATGTCTCTTCCCCCCTTCTCCCTCCCCTATGTCTCTCCCCCTCTACCTCCCCTGTGTCTCTCCCCCACTATCCCTCCCCTGTGTCTCCCCCCTCTCCTGTTTCTCTCCCCTCCATGTCTCTTCTCCCCTCCCCTATGTCTCTCCTTCCAATCCTTCCCATGGGTCTCCCCCCACTATCCCTCCCCTGCCCTGTGTCTTCCCCCTCCTTCTTCCTCTTCTCCCCTCTTCCTCCCCATCTCCCCTGTGTCTCCCCCCTCCATCTCTCCATCCAGCGCTCTGTACGGACTTAGGAAGTAAGTGTGTACGCTCCATGGAGCATTACATACTTACGACAATTATATTAGTGATATAATAGATATTATTATTATGATGATTATGATGATGATGATTCTTAATACTACTACTACTAATAATAATAGTGATAACAATAATAGTAATAATAATAATAACAATAATAATAATAATGATGATAATAATAATAATAATAATATTAAGCAAACAAAATTCTACATCAGGTCAAGTGCAGCGTGTGGAACAGGTAATATTGCAAAACAGGTTTTTGTGCATAAAAACAGCTATTCAAAATTGGCAAAAAAATACTAAATGCCATTCACAATCAGACTGTTAAATAGCAATTAAATGTATTGGAAAATGATGTAGAATATCTGCAAGTGACCAATTATCATCCTCTTAGGCGGGAGGGTCTGTGATGGGTTCTCTGATGGGTCAAAGAGTTAAAGGAAATGAAATGGTGAAAAAGCGAGAGCTCCCACCCCTCCTCCACCTCCTTGCAGCCCGTGCCTCTTCACCTGTTGTTTTGTATGACTTTGTGAGCAGATGTCGGAGTTCTTATGTCAGCAGGTTCCTCGAAAGCCACATGAGGAAAATTAAATATGGTATTTGGGACGCATGGGATATATAGATTACATTATTTTTTGGTGGATATTGTAAGCACACATTATATACATATTGGACATGAAGAAAACTAGAGAAGGGACAGAAAGGCCTTCTGCAGATGTTCTCTATAGAAGGATAGGCCCAAGCGCAGAGCACACCCATTCATTTTCATGCAATGACTATCATAAGCCCATGCTCAGTCATACATAGGCATCCACTTTGTTACATTCCATTACACCCATTAAAGGACCACTGCAGTCATGTATCTGAACTGTATTATTTTGAATTGGCCACAAACTGACCATAGTGATCCTTTAAGATTAGACGTTTCTCACCAGTGTGATGAAGGCTTTGGACATAATCATATTTAATGCATAACCTCCCTATATATCAGAGTACTTAGTGATGGGTCACCTGGCTAGTGAGAAAGCGCTCACCCGGAAGTGACATATTGTCACTTATACTGTGTCACAGAGCAGACACAATAGTACAGAAAGACACACTTTCACACCCTGATAGTGTCAAACTGTCACATAAGCTGTCTGAACACAATATGGCTGACAACCACATGTATACACCGTATTTTTCCGTCTACAAGACGCCCCCATGTATAAGAGGACTCCTTTTTTTGGAGTCCAAAATTCATAAATAAATATGCAAATGTATATTTTATGTTTTTATTGTGCTACACATATATTAAACGGCACTTTCTGTCATGATTTTCACTGATTTCCATTCCAGCTCAATATCCCTGTGATCACATCACATGTTACTCAGTTGCAATGTGCAAGTGCATTTTTCCGGTTTAACACAGGATCACAAAGATATTGAGCTGGAATGGAAATCAGTGAAAATCATGACCGAAAGTGCCCTTAAATATATGTGTAACACAATAAAAAACCTATAAAATACACAATAAAAACTTATAAAATACACATTTATATGCACACTTACAGTGTATTGCAATCTAATTGGAACCAATGCATTTCCAAATGTGTGTTTTTTATCCTGCCTTAAATCTAGTGGCCAGATGCAGCATTACAGTACCAGACCAGGGTATCTAAATGTATCATTCTGTTTATAAGACGACCTAATTTAAAAATTGCTAACAAATACCGTCTTATACACAGAAGAATACGGTATATATGTTGTTGTTCAGTTTTTCAGTCGTGTTTGACTCTCGATGACCATGTGGACGCAGCACGCCAGGCACATCTGTCTGTGTTTCTAGTTGTGTTTAACCATATGGTTTTCATGGTAAAGATACTGGAGTGGATTGCCAGTTCATTCTCCAGTGGACCTCAATTTGTCTGACCTCTCTGCTATGTCCTGCCCATCTTGGGTGACCCTACGTGGTATAGCTAACAGCTTCATTGAGGTACACAAGCCCCTTCACCATGGCAAGCTAGCAATCCAGAAAGGATGTGTGTGTATATATGTGTATATATATATATATATATATATATATATATATATATATATATATATACACACACACACACATTCATTGTCAAACATGTATGAGTCACAGATCCATATCACTGCTCGCTGGCTGGCTGACGGTGCCAGACCCCAGATCATTTAAACATTTGAATATTTTTTTTTAATACTTTCAGAAAATTATTTGAAAAAGGAGAACATGCAGTGGTACATTATCAGATACTCTCAGATAAAACCATGAAAGAAAAAAAATACTTTCAATGTCACTTTAAATGTTACCATTATCTCTTTTTCTAATTTTTTTATCCATTTCAGACTGGGATCTGTGATACTTTACTAACATGGATGTGTCAGTATGTCAGGGGTGTGCATGTACAGAGTGGGGAAACATGGGAGCTTGCATACTAATTAAATTAAAATGCTTATGCCTGATATTATCATGTCAAGTTAGATTAATGCTGAAGTGCCAGGAAAACAAGTAAAACTGAATAAATAAAATTGTTGTTCACGTAATTAAATTATTGCTTAATATATAAAGTAAAATTGCTCTGGAGATCAATGCTGTATAAAAATAAGAGACGACAAACCGGTAACAGAAACAAAATAATACTTATTCATAGTTATTGGCATAATTCATATTATGAAGACATTTCTGGGAATTAGAAATATATGAAGTGTGAAATTAACTTTTTGTATAATCTAGTTATACAAACATGAATAGTATCACTAATATAGTTTCTAAAGCGTGTGTAACGCTGTAGAAACTATATTATACGGATATCCGTACAAGGCACAGTGTGCACCGCCCGGTGTCAGTCGCGCATGCGCAATGCGCGGCGCCAGCCAGGGGAGGGAGGAGGGGGGAAAGAGACACAGGGGAGGGGAAGACACAGGGAAGGGAGGAGGGGGAAAGAGGCATAGCAGAAAAGGTGAAAAAGACAGAGGGGGAAAGGGACACAGGGGAGGGAGGGTTAGAGGCAGGGAGGAGGGGGGAAGAGACAAAGGGGGAAAGAGACACAGGGGAATGGGGGAAAGAGACAGAGGGGAAAGGTGGAAAGAGACAGAGGGGAGGGAGGAGGGGGTAAAGACACATGGGAGGGGGGTTGGAAGAGACACAGGGGAGGGAAGAGACACAGGGGAGGGAGAGGAGAGGAAGAGATACAGGGAAGGGAGAGGGGAGAAGAGACACGGGAGAGAGGGGGGGGGAATATTATCCCGTATTTATGATGGCCAAACGACTACTACATTTATATATATATATATATATATATATATATATATATATATATATATATATATATAGTGCATGCATACTCTCTCTTTCTCTCTCTATATGCACATTTTATGCATATTTCTATATAAAACAAAATATGTATAATAACATGTAAACACAATTACAACTACACTAATCTATGTGTTCATGAATGATAACACATGTAGTGTAATCTACTGCAGTTTACTAAATAACAATACTGACATCTAGTGGCCAGGCATAAACTGCACATACAGATCAGTAATATTTCATTGCCCAGTAATGTACCATCACCATATCAATATTTAAAAAAATAATACAAAGATAACAAAATAAGTTATTTGATATGATAAAATATATACAAATTGTTCTTTATTTTCTTCTTTTGACTTTCAGTTTTTATTGAGAAAACAACAGGAGAATAAAACAATTGCACATATATCATATAGTATAATACAATCTTACTGATAGGGTGCAGTACCAAATGTAATAGCTATATAATAGAATACAAATAGTGTAGTATCTATTCTGTTGTGTATGTGCAAGAATTCGCCAGCACTGACAGCTGCAGTGCCAGCAAGTAGCCGCTAGATGGCCCGGTCAAGTTTCAGGAAAGGCCCTAATTATACCCTCCTATGACTTAGCGCACTCAGCGGCGCTGAATCGACAGCGAGGCCATCGATATGTTCGGCACGAGCACTCAGCCATCGGGGGCCTCTCATAGCTCAAGGCCTCTTCTGTTGGCGCGCCTTATATGCAATGTGCAGCAGTATTCCAAAAATCGGCATCGCCATCTATCGGTTGGCGGCGGCACTGCTGCTGCCAATCTTTTGCATAAGGGAAGAGGCAAAGGACCATAGTGTATAATAATATGGCAATTAGATTTTTTGTGTTCCCACTCCGGAGCTTTCAAATTTTGGACCTTTCCTGTTTTATGCCTACAAACAGTGGCGGCCAGCAGCCACTATGTGGCACAACCAATATTTTCTTCAATTTCCTATGGTTAGCTTTAGGGGTAAGGGTTAAGGGTTAGGGTAAGATTTAGGGGTTTGGTTAGTGGCAGATGATAAGCTTTAGACTAGCAGCAACCCCTCTTTATAAACTAATATGTAAGGATTAGAATCTGCTATTTGAGATACACAAAGTAGAGAATGGAGGGCCCTGGTGCAAAAAAACGAACAAACAACTTTTGGGCCTCCCCCCCTTAAGTGGGGATTTTAAATGATTTTTTGTGCTGCACTCCTTAAACTGCTCCACACTGCCACCTCTTGGAGCTTCAGTAGAAATGCTCTACAGAAAATTAATTAAATGCAAAAAAATAAATTAATTACACAGCTCTTATGGGGGGCACCACTAGTAGCTCTGCCCCTGTATCTTGGGCCAAAAGACAGCTCACACTGCAGTAAAGTTACAGTTTAGGGGAAGCATGGATGTGGTTGCATCAGCAAGTCAGTGTATAAGGAGGTAAAGGATCTAGTAGAGTCTCAGTTCTTATATGCACAGGGTGGTTAAGTAGCTACATCTTTTTATAATAAAATTAAGGTTTTAATTTCTCCAATTGAATCTTCTTTTCAGTTGCCAAAAGCTGTGAGTTCCACTCCTTGATGCTAAAAGGGCCAGTGTAAAGTGTTCACTGGTGGCCCAGTGGTTAGGATTTGGTGGTTTCACCTCTGTGACCTAGGTTTGATTCCAGTCAACGAATCAAGAGGTCACACCACCCTGAAGCCATGTAGGGTTGGGCCTGGTCAGTACTTGGATGGGAAACCACCTAGGAATACTAGGAACTGTATGCTGTGGCTCACTTGAGAAGGAACTGACACCCCCACCAGTATCTCTGCCATGAATACCAGGTGGACCAGCATGGTGTGTTATGGTCCATGAGGTCATGGGGAGATGGACACGACTGGACAACACAAAACACACACAGAAGCCAGATAATGAGTAGCTATTCCAACAAATTCGTATTTATAAAGCAAACAAAAACAATTCATGACTTACATTGTTTGTCTGGAACCCATCTTGCAACTGCTTAATTATTCAGGAGTTGTAACTTATCTATTCTTACCCCATGCTATGATTATGTGTGATCATGCCCCCACCTAATGTGAAAACAAACCAGCACCTCAGGCAGGGAAGATCCATTTTAAAACCATCTTATTTATAGATTACGGATATTTCCTGTTTTCTGACTGCCAGCAGTGGTGGCCATTGGGAGATTTTAGATTTTAGTCAATTTCTTGTGAGTTTAATGCTTATCATCTGCCACTACCTTAACCCTAACCCAATCCCCAAACTCAACGATAGGAAATTGACAAAAATCACAGCAGGAATCGTCTAAAACCCAGGCTGCCTCACTTAGTGGCCGCTGGTCGCCAATGCTGGCAGTCAGAAAATGGGAAGGTCCTAGATTACTTTATTGTTTATTTTATAAAAACAGATTTCTTGAACCAACAAGTGGTGGACAAAATGCTCACAGCCTTTAAAGGGACACTGAAATAGTGTTTTTAATTGCAGTCATTTAAAGTTATTATTTAAAAACAGAAGGATCACTGCATATTTTAGAAAAAAAAACCTCACCTCTGTCATAGCTCCTCCTCCTCCTTCAATTTAGCCCTAATCACATCTGCTAGTCAGCTGAACAAGTCAATCAGAGAAAGCATCCCATGATGCCACCACTTAGTTCCCTCTGTCTCACTTGTCATTGGCAGAATAAATCATGTGATTAGGAAGCACTCGATACAGGGGGAGAAGTCAGGGGAACCATGAGATCATGTAAGACAAATGAAATGTAAGTTATCAAGCTCTTGCAAGCATTTTACTCCAGTATATGTAACAATCCTAATCAGGTGGAGCTAGTGGATGGATGGCCCTGGTGCAAAAAAATTTTTTGGGGCCCCCCAAGGAGGAGGAGACAAAAAATGTTTTGACCGGCTCCGGTCCTCCTGTGCCATATATATAATAAATATATACTAGCGACTTGCACAGCAATAACATTTGAAAGCTGGAAATGCTGTTTGCCACACATTGCACGGCTCTCCTCCCCCCCTCTACTTTATGAGCCCCACAATGAGTGCTCATTAAAGACGTTGTTCAACCCACCACTTTCGTGCCTCACGCTGGTCGCATTTGATGAGAACCTCTCCCCACTTGCTTACCCCTGTGTCTGTTTCCCCCCTCTCTCTTCGATGTGTCTGTTTCCCCCCTCTCCCTGCCCTGTGTTTCCCCCCCTTATTTCCCTCCCCTGTGTCTCTTTTCCCCCCTCTCCCTCCCCTGTGTCTTTCTGTCTGTCTCCGCTAAAGTCGTGCATTGCGATGAGCGTCATTGCTTTTATTTTGTGTCTTGCGCGCCTCGCATTAATCAGCTAAGTGTTATAGCCATCAGCCTCGTTTTGAGCCTTTTAGAAGATTTTTACGTCTTTATCATCGTCATTTTTCGTCGCCAATTAAGGCTCAAATTAACTTGCAGCCTCACTCACAGACTCCCTGCCTCTCCCCCTGTGCTGTGTGTGAGGTTGTAAGTTAAATTTTTAATTAATTGGCGTCCTTTCGCGTTTTTCCGGCGGCTTCCGAGTTACGCGCTTGAAAGTAATATCGTCCGTTAAAACCGTATTTTTTTCAAAGTCTTGAGTGCCTCGCAATCCTCGCCAATGTTCTACGGCCTTCAGCGCTCATCGCGGGCATTGACATGAGAGCCTTCTGCTCTCATGTCAAGACTGTTTCAAAGCCTAGCGATGAGCAACCCCCCCAGCAGATACATTCAGCCCCCCACCCCCATTCAACCTAAGCAGAGCCATTCAGTATACCCCAGCAGACCCATTCAGCTCCACAAATCCCCCCAGCAGACCTGATCAGCCTACATCCCCCCCACCCCGCAGACTCAATCAGCTGCCTACAAACCGCCCATTAGCTCCATTAAGCCCCTCCCCCCAGCAGCCCATGACCCCTCAACCCCAGCAGACCCAATCAGCCCCCTCCTCTTACTTGTGCACTGTGGTTCGTGGTCTGGTTTCCATTAGTCAGAGGCTGGATAAACCAGCAGACCCATTCAGCCCCACAACCCCCACCCACCGAGCTGACCCATTTAGCCCTACAACCCTCCCCAGCAGACCCGTTTAGCCCTACAACCCCCCCCAGAAGATCCATTCAGTCCCACAACCCCTCCAACAAGACCCATTCAGCCCCAGCAGACCCAATCAGCCCCACAAACCCTCCACTATGGGTTTCCCTTTCTATGGATCCAATAATAATTCACATGATAGATTAGAGGACATATAGCAAGGCTGTATCTGATGGACAATATAAATGGTGTCACTCAGTCATGTGTGTCACTCTCCATTTGGTTTTCATGACAGAGATACTGGAATGGGTTGCCAGTTCCTTCTCCAGTTGGCCACAGCATACAACTCCTGGTATTCCCAGGTGGTCTCCCATCCAAGTACTGACCATTGTGACCTCTGAGTTCCCTGGCTGGATTTGAACCCAGGATGCAGTAGTGAAAGCATCTGCATCCTAACCACTGGGCCACCAATAGTTGTAAGCTATACCATGTAGGATCACCCAAGATGGACAGGTCATAACAGAGAGGTCAAACAAATTGTGGTCCACTGCAGAAGAAACTGGCAACCCACTCTAGTATCTTTGCCAAGAAACCATATGGATAAGCACAACCAGAAACACAGACAGATGTGCCTGGCATGCTGCGTCCATATGGTCACGACTGAAGGGCAATAACAACAAGTATTTTTTCAACATTAGTTACATGTTATGTTACTAGATAAATGTGGGTAAAAAATGTGGATTGCGTGAAATATAGAAACACGTCTATAATGTGACTCCCCCTTCTGGATCACTACCTTGTCGTGGTGAAGGGCAGAGGCACCGAGGCCCCTGACTTCTGAGGGGCCCCTACCAACCTCCTGCTGCCCCCCTGTGGTCCCATGGGTCTTCTGTGGCCCCAAGGATCCCCTGTGGCCCCTTACACAGGCTGCAAGGGCCCACTGTACCCCCTCACAGCCAAGTGGCCCCAATGGTACCCTGCAGCCCCTTGTGGCTCAACACAGGGCCAAGGAGCCTCCTGTGGCCCCTTATGGCCCACACGGACCTCCCAAGTGTCTCCTGCAGCCCCTTAAGGCTCACTGTAGCCCCCCACAGGCCCCAAGGCCCCCCTGTGCCCCCTATAGGCCCTGTGGCACCAATGGCCTCTTATGGGCCCTGCGGTCCTCCTGTGGGACCCCTGCAGTCCCTTATGGCCCAGTGGTCCCCCACTGTACCTCTAACACCCCTTATTGCCCTTGTGGACTACTTGTGCCCCCTCATAGACCTCTGCAGCCTCCTTAAGCCTCTTGTGGCCCCTCGGTCCTTGCTGGCCCTTAAAGGCCTCCTCGGACCTCTGTGGCCCTCCTCGGCCCTCTGGCTTGCAGTGGACCCTTCTCACCCCAGGAAGTGGAGTGCAGGACCCGGCAGGTAAGGAAGTATTTAAAGTACTATAATATATATAGATGTATATGTAAATGCGTATGTTATACATATACATACGGATTGTTGCTAACGCTTGCAGGCTAACGCTTGCAGGCTCGCATAGCGAGCCCGCTGCAACTGCGGGCCGAAGTGCTCCTTACAACCCCGTATGACATAGGCAGGGAGCGTGGAAGGCGCTCACTGCGTTGGTGGAGATGAGAGCCATAGGCGCTCATCACTACGACCCTGCAGGTCCTCTTCCCCTCCTCGTCCCCTTACTCTGTGTCCCTCTTCCCCTACTCCTCTCCTTACTCTGTGTCTCTCTTCCTCTCCTTACTCTGTGTCTCTCTTCCTCTCCTTACCCTGTGTCTCTCTTCCTCTCCTTACCCTGTGTGTCTCTTTCCCTCCTGCTCTCTTTCCCCTGTGTGTGTCTTCCCCTCTTCCTCTCCTTCCCCTGTGTGTCTCTTTCCCCTGCGTGTCTCCTTCCCTCCTCCTCTCTTTCCCCTGTGTGTCTCTTCCCCTCCTCCTCTTTCCCCTGTGTGTCTCTTCCCCTCCTCCTCTTTCCCCTGTGTGTCTCCTTCCCTCCTCCTCTCTTTCTCCTGTGTGGCTCTTCCCCTCCTCCTCTCTTTCTCCTGTGCCTCTCTTCCCCTCCTCCTCCTGTCCTTACCCTGTGTCTCTCTTCCCCTATGTCTCTCTTCCCCTCCTCCTCTCCTTCCCCTGTGTGTCTCTTCCCCTTCTCCTCTCTTTCCCCTGCGTGTCTCCTTCCCTCCTCCTCTCTTTCCCCTGTGTGTCTCTTCCCCTCCTCCTCTTTCCCCTGTCTGTCTCTTCCCCTCCTCCTCTCTTTCCCCCGTGCCTCTCTTCCCCTCCTCCTCCTCTCCTTACTCTGTGTCTCTCTTCCTCTCCTTACTCTGTGTCTCTCTTTCCCTCCTCCTCTCTTTCCCCTGTGTGTGTCTTCCCCTCCTCCTCGACCAGCGGCACTTAGAAAAAAAAATACCCTGCGACCCAAAATTACTACTCGCGGGACTTAGAAAAAAAAACTACACGAGGTCCTAAAACAAACACGTAACTGTGCAAACACGAAAACACACACAAAAACACAATAATAATAAAAGAAGCAGTCACCGACAGCAAAGGGGGACACCCAGGACCTCTATAAGTGAGGTTGAACACCAATTTAACCACAATTTCCCCAGTTTCGCTTCTCGAAAATCGCCTAAGTGAGATAAAAAATGGCGGCCGCAAAAAATGAAAACGAGGCTCCACGACCCAGAAAAACACTGCTAAACACATATGAGTGCCCCCCCCGCATTTAAAACCTCTAAATTCCTTGTTGCGGCTCCTTAACAGCACACAAACACTTAGGGCCTGCAGTGGGGATACTGTAAGTACCCCCACCGGCACCTAACATTAATCTCCAGTGATGGGGGTCCCCATTGGTACCCCCGGAGGGTCCCCACATTAACCCCACATTAACTCTCGCATTTCCCGCCTTGTGGGTCCATAAAGGTTCTTAAAGGACTCGCAAAAAATAAAAATTAACCCTATCACTCATCGGGCTCTATACAGTGCCCCATGAGACCCTAAATAACCATGTCACTAATGGGGGTCAATACAGACCTTTCATCAGCCCTTAATTAACCCTGTCAATCATGGGGGTCAATACAGATCCCCATAAGCCCTTAATTAACCCTGTCACTCATGGGGGTCAATGAAGACCCCCATACCCCTTAATTAACCCTGTCACTTATGGGGGTCAATACAGACCCCTGTAACCCTTAATTAACCCTGTCACTCATGGGGGTCAATACAGATCTCCATAAGCCAATAATTAACTCTCTCACTCATGGGGGTCAATACAGACCCCCATAAGCCATTAATTAACCCTGTCACTCATATGGCTCAATACAGAACCCTATAAGTCCTTAATTAACCCTGACACTCATGGGGGTCAATACAGACCCCCATAAGACCTTCATTAAACCTGTTACACATTGGGGTCAATACAGACCCCCATAAGCTCTTAATTAACCCTGTCACTCATCGGGGTCAATACAGACCCCCATAATCCATGAATTTACCATGTCACTCATGGGGGGCAATACAGACCACCATAAGCCCTTAATTAACACTGTCACTCATAGGGGTCAATACAGACCACCATAAGTCCTTAATTAACACTGTCACTTATAGGGGTCAATACAGACCCCATAAGCCCTTAATTCACCCTGTCACTCATGAGGGTCAATACAGACCCTCATAACCGTCTATTTTACCCCATCAGTCCCATAAGGGTATATAAAGGCCCTCATGGGGCAATAACAACCCTAACATTAACCACATAAGTGCCATGACAGTCCTCAAGGACCTCATCACACTAACTACAAACACTACACTGCACTATAGCCCCCAATAAACCATTAAATCGAAACTACCCCCCTCTATACTAACTTATTGACACCTTATCTACCTACCCCCTAATAAACCCCACCACCACACTAATTACACAAAATAATAAAACCTAACTCACAAAAATAAATAAAACCTATCACAGAAAAAAAAATCTACATTACAGAAAATAAAAATACCTAAGCCACAAAAAATAAAAAAGGTACATTACAGAAAATAAAAAAAACTACATTACAACCCCCCCCACTGCAGAAAAAAAAATACACACCTGAAAAGGAAATACATACACAATACATACAGTACATTACAATACAGTACAAATCAAATACAATACCCTCTATTTAAAATATATTAAATATACTATCTCAAATACACACATACCCCACTATCTAAAATACATTACATCCCATCTAAACTATACACATACCACACCTTCGAAAATACATTAAATACTATCCAAAATACACACATACCCGACTATCCAAAAATACAATAAATCCTATCTAAAATACACAAATTCCCCCCCTATGTATAGATAATATACAATAAATCCTATCTCCATATACAAACCCTAATTCTAACCTAAAATAAAATAATTAAGACCACTTATCTTTGCAGATGTCCCTTCAGGTCACCAACCTAGGGAAAAAACAATACAAAACAAATTAGTACAACACATTTACATACAATAAATAAACATTGTAAATATTCTAAATATTCTACTCACCTTTCCATCATGTAAAATAATTACCTCTTCTTCTGCCCCGGCTGTGCCCTGGAAGAATCTGCACACAACCCCCCCCAAAAAAAACTAACTGAGGTCCGCACTTGTGGACCTCCCCGACACTAATGACCCTCCTAGAGACTTTTCCGGAAGAAAATTGGCAATAGCGCCTTCTAATTGGATGAAAATGCTGTCAATCAAATTTCAGCCAATCAGAAGGCGCAAAGGTGTAAGCCAATCAGAATGGGATACACCCCCATATCCTATTCTGATTGGCTAATGCACCTGTCAATCTTTTTTAAACCAATCCGAAGGCTTTATTGCCTTCAGCCAATCACAATGGAATACACTCCCACAGGGTGATTGGCTGGAGGCATCAGCGCATTCTCATTGACTGCAGTCTAATTGACAGTGACAACAGCCAATCAGAAGGTGCTGTTCCCTTCAACCAATCACAATGGGATACACCCCCACAGGGTGATTGGCTGAAGACATCTGCACTTTCTGATTGGCTGTAATCTGATTGACAGTGACAACAGCCAATCAGAATGTGCTGATGCCTCCAGCCAATCACCCTGAGGGGGTGTATCCCATTGTGATCTGATAAAGGCAATAAAGCCTTCTGATTGGTTAAAAAAAAAAAAGATTGACAGGTGCATTTGCCAATCAGAATAGGATATGGGGGTGTATCCCATTCTGATTAACTTACACCTTGGTGCATTCTGATTGGCTGAAATTTGATTGACAGCATTTTCAGCCAATCAGAAGGCGCCATTGCCAATTTTCTTCCGGAAAAGGCTCTAGGAGGCCCATTAGAGTCGGAGAGGTCCGCGAATGTGAACCTCTGTTAGTTTGTTTTTACAGCGCAGATTCTTACAGGGCCCAGCCGGGGCACAAGAGGAGGAGGCCGGGGACATCGCGGGGAGGTAAGTTCAATGTATATTATTTTTATTTTACTTTATTTTGGCTGAGTGTATATTGTAGTAATGTAATGTTTATTTTTAACAGGGGCCGTGCCAGAGAAGAAAATAAGAAGGATGGGGAGGACATGCTGGAAAGTTGAGTAGAATATTTAGAATATTTACAATGTTTATTTATTGTATGTAAATGTGTTGAACTATTTTTTTTTCCTGGTGATCTGAAGGGACAAAGGTGCAAATGTGGTGGTATTTTATTTATTTTATTTTAGGTTAGAATTAGGGTTTGTATATGGGATTTATTGTATTTTAGATAGTGGGGTATGTGTGTATTTGAGATAGTATATTTAATATGTTTTACATAGGTGTGTATTGTATTTAATTTTATTTGTACTGTATTGTAATGTACTGTATATATTGTGTATGCATTTCCTTTTCAGGTGTGTAATTTTTTCTTATTTTCTGTAATGTGACTTAGGTTTTTTATTTTCTGTAATGTAGATTTTTATTTTTTGGTGACTTAGATTTTTTATTTTCTGTCATGTAGATATCTTAATTTTTTGTAATGTTGATTTTTTTCTTTTCTGTAATGTAGCTTTTTTATTTTATGTGCCTTAGCTTTAATTATTTTTTGTGAGTTAGGTTTTGTTATTTTCTGTAATTAGTGGTGTGGGGGGGTTTATAAGGAGGTAGGTAGGTAGTGTAGGTCGGTAGTGTAGGCATTAATAGGTTAGTGTTAGAGGGGGGTTAGTTTAGCAATGTTTATGTTAGCAATAAGCGCCGAAGGTACATATTTATATATTTATTTTTTCTATATATTTAATATATATTTTATATATGAACTGCGTTGATGTTAGAGGGGGTTCAGGAGGTACACACATTTTTTTTGTTTTTGCACCGGGGCCCCCTATGCACTAGCTCCGCCACTGGTGAAGGGGCTTGTGTACCTAAATGAAAATGTGAGTTAAACCATGTAGGGTCACCGAAGATTGGCAGGTCATAGCAGAGATGTCAGACAAATTGCGGTCCACTGGAGAAGGAATTGGCAACCCACTCCAGTATCTTTGCCATGGAAACCTTATGGATTAGCACAACCAGACACAAGATGTGTCTGGAGTGCTGTGGACCACAGGGTCATGGAGAGTTAAACACGATTGAATGATTAAATATTGTTTCTCATTCATGCAGGGTGGGTAGTCAAAATTTTCTATAAATGATCTGAAAGACTATTATTGTGACTTTGGCCTTTCTTTCCTAAAATAATATAGCATTGGAGAGATGATATTGCTAAGATGTGGCAAACCACAAAAAACTCTCAACTGCAATATATATTTTTGAAAATGACATCACATATATAGTTGTCAGCATGTGGGTCAATGCTAACGCTTGCAGGCTTGCGTAGCGAGGGCTGCAGTTGCTGGCAATGAGCGCCAAAGGTGCTCCTTGTGCTGGTGGAGATGAGCGCCGTAGGCGCTCATCTTTACGACCCCCTATGACTTTCGGACCGCAAATGCGGACCCTCGCAAAGCACGAAGCCTATTTACACTACACACTTCACACATTGCTGACACTTACACCTCAGCTCCACAACAGTGCAAACCTACATTGTATGCTGCAGGAACATCAAAACAGATTGTCAGCTCTTCAGCACAATGCTTCATGCATATATTACTTACAAATAGGTAAAGTATATTAATGTATTAGTTATTTAATTAGCATCACAAAATACATATACAAAAAAAAACAATATCGCAATAAACGCAAAAGACATTCACTGCGTGCCTCACAACGAGCGCCAACGCTGCTCATAGCACACAAACTACACCTTGCAATAAGCGCAAAAAACAGATCAGTGCCGACCTTACAATGACAGCAAAAGAGCCTCTGATAAAAAAAAAATACAACAACCAAGAGGCTCGCAATGAGCGCCGAGATCTCAGACCACCACAAAAATTAATGTCTGTGGCAAGTACAATTTGATTACCCCGTCATTTTTGAAGGGCAAGTCGCTAGTAATAAATAATGTAATGACCTGTAGCAAATTTTAAAGTTTAGTTAATAATTGCAACATATAACCTAAACTGCCACAGAAGATAATCTGGACCTTTCCTTTTTCGTTCCTGCCAGCAGTGGCATGCAGTGGACAGTAGGTGGTGTTATTGTGGCACACCAAGGCTTTCTTCAGTTTGTTCTTAGGGTGAGTGTTAGGTTTAAAGCTAGATTTTAACTATGTCCCCTTCTGTATCGCTATCTTGCAGTGGTGAAGGAGCTTGTGCACCTCAATGAAGCTCTGAGCTATACCCAAGATGTGCAGGTTATAGTAGAAGGGTCAGACAAATCGCAGAGAAGGAACTGACAACCCACTCCAGTATCTGTACCAAGAAAACTATATGGATAACCATAACCATAAACACAGACAGATGTGCCTAGGGTGCCATGTCCATATGTTCACCAAGAGTCGGACACAACTGAAGGACTGAACAACAACAACTATTTTATTATGTAAAACTTATACACTACCCTAACCCTAAACCCTAACCTTAACCCCTAAATCTAACACAGTCACCCTAAGAATAAATTGAAGAAAGTCTCTGCAAGCAACCGCCATGCCACCTAGTTTCCAGTGCACACCACTGCTGGCGGGCACAAAATAGTGCCAATGTACCTTTTTGGTTCTTTTCTGTTATTAAATCTATATTTTCGTGTTTCATTTTATTCCAATCATAGGAACATGTATAATGAATATCTAGTTTTATTTCTACAGGATGAATTGTGATTATACTCTTTAATAGTTAAATCTCAACACATTTTATGGTTTATGGCTGCTTATGGCTTTCCATAAAATATATGTTTCTGTGTTCTTATTATTATCACACTAGCGAATTGCCCGTCAAAAAATGACGGCAATGAAATTGTAAGGTAGCTAATGCTGTTTAGTGTGTAATAATGAAATATATAATACATTAATAAATGAATATACTTTACCTATTTTAAAGCATTGTGTGGAAGAGCTGTGAATGTGTTTTGATGTTGCTGCAGCATTAGTGGTGTGGATCTGCTGTGTAAGCGTGCTGAATGTGTGCAGTGTAACACTGTGCGTGCGCGAGACCAAACCGTTAGCGTAGTCGTGTACTTCCGCATTGGCGAGAAATGGCGAGTAATGTGTGTTATACGTTTGTATCGGAATATCCGTAGTTGTTTTGTGGTGTTTTGCGAGTTTCTTGTGGTGTTTTGCGAGTTTAGAGTGCTGTAGCCTCGTTTTCGTTTTGTTCGGCGGCCATTTTTTCTCTCGCTTCGTTTTTTTTTTAGTGTCTAAACTGTTTTATTTGAAGTAAAATCGAGGTGTAAGTTGTATTTTTGAGGTGCTGGGTGCTCCCTCTTGGTGTAGGTAAGTTTTTTATGTATGTGGTGTGTGTATGTATTGTGTTTGACATTTTCTAATGTTCGCGAGTTGCGTCCGAGTGTTGCGAGTCCGTAATGTGTGTGAACGTGTGTCGTATGTTGTTTGCGAGTGTCGTAATGTGTGTGTCGTACTGTTTGGGTTGCGACGTGAAGTTTGCGAGGGTCGCAGTTGCTGGCAAGGAGCGCCTTCGGCGCTCCATGCCAGCAACTGCGGCCCTCGCTTTGCGAGGTCCTCAGGTGCTGGCATGGAGCGCCTACGGCGCTCCATGCCAGCAACTGAGGCCCTCGCTTCGCGAGGGTCCTCAGTTGCTGGCATGGAGCGCCTTCGGCGCTCCATGCCAGCAACTGAGACCCTCGGGCAGTGCCCTCGCTTCGCGAGGGCCTCGGCTCGCTGCGCGAGCCGCGGCCCTCGCTACGCGAGGGCCGCGGCTCGCTACGCGAGCCCGCAGCGTTAGCAACAACTCGTACGCTCACAACTATATATGTGATATATAGTTGTGAGCAATACGGGTTGTTGCTAACGCTTGCCGAAGACGCTCTTGCGCTGTGGAGATGAGCGCCGTAGACTCTCAGCCCAACGACCCCGTACGACTTAGGCAGGGAGCGCAGAAGGTGCTCACTGTGCTGGTAGAGATGAGCGCCATAGGCGCTCATCCCTATGACACGGCACGCAATCAACATCATACCTACGACATCACACACAGCACAGGGGGACAGCCAGGATGTCTGAGAGTGAGGTTGCGCGTGCATTTAAGTCGAATCTGCAGAGTTTCGCCACTCAAAAAACGCCAAAGCAAGAGAAAAAATGTCCGTTGATAAAAACGAGGCTACACCAACCCAAAACACTGCCTGGCACATACGACTTTTAGCCAGGTACAAAATACACTAATAGGAAGGACCGAAAATGCTCAAGACCCGCGTAACACATACACACTCACCGCCATTTTACAACACTACCTTACAACTAATAACATTACCATTCTAAAATACTGCATTACGAAACTAAACAAATGGTTTAGCCTCACGCACGCAGCCTATTTACACTGCACACTTGCCACATTGCTGACACTTTCTCCTCAGATCACCAACAGTCCAAATATACATTGTATGCTACAGGAAAAACAAAAGAGATTGTTAGCTCTTCAGCATATTAATTCCTGGATATTTTCATTACAAATAGGTAAAGTATATTATTTTATTATTTAATTAATTAATTATTATAAAAAATACATTTAGATAAAAGGGGCTCAGCGCAGAGCTCACAATCAGCGCCGAGGGTGCTCAGAGGAGCAAAATTACACAAGAGGAGAGGCCTGCAATGAGCGCCGAAGGTGCTCAGACAACTAAAAGTACATGGGGGAGAGGCTCACAATGAGCGCCGAAGACGCTCAGCGCTAGTCTTGCAATGAGCGCCAAAAGTACTCAGAGGACTAAAATCCTTACATTGTGTGGCAAACAGCATTCCCTGCCTTACAATTTTATTGCCGTAATTTTTTAACGGGCAAGTCACAACTCTTTCATGAATCTGTGTTCATGCATTATTTAATCTATTTCTATTCATGTTGCTTTTGAGCTCATCATACCTGCAGATTAGTCACATCACCTGTGGTCGGGGAAATAGATATGCTCTAATATGACTATCCTTCACACTGATTACTAGAAGAGAAAACAAACCATAGTTTAATATACATTTCTTTAAATATGCTGTAGAAATAGCTTTTATGACTCTTGACTTGTTGATTTAACATGATCCTATGCACCTCAAGAACCATTGATCTCATAGGCACATTCCTTCAGGTCCTTAAAGTTCCATAAATAACAATAACGGCAATAATACATTTCACATTATTTATTAATGTGGTATTGCTTGCTATATGCATGATGCTCATGATTTTTGGTCTTTGCAGGTACTGGAATGACCCACCCCCACCCCGCAGAGAGACTGGCATTTGAAACAATAACTAAGTTATGAATATAAATACTCTTAAAATCGTGAAATTAGCTTCAATTTAGAGTAGCATGGATGAATGCCATATCCATTAAATGCAATAACTAAACTGGCTGTGAGCACTAGAGGGCTCCAGATATTAAGAAGTAGAACCCAAATGCCTAATCCCATGAATACGATTTTGTATTTATACACCACCATTGCCTTTGCCATATTATTAGATTCATTATTTGATTAGAATATGTCACTGCTGATACAAAACCCCATTACTGCAGTAAAGTGAATGATGGGTGAATTGGTATCCCACTGTGTTTCCTTCTGCCTAGTTGAGCTTTCACACTTCTTATGGCTGTCTTAGACATGAGAGCTATGCAATATGTTCAACCTGTGACATTATACCTTCATATTTACATCTCAACTGTCACATTACAATGCAATATGATGTGTCACACTTTTGAGATGTAGACATGTTGCTTAATATTACAGCATGTGAAATGATAGTCCAGATTTCTTATACACTGGTCATACATATCTAGTTAAAAGTTGTAAATCTTACACAATATATTTCACCTTTATTTATATACTAGCGACTTGCCCGTCAAAAAATGACGGTTAATAACATTTTAAAGCTGGGAATGCTGTTTGTGACACAATGTGATTCTCTGATACTGTTAACCTTTTTTTTTATCTACAAAGAAGTACCAAAATTTATAATAAACTTTTTTTATTTTTTTAACAATGAACAGTTGAACCATATAAAACTTTTGAATTGCCATGTATGAAGTCATAATGGAACAATACATGAATGTTGTATAAATATGTATTGTGAACCATTACATAAAGGTTTCTAACATGGAACTTCTATTGTAAACAGTGTTAAATTAATTATATTTAACAATACTAACATCAGTCGGTCAACTTTGTGTAAATGAGTATTTTAAACCATTACAGAATGTTTCTTAACATGCACACTTACATAACACTTGTAGTTGAACTCCTGGTAAAGCACATAGGTATTGAATCCAGAGGAAGGCAAACAGTAAAAAACCCTATTGTATCAAAGGAAGAAAAAAATTAATTCCTTCCTGACCCCATTACCTGGCGATCGGATGAATCCTGTCTATTTAATTATACATTTAAATTTGTAACAAATGATTATGCTGCTACTGACATAAATCCTTAATATCATTTAAGAAATCAACTTTTCAAACCTTGTAAAATACAATGTTAACAATGAAAACATTAACGTAAGGTAATAACATTAAAAATTTTATTATTTAAAAATATAGTGTTCTTGAATATTGAATCCAGAGGAAGGCAAACGAAAAAAAACAAAACAGTGAAACTTTGTCAATTGTTTCAAAGTGGGCAAAAAAAATTAATTACTTCCTGACCCCATTAACTGGCGCTTTAGTCCCTGGATCAATACTCTCTATATCATGAAACATTTAAATTTAGCAACAAGTGATGATCCTGCTACTAACATTAAACCTTAATTATATAGAATGAAACAACTCAGTCCTTTGAAAATAGAATTTAACACTACAAACGTAAAGTTATATAGTTATATAGTAATTAAGGTTGAAAAAATACTTTCAGCCATAAAGTTCAACCTTTTAAGATCTCCTCTGATCTGCAATATGCGGATTAGTTATTAATGAATTTGTTGTTAATTAATTATTAATCAATTATTTAATTATTTATTTATTTTCATTATTAATTAATCCAGAGGAAGGCAAACAGAAAAAAACCCAAGTGGAACTTAGCCAATAGTCTCAAAGGGAAAAAATAATAATTCCTTCCTCACCCCAGATACTGGCGATCGGATTTCTCCCTGGATCAATACTCTCTCTCTAATTATCCAGGATAACACTGAATACCCTTTTTAATTGGAAATCAATCCAGTCCCTTTTTTTTATGTTATCTATCGAATCCGCTGTCACCGTCTCCTCTGGTAGAGAATTCCACATATTAACCACCCTTACTGTGAAGAACCCTTTTCTTTCTATAAGGTGGAATCTTTTTACTTCTAACCTCAAGGGATGTCCTCTTGTCAGTTGAAAACCTCTAGGCACAAAAAATTCCCTTGACAAATCTCTATACTGACCCTGGATGTATTTACATAGGGGAATCATATCTCCTCTTAGACTCCTTTTTTCTAGAGAAAATAAGTTTAATTAGGTTAGTATTTCTTCATAACTTAGCCCCTCCATTCCCCTTATTAGTTTTGTTGCCCTCCTCTGTACATTTTCCAGCTCTAAAATGTCCTTTTTATGAAGTGGTGCCCAAAATTGTACTCCATATTACAAATTATGGCATACTAGAGATTTGTATAGTGTCAGAATTATATTTGCTTCCCTTGCTTCAATACCCTTCTTAGTACATGCTAATATTTTATTTGCCTTTGCATTTGCTGCTTGGCATTTAGCACTGTTACCTAGGTGGTTGTCCACAAGCACTCCCAAATCCCTTTCAATATCTGATACCCCTAGATTTGCTCCATTAAGATTATAAATTGCATGGCTATTTTTCCTTCCCAGATGCATAACTTTCAATGTATTCATATTAAATCTCATCTGCCATTTAGATGCCCATTCCTCAATTGTATGTAAATCACTTTGGAGGGAAAGCACATCATTATCTGATTTAATTACCTTGCACAACTTTGTGTCATCAGCGAAAATGGAGACACTATTTTCCAGTCCCACCTCTAAGACATTAACTAATATGTTAAAAAGGAGAGGACCTAATACTGAACCCTTAGGAACCCCACTTACCACATTAGTCCAATCGGAGTATGTTCCATTTACAACAAACCTTGAGCAGATATTTACTGCAATTCCTGTATCCCTTAGTTTGCACAATAGTCTCCCATGTGGCACTGTATCAAAAGCTTTAGCAAAATCCAAAAAGACTACATCCACTGAGTTGCCTTGATCCAGGGTCCTACTAACCTCCTCATATAAACTAATTAGATATGTTTGACATGACCTATCCCTCATAAATCCATGTTGACTTCTACTTATAATCCTGTTCAAATAGACATATTCTTGTATATTATCCCTTATTAACCCTCCTAAAAGCTTTCCCATTACATAAGTAAAGCTCATTGGTCTATAATTCCCCTGATTTGCTCTTTCTCCCTTTTTAAATATAGGTATCACATCTGTTTTTCTCCAGTCATCTGGTAGAGACCCTGTGTTGTGTGAATCTTGAAAAATTCAATATAATGGTTTGGCTATTACAGAACCCATTAAAATGGAAACCGTAAAGCTAAGAAAATACAAGGTAACGGTTTTGTGGCGCCATTCCTGACAAAAGTGACTTCCAAGACATTCCATTTTTTTTTCTTGTCTGTCAAAGTGGTTCACTTTAAAAGAGCCCAGCAGACTTGTAATTTTGTCTATGGGATATAACCACTGTTTATTGCTGTTGTTGTTTTTTCTTCTTTTTTTGTAATTGCTGTAGTTGTTGAAAATGGCACCTAGAGTATCCTAACTTAAATAGTGGTCCTAAAAAAAGACCGCCAGACATCAAAGTTCGTCAGCGAGGTATAACCACTGTTCTCTATATTTGTTGTGAATTTTTCAATATAACTTTTATTTCCTCTAAATTCGTGCATCTTGAAAATGCAAAATACGGTTTGCCATGGGCAAATACTGGTTCTTCGAACAAGATTACAACGGATTGAAAAGTTTGTCCTTGTGATTTATTAATGGTCATGGCAAATGCAATAATGGTGGGAAATTATCTTCTCTGAAGTACAAAAGGTAAGCTACTTTCACTTGGTGCCAAATCTATTCTTGGTATGGAAACTCTTTCACCTTTATGAGTACCATTGAGAATTTCTGCATTTATGAAATGATCTTTTAGTTCTTGAACAATTAATCTGGTCCCATTACATAGCCCTTTTTCCTTTTTTTGGGTTCATATTTCACAGTAACATGACAATTGCACCTTTTTTTAGCTGCAAAATATGTGGTGGCATTCCAGATGGAGTTAATGAATTAATAAATTCAGTTGAAAAATTTGTCTGAGTTTCTTTGTCATCACCAAGTACACAATCTGCACTGTGATAATTTTTTGGTGGTGCATCTATTAATTTTAATATTTCATTATTCAGAAACAATGCATGTTTATTTTTGGACGTTAATATTACTTTGGTTGCAAGCTCTGCATAATCATTGTTGCTTATTGTATTTTGGAATATATCCAATATAATGTCCTGTTTGCAAATCATATGAGATGGAATTTCCACAGTATCATCGGGTAAATTCTGAATTTGTTCTGTTTTTCGTTCTCCAATTTTGATGAGCAACTCATTGAATTAATTTTGTCCTTGTATTCTCATATTTTGTTCTAATTTGAGGTGAGTAAAGAGTTTCCATAATGTACTTGACTTAATACATGTTCAACAACAGGTAATGTTTGTCTAAAATCTCCACCCAACAACATCACCTTTCCACCAAAAGGCAAATCATTATCCATGACTTCACGCAACAAACGGTCAATGCATTGTAGAGCATGGCATGACATCAATGTAGCTTCATCGATGATAAGTAATTTACCTTTCTTAATTTTTTTTGCTTGTAAAGATGTCATTTTTATATCTGACACTGATGTTTCCAGGATAGGAACTGGCAGTTTAAATCCACTATGCACAGTTCTTCCACCTTCTAACAAAAGTTCGGCAATTCCAGTTGTTGCAAATGGCAGTGCTATTTCACCTTGCGCTAACAAAACTCATCAATAAATTATATAGATACGTTTTTTCTGACCCACCAGGTCCATCTAGATAGAAATAACGCTCTTTGAGCAAGTCATCCTCTAGTGCACTTTTTATGGCGTTATATGCTTGCAATTGTAAGGTATTTAAAGTTGCAAGTCTTTCTTGTGGTTTTTGGTTTTGAAGCTGAATATCATAGTCTTCAAAATGTATTTCATCTATGAATCCTGGATCTGGCAGATTCAAATTTGCACAATTTAATCCATGAGAGAGAAAGACCTCCTGAATTTCAATTAATGCTTTCAATTCTGCAATAAGCTCATTGTATCGTTGCAAAAAGTATTCCAACATATTTGTTTTACATTTGTCCCACAAAGCTAATGCATTTGGAGCATTTGAGAAGATGCAAATTAATGCAAATTGTTCTCTCATCTGCCGTGGCATTTGACACAGTGCTGCTTCTTCTAGACATCTTTCCCATTCTGTATCATCAGCTAGAAAGTTTCTGTGTTGCGCAGCTAAATGAAATGTGTCATAAACTGTGTCATTAACAGTTCTCAACTGTTCAAAACTGTGTGCACCAGGAACATTTCAAAGGAGTAAACGTAAGCAGAAATGTTCAAGGTCTCTTGGACTTACAGTGTATATTCTAGTTATTTATTCCCTGGCTTTTTCTTTTTTGCCATAATCCATTAACAAAAACATAATAGTAGGGAATGTCAATACACAACAAATCCCTTGCCTCCAAGTCTAAGTACAATTTAATTAAAACCACGCAGGTAGTGTAGGTTATCGATGCTCACTTTGTGCCAAAGCATTTCTTTAATTTCCAATATTGAAATAAACTAAGTGTCTTTGGGGCAAATTTACAGCTAATCGATATGTGAGCAATCATGCATTTCAAATTGGAGAAGACGCCACATTGCTTCTGTCGCACTTACTTAGCGAGAATCTACCTGAGATGCAAGTTCATCATGTAATAACTCAGTTTGTTATGGATTTTCTGCACTTTTGACCACTACAGTAGCTGCATCATAGCCTTTGCAAATATATTTGTAGACATATTTAATGGATTTTATAGAAGTGCAAGCTTCCACATTAATGTGTGCATTATACTTCATGAGTAAATGTGAATTGTATGGCACCACATATCTGTTATCCACTTTTTCCCATGAATAATGGCATTTTGGCCTTCTCTTCTTCAATATAATGGATAGCCATCACAATTGGCATAACTTTTGTCTCTATAATCTTTTTGGAAATTCTTTAGTGCATTTTTTATTTTCCATACATGGTGATTGTGGATTAATATTTCCACAGGTACCATGTATTTCTGGATCTGGTAGTTCAGCAATGATGACTGAATCCATGTTATCACCAGTATCCAATTTATATTTTTCTTGAAGAATTATAAGCATATGTGCATGTGGAAGGCCTCTTTTTTAAATTCTATGGTATAAACATAAGCCAGACATTTGCCAAATAACCGAGTTATGGTTATGTCATGTATTAATTCAGTTAATTTGATTTTGAAGACTTTTGCCACCAAATCAAAGTCTTTCGGAAGCAGTTTGTCCAATTAGCAGATTCTGTACATTCTCTGGCCATTGTGGATAACATGTAAATGTAATAAATTAATCTGGTTTTCCAAATTTAGTTACAATAGCCATAGCATCATTGTATCTTTCTCGCATATTGCGAGGAGATTCTTGGAAAGAAGAAGGTAAAATGATAGCTTTACAAGCTCTCTGTTTGTAGCTGCCTAAGCGACATAATCCATCAGTCCAGAATACTGTTGTACACAAAGTTTATCTTTGTTTATATTTGATGAAATTTAAATTATTTGCCTCAACTTGCAAATATGAATCAATGATCCTTTGTTGGGTAAGTTTTCCACCACATAAAATGGGATTAAATCCATCTCTAATGGCAGTTTGAGCCACTTTAAATTCAAGCATGGAAATGTTATTTCTAACACGTACTTTTGAATTTGGGTAACTCTCAAGTGTTAATTTGGGTTGCCATTGGGCTTCCCCATTTGGAAAAAAAATTGGATATGTCATTGGATCTAAATTTGTACTTAAGATACTTATGTTGATAAAAGGTTGCTCCTCATTTCTGGGATATATTCTAATATCCCTTTGAAATGGTGGTTCTCCCTCATCATTTTGAAAGACCATTGCAACCTTATTTGATGTTGGTAAGTTTAACCGCGTTTATCAGTATGGCGATCTCTTTTAAGAACCATATTGACTTTCTGGGATTGGTAACTGATGTAATTCTGCATGAATTATTTGTTCTTGTTCTATTTCAGACAATTTTTTATAGGCTTTAGTGTATGGGATGTGGGGCCTAATTTTTTCCAGCTCTATAAATACAATGGGTAAACATTTTTTATTTTCTGCATATGTTGTTCAACAGTTTCCATAGTATCTAGAACATACAGTATAGTTGAGCCAATTTTCTTTGCTCCCCTTCTTCTGGATGTAAATGAGAAGTACAATGGTAATTTTCTCCTTGCACTTTGAAACAGTAAGGGCCATGTCCTGGCACATTAGCAGCTAATGTTGCACCCATAGATGCAAAGGATATGGCACTATTATTGGATCTTATGTTTGTTTTGAAATTTTGGTAGTTAGGGAAAGAAGGCTCTGTCATAATACTTTTAAATATGTTGGTAATTGTTGTCTTAGTGGAAGTCTTACCTTGCCTTTTTGACAGCAACTAACGAACTGGCCATCTCTGGGTTTTTATGTGTTGGAAATGGTAAGCTCCACAAAACTGATAGACAATATTCATATTATCACAATTATGAACCTCTGCTGCTAAAGATTTAAGTAAAGGACAATTGTAAGAAGATATATCAATGTGACTGTCTAAATCCTCATTATAATTCTTATCTGATTGTTGATCCACATTTTCTAAATGCTTTTTTTTTTAGTACCCTTCTTGGGCTTGGATGTTACTTTGAAAGCCGCTAATCTTTTGCTTGTGAGTCTCTACCGTTCTTTTTGTTGTCGAATTCCTTCTGCTTCGGGGTCTGATGATCAGCCCATGTTCTTTGACGTTCTCTAGTTTGACGTCTTTTCTTTACCTGTTTCTTGTCAGTATCTGCCATATTAATCTGTAAATAAAAGTAGTCCATTAGTACTTTTGCTCCTTTATTTATTTGTTTGAACTGTTTTTTTTTTTTTCTCATATCCTGTTTTGTGTGCACTACTGTTTGCATTATGAGGTTAGGTTTGTGAGGTTAGACTTATCAGATTAGTTAGGTTACAGTGTATGTTGTGAAAGGCGCATAGCAAATATGAAAGTTCCTTCTATTTTGTACATGTGAACAGCATTTCTTGTGTTATGCTGTTTTGTTTGTGGCAGTGTTGTTATTATGTCTTCAGTTGTGTTTTTTGTGCGCTACTGGTGTCATTAGGTGTTTTGTGTAGTTGTGCTTAGATGGTTTTTCACCAGAAATATTATATATCCTTGCATTTTGTATATATTAAGAGCCTTGTCGTTTTCTGTTCTGTGTGCAGCACTGTTGTCATTAGGGTTTAGGGTAGGCCTTTTTTTGTTTTTTCTTCCTATCCTGTTTTGCATGCGCCAATGTTGTTAATAGGGGTTTACGGTTATGGGGTTATGTTAGAGTGTTAGTTAGCGTGCAGTACGTTTCTACAAAGGCAGACACAAAACAGGATAGGTACTTCCATTTTATATGTGTAAATAGCAGCCCTTTTTTTTTCACTTTACCTCTTTTCTTCAAATGTGTTGTGTTGAAATTGCTGTCGAGATGATAAAAAGTCTTCAGGCAGTATCTGTTGAGAATTAAAGAGAGAGATGAAAATGTTAAAATAACATGTAAATAATTTTTTAAAAAGTAATAAGAGCATATAAAACAGGATATATTCTTCAATTTGGTATGTATTCAAAGAGGTTTAGCTTATGGGGTTAGGCTTATAGATTGGTGCATATAAAACAGGATATATCCTTGCATTTATTATGTTTTAAGAACATTTGTTGTAGTATTCTGGTTTGTGTGCGCCACTGATGTCATTATAGGTTTAGGTTATGGGGTTAGGCTTAGAGGTTGTTGCATAGAAAACAGGATATATTATTTGATTTAGTATGTGTTGACAACATTTGTTGTAGTATTCTGGTTTGTGTGCACCACAGTTGGCATTAAAAGTTTAGGTTATGGCATTAGGGTTCGAGGTTGGTGCACATAAAAACAGATTTTTTTTTTGGATTTTATTTGTATTAAAAATATTAGTAGCAGTATACTGTTTTGTGCGCACCCCAGTTGGCCTTAGAGGTTTAGGTTATGGGGTTAGGCATTGAGTTTGGTGCACAGAAAACAGGATATATTCTTCCATTTTATATGTGTTAACAATATTTGTTGTAGTATCCTATTTTGTGTGCACCACTATTGGCATTATGGATTTATGATATTTTTTTTTTTTTAGTTTTACTTTTAATACTGTACCTCTTTTGTTCCAATTGCTGTAGAGATGATGAGAGTCTTCATGCAGGGTCTGTTGCGAATTAAAAAGAGAGATGGAAATGTTAAAATAAAATGTTAATATTTCTTTTGCACTAAGAGCATATAAAACAGAATAAATACTTCCATTTTGTATGTATTCAGAGAGATTTAGCTTATGGGGTTAGGCTTAGAGGATGGTGCACAGAAAAGCATATTTATTGTAAGATTTTATATATGTTATATATATATATATATATATATATATATATATATATATATATATATATATATATATATATATAGCAGTATACTGTTTTGTGCGCACCATAGTTCACATTAGAGGTTTAGGTTATGGGGTTAGTGTTTGAGTTTGGTGCACAGAAAACAGGATATATTCTTGTATTTTATATGTGTTAACAACATTTGTTGTAGTATCCTGTTTTGTGTGTGCCACTATTGGCATTAGGGTTGTAGGTTATGGGGTTAGGCTTAGAGGGTTAGTTATGTGTCAGTGCATTTTGACATTGGCACACACCAAACAGGTATATTTATTTTTTTATTTGTTATTCTTCGGGCAGTGTCTGTTAAAAAAGATTGACAGAAATGGAAATGTTGAAATATTGTAAAATATTTTTTTTTTTGACTAAATGATATGTATTTTTTTAAATGAAATTTAGTTTTATACATTACCTGTTGGTTATAATTTGTTGTCTGTAAATTGCTGCAGATTTGACAGTCCGTGTTAAACTGTGCAGTGCTGCAAATTATTCAGGGACACTTTTCAGGCAGAGTCTGTTGAAAATGATAAATAAAAGCAAATTGTGAAATGCAGTGTAAATGTATATGTATATGTATTTTTTTGCTAAAAGCATACATTTTCTTTAAAAATATATGTTAATAAAAGCTATGTTCTTGTAGAAATAATAATTCTTTTGAAATATCTAGCATTTTAGCCCACGTAAACATTTATCTATCTTTGAAATCTTACTATACATGAATAAGGTCTTCGAATTGCTTCTGTACATTAATCTTGTTTTTTGTCAATATTTGAAATTCAATTTAATTTTTTTATAAATTATCAATTGATATTAATGAATGGTCAAACTTTAGATATATTTGAAATGTTACTGTATATGAATAACATTGTCCTTTGCAATATTTTAAAATTTTTGTAATTCTTAATGTAATAATTATAATGTATTAATTAATTATAGCTTACCTATTTTCAGTAATTTGCAGATTCTAATGTGATAATGAAGTTGCTTCAGAAGTAACGCCACCAGTGAAATGTCCAGTCACACTGTTCATCACCTGAGGAGAAATGTAGAAACTTCTGTTAAGTTTGCAGTATTTATAGACTTTGAGCATGCGCTATTTACGTTCCATCCGTCAATTTGTGTTCCAGCCGCCATTTTGCACAAGTTAGTTAGTTCTTGCATAGAAAATGTCTGCGATTCTGTATGTGTTACGGAGCGCATGATGTGTGTTACATGCCGTATGAAGTGTTTTTGAGTTTGGGTAAGTGTTCTGCGTAGGTGTTGTAATTTTACGTGCTTAGCCTCGTTTTCATTATTTTTGTCCGCCATTTTTTCTCTCGCTTAGGCGATTTTTCCGTCGCAAATTGATGAAATACAAGTTAAATTCGTCCTGCCTGTCCCCCCGTGGTGTGTGTGATATTTTTAAATATTTCATTTTTGTATTTTTAGTTTTTTTTGTGTTTTTGGATGTGTGCGGTTTGGCCGTTAAGTTCGTATATTTTGGACCTTGTTTTTTTTTTTTTCTAAGTCCTGCGGGTCGTATTTTTTTTTTCTAAGTTCGCTTTTCTTGTGCTCATTTTCTTGTGTAATTTTTCATGTTATATCGATCCCGACAATCAATGTGTTAATACATATAATGGAACTCACATGTAATTGGAATAGCATATTTACGGCTTTATCAATATTGCATTATATCTGGAATGTAGGTCTGATCGTAACTCGCAATTAAAGCCCGTAGGACTTTGAAATCCAACCTCCATTTTTCATTGAAGTAATGATGACAAACTTTCTATTGGCTGTTTCTAATCGGGAATTACGGCCTTGCTTAATTCATCATGTTCAAGCTCGCAAATGCTACATACAATGGCATGGTTTCCGAAATTCTCTATCTGCCCGGACTTGCGGCCTTGCCAAATTAAATAGCACCGTTAGAAGGGGAATCAGGGGGAACAGGAGGAGGCAGGCCAGTTCTGAGTTGGTAAACACCAACAGATTTGCCAGATTGAGTGAAACTGTTGGGGATGTCCTTTCAGGAATGGCAATGACAGATAGAGCTGTTCCATCTAACAGCCAGGAGAACAGTTCTACTGGAGGAGTGTGAGGGCAACAGACAGGTTTTGGTGGTAGGGAACTCTATTATTAGGAAGGTAGACAGGGTTATTTGTCTACCTTGTTTCCCAGCAATCAACCAGTTTGCTGTCTCCCGGGTGCTCGGGTTCGGCATGTTGTGGATCGGGTAGACAAATTATTGGGAGGGGCTGGAAATGAACCGGCGGTCTTGGTACATATTGGTACCAATGACGAAGTTAGTGGAAGATGGAGTGTCCTAAAGAATGATTTTAGAGAACTAGGTAAAACGCTGAAGGCAAGGACCTGCAAGGTAGTATTTTCTGAGATACTACCAGGGCCATGTGCTAGCACAGGGAGGCAGAAGGAGCTTAGGGAGGTTAATGCATGGCTAAAGATGTGGTGCACTAAGGAGGGGTTTGGGTTTTTAGTGCACTGGGCTTAATTTTCACTTCGGTACAATCTCTACAGCAGGGATGGATTGCACCTTAATGATGAGGGAGCTTTTGTGCTAGGGGATAGGATGGTAGAAAGGCTGGAGGAGTTTTTAAACTAGTAGGTGGGGGGGGGAGGGACTAGATATAAGTAATGGGGTAGAAAGTGTAGAGGGTATAAGGGATAAATTAACAACTCATAGGGGAGGAGATGGGGGGAGGGGTAGTATAGTCAATAGGGAGGTAGTACTAAGTAACTCGTGTACAGTGGCAGGCACTTCAGAACTACAGACTCATATATTAAGGTGTATGCTTGCTAATGCCAGAAGCTTGCCAGGGAAAATGGGAAAGTTAGAATTATTATCAACTCATGAAAAATGGAATTTAATAGGCATTACCAAAACGTGGTGGGTTGAATCTCATGTCTGGACTATTAATCTGGATGGTTATAACCTATTTAGGAAAGTTTGAGGCAATGGTAAAAGAGGAGGAGGGATTAGTCTGTATCTTAAGCCTGAATTTAAGCCTATAGTCAGAGAAGATATTTTTGACGGAACTAATGATAATGTTAAATGTTTGTGGGTAGAGTTAAATCGCGGAGCAGCAAATTCCAAAAGAATATCAGTAGGAGTATGCTATAAACCCCCA
Source organism: Discoglossus pictus (assembly GCA_027410445.1). Lineage (NCBI taxonomy): Eukaryota > Metazoa > Chordata > Amphibia > Anura > Alytidae > Discoglossus > Discoglossus pictus. The sequence goes on along the minus strand of CM050172.1, from coordinate 65,180,508 downwards.
AATATAGAGGAAAGTGAGGAAATACACTTATTGTTACAGATTGGAAATGCAGCTAAGCATGGACAAGTTCTAATAATGGGAGATTGTAATTACCCTGAAATAAACTGGATAAATGAGACCAGCAGTTCAGCTAAAGGAAGCAGGTTCTTGAGTACATTCAGGGATCATTATCTGGCCCAGGTTATACAGAAATGAAGCTATCTTAGATTTAGTCATCACAAATAATATTGACAATGTATCAAATGTTGAAATAGGGCAACCTTTGTACACAGTGCTCACAACACAGTCTCATTTGAGATTGAATAAAAAAACAAAAAACAAAACAAAGAACTGACAGGTAAAAAGACTAAACATAAATGGACAACATTTAAATCCTTACTAAATATACATAGTTATCACCATATACCAAGTGGGAATAAAAGTAAAAGGAGTAAATCACAACCCATGTGGCTTAACAATGATTTAAAGATCAAGATACAGGGTAAAAAACAGGCATTTAAATTATACAAACAAGAGGGGACAGAGACTGATTTACGGGAGTACAAGGAAATCAACAAGGCTTGCAAAAGCGCTGTTAGACTGGCTAAAATAGAAAATTAAAAATTAATTGCAAAAGAGAGTAAGACTAACCCTAAAAATGTTTTAAGTATATTAATGGGAAGAAGGCCAGGAAGGAAGCTATAGGAACATTACAATGGGACACAGGCCGTCTAAAAATTAGTGACCAGGAAAAGGCAGATGAGCTAAATAGGTTCTTTTCTTCGGTATACACAACGGAGGTACCAGTGGTAGGGAAACTAATAGGGCTACGCTACCTTTGCCGAAACGCAGGAAGTAATCCAATAGAGGTTGGAAAAAATAAATGGTAATAAAGCCCCGGGTCCTGATGGAATACATGCAAGGGTACTGAAGGAACTGGGTTCTGTAATAGCCAAACCATTATATTTCATTTTTCAAGATTCATTCAACACAGGGACTCTACCAGATGACTGGAGAAAAGTAGATGTGATACCTATATTTAAGAAGGGAGCAAGAGCAAATCCTGGGAATTATAGACCAGTGAGCCTCACTTCTGTAATGGGAAAGCTTTTAGAAGGGTTTATAAGGGATAATATACAATAATATGTCTATTTGAACAGGATTATAAGTAGGAGTCAACCTGGATTTTTGAGGGATAGGTCATGTCAAACAAATCTAATTAGTTTCTATGAGGAGGTTAGTAGGAACCTGGATCAAGGCAACTCAATGGATGTAGTCTTTTTGGATTTTGCAAAGGCTTATGATACAGTGCCACATGGGAGACTATTCTGCAAACTAAGAGATACAGGAATTGCAGTAAATATCTGCTCATGGATTGAGCGCTGGCTAAAAGACAGAAAGCAAAGGTTTGTTGTAAATGGAACATACTCTGATTGGACTAATGTGGTAAGTGGGGTTCCTAAGGGTTCAGTATTAGGTCATCTCCTTTTTAACATATTTAATAATGACTTAGAGGTGGGACTGGAAAGTAGAGTCTCCATTTTCGCTGATGACACAAAGTTGTGCAAGGTAATTAAATCAGATAATGATGTGCTTTCCCTCATAAGTGATTTACATAAAATTGAGGAATGCACATCTAAATGGCAGATGAGATTTAATACAAATAAATGTAAAGTTATGCATCTGGGAAAGAAAAATAACCATTCAATTTATAATCTTAATGGAGCAAATGTAGCAGTATCAGATATTGCAAGGAATTTGGGAGTGCTTGTGGACAACCACCTAGGTAACAGTGCTCAAAGCCAAGCAGCAGCTGCAAAGGTAAATAAAATATTAGCATGTATTAAGAAGGGTATAGAAGCAAGGGAAGCAAATATAATTCTGCCACTATGCAAATCTCTAGTACGCCCTCATTTGGAATATGGATTACAATTTTGGGCACCACTTCATAAAAAGGACATTTTAGAGCTGGAAAAGGTACAGAGGAGGACAACAAAACTAATAAGGGGAATGGAGGGGCTAAGTGATGAAGAAAGACTAACCAAATTAAGCTTATTTTCTCTAGAAAAAAGGCGTCTAAGAGGAGATATGATTACCTTATATAAATACATCCAGGGTCAGTATAAAGGTTAGTTAAGGGAGCTTTTTCTGCCAAGAGGTTTTCAACTGACAAGAGGACATCCCTTGAGGTTAGAAGAAAAAATATTCCACCTTAAAGAAAGAAAAGGGTTTTTCACAGTAAAGGTGGTTAATCTGTGGAATTCAAAGGAGGTATTGACTGAGGATTCAAAAGCTAACTTTAAAAGGGGCTGGATTTATTTCTAATTAAAAGGGAATTCAGTGTTACTCTGGATCATTAGAGTATTGATCCAGGGAGAAATCCGATCGCCAGTATCTGGGGTCAGGAAGGAGTTAATTCTCCCCCCCCCCTTTGAGACGATTGACTAAGTTTCACTTGTTTTTTTCTTTCTGTTTGCCTTCCACTGGATAAATTAATAATAAAAAAAAAATAAAAAAAAAATATATATATAAAATAAAAAATAAATACATAGTTGATTAATAATTAATTAACAACTAATTAATTAACAACTAATTAATTAATAACTAATCCACATATTGCAGATCAGAAGAGACCTTAAAAGGTTGAACTTGATGGACTGAACTCAAGCACCCTCCAGGCCTGCAGGAGGCCAGCAGACATACGGCCTATACTCCATAACGTGCAGCCTCTGAATTGAATGATGCCCTATGTGTTTACCATTTATGGAAAGCAAGATGTGCCGTATCCATAAGGAGATATGTAATGCCTGTAAATGCAATTGCTGAAAATGTTATAGAGGACTTAAAAAGTATTCACAAGAGAGAATCTGAGCAAATGATGGAGGGAAAACATGAAGTCTCTCTAGAATGATTTATTTTTGTAAATAAAAATGTATCAGACTGTATAATGTTTGTATTGTAAAAATGTGTAAATATTTGTAAAAGGGATTCATATTCAAATAAATTTTAAATATTCCCAATAGCAGTGAAACTACTCAATATGTAATTATTTGAAAAAAGAAAACATACTATGACACATTATCATATACCCTCTTTTTGATGCAACAAAGTTATAAAATATCTCCATGTCCCTTTAATGGAAGTCAAAACAAGATTTGGAATAACCAAGGAAACTCTCAGATAGCCTTTTCCCCCAGCATAAAAGTAGTTCTAAGTGGAAAAACCTGTATAAGTGCACTGTACCTCTGTGAAGTGCTAGTTGCACAAACATAATCTTCATTGAAGATGAACGCTTACCTGCAATCTCATTACAAAACTCAATGTATCAAGGGCACAAAAGAACTTCTAGATAAGCCTGGCACATTTTGGAACCAAGTTCTGTGAAATGATGATGAAAAATCTAACTCTTTGGCCACAATCACAAAAAGCTATAATTGGAGAAAAAAGAAGCAACAATTGAAGAACATAAAGCAATGCCAACTGTTAAGCATGGAGGTAGATATATTATGCTTTTGGGTTGATTGGCGAGAATGGATTCCACTAAATAACAAATTGCAGAAGCAAATGTCACACATTCAGTCAAGAAACAGAAGCTGAAAACAGACTAGCTACAACAACAAGACAATGACCCCCCAAAAAATCACCTCTAAATCTACCATGTACTACCGAATCTTTTGAAATGGGCCTCGTAATCTCCAAACTTGCACATCATTGAAAATCTGTGGGTAGATCTGAAACATGCTGTGCATGCAATATGGCCCAAGAATACCTAAAAACTAGAAGCAATCTGCAAGGAAGATTCCTAAGACAAGCATAGAGAGCTCTAAGCTGACTACAAAAAGTGTGTGCAAGCTGTGCTATCTGCCAAGGACTCAAGCGGCAGCAATATTTGTGTAATCTTCTTTATTCATAAAGATGCTTATTGGACTGATAGGCTAAGTTTTCGGCAAATGCCGTTTGTCAAGCCTATTTTTTGTTAAGTGTGTCCTAGTGGTATTTAAACATCACAAACCATGCCCTACAGCTAATTAACCAATTACAAATCTAAACCTTTTAACACCATATGTCAAAGGTGTTTTTACATATCGATCCTTGGCTCATTATTTTTTTTTACATATATTATAGATTCACTAAGCTTTGGCAGTAACCTGTTTCACTGAGACTTAAATGACAACTTGCACACAGAAATTAAACACCACAGCCTTTAGCATTATGCTTTGCGGTCCCTGCAAAGCTTAGTGATTTGACAATTTGTTGAATGTTCTCCATATGTTTGTGAAACTAAGTACTATTTCAGCTGTTGGTGCATTTCAACATTTTTATCTATACAAAATCTTGTAATACATATTGGTATGACACTGTATCTCAGATTTTTTGTTGGCCAATTTATACTCCAGTTTAAAACTGTGATATTGTGCCTTCAGCAGTTTCTCCTCTTTAATCCTGCCACAGTAATACCTATCACATATATAATTGTCGTAATTGTGAGTTTGTTGGTAATGCTATGTTAGAAGGCGCTCATCGAAAGGCACGAATGTTACGGGTTTGACAGGGGCTGCAATAAGCGCCAAAGGCGCTCTTTGCAGGGCTCGCGATAAGCACTAAAGGCGCTCATCACAAGGCACGAAAGTTAGAGGGAAGGGGAGAAGCTTGCAATGAGCCTCAAAGATGCTCATCGCGAGGCCCGCAGTGAGTTACAAGCTTAAATAAAATTACGGTTTTAAAGGGCGCCATTTGTTTTCAAACACGTAACTTGGAAGCTGTTCGGAGGCCGCCAAAAGACGCCAATTGATTACAAAATTAGCTTACAACCTCACACACAGCACAGGGGGAGAGGCAGGGAGCTTGTAAGTGAGGTTGAAAGCTAATTTGCCGTTCAATTGCCGTTTTTTGGCGGTCTCAAAATGGCTATGCAAGAAAACAAATGGCGGCTGTAAAGCCGTAATTTTTTTTCAAGCGCGTGAATTGGAAGACCATTTCGGCCTTGAGGATTTTCCAAGCCCGCAAATGGTTTCACACCAGTAAATGGAAAAAGGAGCACAGAGGAGGGAGAGGGTGGAAAGAGACACAGAGGAGGGAGTGGGGGGAAAGAGACACAGGGGTGAGAGAGTGGAGGAAAGAGACACAGGGGAGGGAGATAAGGGAAAAAAAACAGAGCAGGGAGAGGGGGCAATGAGCTCTGAAGGCCTGCAAGTTGCGGGTTTGCCAAGGCCCGCATTGAGCGCCTGTCGAGGCCTGCAATGAGCAGTGAAGGCCCCTAAATTAGAGGGGGGGGGGGGATCCTTGTATTGTGTAGCAAACAGCATTGCCAGGCTTCAAATTTTATTGCCGTCATTTTTGATGGGCAAGTCGCTAGTTATATTATATTCTACCTTCTGGAGCTATATTATGTAGGGTTATCCAAGATGGGCAAGTCATAGCAAAGAAGTCAGACAAAATTGTGGTTCACTGGAGAAAGAACTAGCAACCCACTGGAGGATCCTTGCAACCCACTACAGTATCTTTTGGATAAGCACAAACAGAGACATAACAATATGGCATTGGAAGATGAGACCCTCAGGTCACAAGGTGCCTATGACATTACTGGGGAAAAGCAGAGGGTGAGTCTGACTAGTTCCAGTCCTAATGAAGTGATTGGGCCAAAGTCAAGAGAATGCCCTGATGTGTCTGGAGGGGATATGAAAATCCACTGCTGCAAAGAACCTGAATCATTAGAACTATGAACCAAGGCAAACTGGGCATGGTCAAACATGAGGTGAAAAGATTAAACAACGATATCCTGGGAATTGGTGAGCTAAGATGGACTGGAGTGAGACATTTGATATCAGACAACTACCAGATCTTTGACTGAGTTGTTCTCATAATCAATCAAAGGGTGGCCAAAGCAGTGCTCGGTTATAACCCAATAAATTACAGAACAATTTGAATTTAAGACAAGTCATTTAACATCACAATGATCCAAGTCTATGTTCCAACCATGGATGCGGAAGAGGCTGAAGTTGTCCATTTCTATGAGAATATCCAACAGCTTATAGATATAACACCTAGAAAATACTATTATCATAGAACTTTTGAATGCCAAAGCAATGAACCAAAAAGATCCATGGAATAACAAGTAAATTTGGCTTTGTAATACAAAATGAAGCAAGTCAGATATTAATAGAATTCTGTCAAGGTAATTCTCTGGTCAGAGAAGACTTTAAACATGGACATCTCAAGAAGGACAATATGGAAGTTAGATTGACTATGTACTTTGTAGCCAATGACGGAGAAACTCTATATAGTCAGTGAAAACAAGAGCTGACTGTGACTTGCATCATGAGCTTCTTACTGCAAAGTTCAAAGTTTAAATTCAGGAAAAGAGAGAAAATCATCAGATCAAGCAGATACAAAATAAATAATATGCAGTGGAGGTAAAGAATATATTTTAAGGCACTAGACATGGTAGATAGAATGCCAGTGACATTGTCCAGAAAACAGGAGCAATGATTATTCCCAAAAGTAAGAAAGCTAAGAAGGCAAACTCGGCGTCTGATGAGGTTTTGAAAGTAGCCCAGGAAAGAAGGAAAGTGCAAGGTAGTGGATATAGCATAATATTTGTCCTGCTAAATGCAGAATTCCAGAGGATATCAAGAAGAGGCAAGGAGACATGTTTTTAATGAGCAATGTAAAGAGTTAGAAGAAGATAACAGAATGAGAATGTCAAGAGATCTCTTCAAGTAAATTGGGAGTCTCAAGAGAAAATTAAATGCTAAAGTCAATACAAAAATGTTTATAACTTAACATAAAAAGATCAGATAAGGAAGAGGTGGCAGGAATACACTGTAGATCTATACAGGAAGGGTCTCACCAGCATTGATTATCTCAATAGTTTGTCCAATGAGCTGGAGCCAGACATCTTGGAGAGTGAAGTGAGATGGGTCCTCGGATAACAAGGCTGCAGGAGTTGATGGAATCCCAGCTGAACTATTAAAAAGTCTACAAGATGATGCTGTAAACAAACAGTGGCCAATGGACCACATTGCAATCCAAAATAAAGGCAGGGCCAAAGGATACTTTCATTATCAAACAATTTTACTCAATCTTAAGATCTTGTCACCTTATGTATTTAAATTATATGTAGAATATGTCATGCAAAAGGCTGTGCTTGCAAATCCAAAGATGGAATTAATCTTGCTTGGAGAAATATCTAGCGACCTTAGATACGCTGATGATGATACTCTGGCTGAAAATAAGGAGGAACTAAAGGGTCTACTGATGAAGGTGAAAGAAGAGAGTGCAAAAGCTGGCCTGCTTTTCAACATTAAAAAAGACAAAGATCATGGCAAACTGCCACTTCAGTTCCTGGCAAATAGATGATGAAGAAGTGGAGGCAGTGAAGGTATTTTATATTCCTGGGCTCCAATATCTCTGCAGATGGTGACTGTAGTTAATAATAATAATAATAATATTATTATTATTATTAGCAACTTGCCCATCAAAAATTACGCCATAAAAATCTGAAGCCTTGCAATGCTGTTGTTTGCAACACAATACAAGGCTCTCCCCCACTCTAACTTGCTGGCCTCACAATGAGCGCCTTTGGTGCTCATTGCGAGCCTTTCCCCCCTCTACCTCATTGCAGGCCACGGCATGCGCTGCGCTCGAGCGCCAGCCCATCACTTTGCAAGCATTACAGATAAACGCTCTTACCCCTGTGTCTATTTTCCCCATCTCCCTCCCCTGTGTCTCTTTCCCCCTCCCTCTCTTGTGTCTCTTTCCCCATCTTCCTCCCTTGTGTCTCTTTCCCCCCACCGTAGCAGTTCGTCTCCAGTTGATGATGTCATTGGAGAGAGCAGTGTCATAGGAAGAAGCCACAAAAATCTTAACTCCTCAGATCATATTGTATATTGTATGGACTGACTGTTTGGATTAACTTTTTTTGTTGGTATTTTATAGAGAGACTGATTGCAATATATTTATCCATTTTTCAAGTAGGATTTAATGCAATTAATTATAGAGGGTCAGACTACTAATTATACTAGTATAGTTAGCCGCACACGAATAAACAGGTAAGTGGCAGGCCCCCATCTCATCACATGATATTAGTGTTTAATTTTTGCTTAGTTTAGTCTAGAGTAGTTCTTTAGATTAATATAGTCCCAAGTTCTGCCACACCAGATAGTTTAGGGACTGACCCTAACAATAATGTGATTAATAACAGCTTTATTATATCCTCTTATACTTGAATTATCCTTTTCGTTAAGTAAATTCTGAATTGTTATACATGTTTGCACATTAATATATTCATCAATATAGTATAGCACTTGTACCTTTATTTTTATTTGAATTTATAACATTATTATTCTTTCTTATTTTACATTGAATATGGTTTTGCACAATATTTGGATTGTTATATTTGGTATTTATAAAGCTACAGCACTATGTTTAATGTTATCCTATAATTGTATATTTGTATATACTGTAGTATATAATTGTTTTGTCTGGGAGGTGGTAGTGATGATGTAATTGTCAACAGTGAGAGCTATTTGAGCAGTGAAAGCAGTGGTAGAGGGTGGGAAGATTAGGAGTTCAGTTTGAGTTGACGAGTGAACATCCAGAAAGATATGCTTGAGAGGCAGTTGGCAAACTCATGCTAGAAGGAAGGAGGATAGATCTGGTGCTGAGAGTTAGATTTGAGTGTCATCTGCATATAGATGATACTGAAATCCAAAATATTGAATTAGTGTACCAAGGGAGCATTTATAGATTGAAAAGAAGAGGGGGCTTAAGACTTATCCAACAGTCAGAAGGAGAGGTGAAGAAAAGGTGCCAGAGAAAGAGACAGTAAATGTGAACCATGAGAGAGCTGTGTCACAGATGCCAAGAGAGTGGGGGATTTGGATTAGGAGAGAGTGGACAGCTGTATCAAAGGCAGCAGATAGATACATGAAATTAAAAGCCGTTTACTTCCATGAAGGAAAGCTATGGCAAGTCTGGACAAGCTATTAAAAAGTAAAAATAGTACACTATCTACAGAGGCCCTCATAGTTAGCATTATGGTATTCCCAGGAGTAACATACGGATGTGATTGCAGGACCATAAAGAAGGCTGAGCAATTAAAAATTGCCACCTTTGAATTGTAGCTTTGGTGAAAGCTACTTAGAGTCCCCTGAACTACAAGAAGATCCAATTGGTCAATACTACGGCAAATCAAGCCTAACTGTTCACTGAGTTTGACCTTTTTGACACAGGACATGTATATTGAGCTTATCAAGTAATGAAATATCTTCTGTACTTTTTATCATTTAATGACCTATCTTAGTCAGAAATAAATGTACTGTTAACCAAATTACAAGTGTACTGAGGAGATGCAGGGCTTTGGTTATTAACTAAACTTTCACTTGTTGCATTGGTTTTAGTAAAAGTACAAAGTGCTAAATGAAAGAAAATGTTTTTATATAATTATTAGCTTTATTGATTTTTTTTCTTGCATACAGCCAAAATTACAAATATGAAAGGAGAAAGTTGAACATATGCTGAAAAAAAAAACCTTTAATTTTTCAGGCATCTCTTTAATACAAGTCTCCAGACAACACAGTCCATTGTCTTGGTATATTTTACATCCGAAAAATTAGCAGCCGACTTCTAGATAAAGACACCTACCTCCCACTGACCTTATAGTGGGTGGATTCCATCGGTAGCGGAGTCTGACCTTTTGAAAATAAGTTTAATGTTAAATCTTTATCAAACCAAAAGTATAACTTATTATCTGCACTGAGCACACCAATTGGAACAAAAACATATGTATCAAAAAATATCTACAGTAATTGTTTGCTTCCAATTATGAAGAATGTTTTATGAAAGCAAAGGCCTTAAATATTCACTATCTTCAGCTCTATCAAAAATGAACATACAAATAAGTGCCTTCCCTCCACATGAGCAACTTTCAGGGCCCATTGCGGGCCTTTAATTGCAAAGCCGGGCAATGCGAACCTCGCTATGTGCAGTCTCTCTGTCTCTATCTCCCCCTCTCCCCTCTCCATCCCCAGTGTCTCTATCCCCCCTCTCTCCCCTCTCCCTCCCAGTGTCTCTATCCCCCCTCTCTCCCCTCTCCCTCTCCAGTGTCTCTAAGCTCCCTCTCTCCCGTCTCCCTCCCCAGTGTCTCTATCCCCCCCTCTCCCCTCTCCATCCCCAGTGTCACTATCCCCCGTCTCTCCCCTTTACATCCCCAGTGTCTCTATCCCCCCTCTCTCCCCTCTCCCTCTCAAGTGTCTATATCCCCCCTCTCTCCTCTCTCCCTCCGCAGTGTCTCTATCCCCCTCTCTCCCTTCTCCCTCCCAAGTGTCTCTATCCCCCCTCTCTCCTCTCTCCCTCCGCAGTGTCTCTATCCCCCCTCTCTCCCCTCTCCATCCCCTATGTCTCTATCCCCCCTCTCTCCCCTCTCCCTCCCCTGTGTCTATATCCCCCTCTCTGCCCCCCTCTCCCTCCCCTGTGTCTCTTTCCTCCATCCCTTCCCTGTGTCTCTTTCCCCCATCCCTTCCCTGTGTATCTTTCCCCATCCCTCCCCTGTGTCTCTTTCCCCCTCTCCATCCCCATTGTCTATAGTCCCCTCTCCGTACCCGGTGTCTTTGCCCCCTCTCCCTGCCCTCTTCCCTCATGTCTCTTTGACCCCTCCTCCTCCCATTTGTCTTGTTCCCCCTCTCCCTCCTCTGTGTCTCTTTCCCAATCCCTCCCCTGTGTGTCTTTCCCACCTCTCCATCCCCTGTGTCTCTTTCCCCCTCTCCATCCTCAGTGTCTCTTTGCCCCCTCTTCCCCTCTCCCTCCCCTGTGTTTCTTTGCCATCTCTTCCCCTCCCCTCCCCTGTGTCTCTTTGCGCCCTCTCTCCTCTCCCTCCTCTGTGTCTCTATCCCCCATTGCTCCCATGTGTCTCCTTCCCCCCTCTCCATCCCCGGTGTCTTTATCCCCCTCTCCCTCCCCTGTGTCTTTTCCCATTCTACTCCTCCCCTGTGTCTCTTTGCCTCTCTTCCCCTCTCCCTCCCCTGTGTCTCTTCCCCCCTCTCCCTCCCCTGTGTCTCTTTGCTTCCTCTCCCCCTCTCCCTCCCCTGTATCTCTTTGCCCCCTCTCCTCCTCTCCCTCCTCTGTGTCTCTTTCCCCCACCCCTTCCCTGTGTCTCTTTCCCCTATCCCTTCCCTGTGTCTCTTTCCCCATCCCTCCCCTGTGTCTATTTCCCCCTCTCCATCCCCAGTGTCTCTATACCCCCTCTCCATCCTCTGTGTCTTTACCACCTCTCCCCCTCTCCCTCCTCTGTGTCTCTTTCCCCATCCCTCCCCTGTGTCTCTTTCCCCCTCTCCATCCCCAGTGTCTATAGTCCCCTCTCTCTACCCTGTGTCTTTGCCCCCTCTCCCTGCCCTCTTTCCCTTATGTCCCTTTGACCCCTCCCCCTCCCATGGGTCGTTTTCCCCCTCTCCCTCCTCATTTCTCTTTCCCAATCCCTCCCCTGTGTCTCTTTCCCCATCCCTTCCCTGTGTCTCTTTCCTACCTCTCCCTCCCCTGTGTCTCTTTCTCCTATTCTTTTCCTGTGTCTCGTTCTCCCCATCCCCCCTGTGTCTCTTTCCCCCTCTCCATCCTCAGTGTCTCTTTGCCCCCTCTTCCCTTCTCCCTCAACTGTGTTTCTTTGCCATCTCTTCCCCTCTCCCTCCCCTGTGTCTCTTCCCCCTCTCCCTCCCCTGTGTCTCTTTGCTCCCTCTCCCCTCTCCTCCCCTGTGTCCCTTTGCGCCCTCTCTCCACTCCCTCCTCTGTGTCTCTATCCCCCATTCCTTCCCTGTGTCTCTATCCCCATCCCTTCCCTGTGTCTCTTTCCCCATCCCTCCCATGTGTCTCTTATCCCCCTCTCCATCCCCAGTGTCTCTATCCCCACTCTCCCTCCCCTGTGTCTTTTCCCCCTCTCCCCCTCCCCTGTGTCTCTTTGCCTCTCTTCCCCTCTCCCTCCCCTGTGTCTCTTTCCCCCCCTCTCCCTTCCCTGTGTCTCTTTGCTCCCTCTCCCCCTCCTCTGTGTCTCTTTCCCCATCCCTTCCCAGTGTCTCTTTCCCCCATCCCTTCCCTGTGTCTCTTTCCCCATCCCTCCCCTGTGTCTATTTCTCCCCTCTCCTTCCCCAGTGTCTCTATACCCCCTCTCCATCCGCTGTGTCTTTACCACCTCTCCCCCTCTCTCTCCCCTGTGTCTCTTTGCCCCTCTCCCCCTCTTCCTCCCCTGTGTCTCTTTGCCCCCTCTCCCTCCCCGTGTCTCTTTCCCCCTCTCCATCCTTAGTATCTCTTTGCCCCCTCTCTCTTCTCCCTCCCATGTGTTTCTTTGCCCTCTCTTCCCCTCTTCCTCCCATGTGTTTCTTTGCCCTCTCTTCCCCTCTCCCTCCCCTGTGTCTCCTTCCCCCTCTCCCCCTCTCCCTCCCCTGTGTCTCTTTGCCCCCTCTCCCCCTCTCCCTTCTCTGTGTCTCTTTGCCCTGTCTCCCCCTCTCCCTCCTCTGTGTCTCTTTCCCCATCCCTCCCCTGTGTCTCTTTCCCCCTCTCCTTCCCCAGTGTCTATAGTCCCCTCTCCATACCCTGTGTCTTTGCCCCCTCTCCCTGCCCTCTTTCCCTTATGTCCCTTTGACCCCTTCCCCTCCCATGGGTCGTTTTCCCCCTCTCCCTCCTCTGTGTCTCTTTCCCAATCCCTCCCCTGTGTCTCTTTCCCCATCTCTTCCCTGTGTCTCTTTCCCACCTCTCCCTCCCCTGTGTCTCTTTCCCCTATTCTTTTCCTGTGTCTCGTTCTCCCCATCCCTCCCTTGTCTCTTTCCCCCTCTCCATCCTCAGTGTCTCTTTGCCCCCTCTTCCCCTCTCCCTCCCCTGTGTTTCTTTGCCACATCTTACCCTCTCCCTCCACTGAGTCTCTTCCCCCTCTCCCTCCCCTGTGTCTCTTTGCTCCCTCTCCCCTCTCCTCCCCTGTGTCTCTTTGCGCCCTCTCTGCTCTCCCTCCTCTGTGTCTCTATCCCCCATTCCTTCCCTGTGCCTCTTTCCCCCATCTCTTCCCTGTGTCTATTTCCCCATTCCTCCCATGTGTCTCTTTCCCCCCTCTCCATCCCCAGTGTCTCTATCCCCCTCTCCCTCCCCTGTGTCTTTTCCCCCTCTCCCCCTCCCCTGTGTCTCTTTGCCTCTCTTCCCCTCTCCCTCCCCTGTGTCTCTTTCCCCCTCTCCCTCCCCTGTGTCTCTTTGCTCCCTCTCCCCCTCTTTCTCCCCTGTGTCTCTTTGCCCCCTCTCCTCCTCTCCCTCCTCTGTGTCTCTTTACCCCATACCTTCCCTGTGTCTCTTTCCCCCATCCCTTCCCTGTGTCTCTTTCCCCATCCCTCCCCTGTGTCTATTTCCCCCATCTCCATCCCCAGTGTCTTTATACCCCATCTCCTTCCTCTGATCTTTACCACCTCTCCCCCTCTCCCTCCCCTGTGTCTCTTTGCCCCTCTCCCCCTCTTCCTCCCCTGTGTCTCTTTGCCCCCTCTCTCTCCCCTGTGTCTCTTTCAACCTCTCCCTTCCCTATGTCTCTTTCCCCCTCTTCCTCCTCTGTGTCTCATTCCCCCATCCCTCCCCTGTGTCTCTTTCCCCCATCCCTTCCCTGTGTCTCCCCCATCCCTTCCCTGTGTCTCTTTCCCACCTCTCCCTCCCCTTTGTCTCTTTCCCCATCCTTTCCCTGTGTCTCATTCTCCCCATCTTTCCCCTGTGTCTCTTCCCCCCCCTCTCCCTCCCATGTCTCTTTCCCCCTCTCCCTCCCCTGTGTCTCTTTGCTCCCATTCTGCCTCTCCCTCCCCTGTGTCTCTTTGCCCCCTCCCCCTCTACCTCCTCTGTGTCTCTATCCCCCATCCCTTCCCTGTGTCTCTTTCCCCCATCCCTCCCCTGTGTCTCTTTCCCTCATCCTTTTCCTGTGTCTCGTTCTCCCCATCCCTCCCCTGTGTCTCTTTACCCCCCTCCATCCTCAGTATCTCTTCGCCCCCTCTCCCCTCTCCCTCCCATGTGTTTCTTTGCCCTCTCTTCCCCTCTCCCTCCCTATGTCTCCTTCCCCGCTCTCCCTCCCCTGTGTCTCTTTGCCCCTTCTCCCCTCTCCCTTCTCTGTGTCTCTTTGCCCCATCTCCCCCTCTTCCTTCCCTGTGTCTCTTTCCCCCATTCCTTCCCTGTGTCTCTTTCCCCATTCCTCCCAGGTGTCTCTTTCCCCCCTCTCCATCCCCAGTGTCTCTATAACCCTCTCCCTCCCCTGTGTCTTTTACCCCTTTCCACCACCCCTTCCCTGTGTCTCTTTCCCCCATCCCTTCCCTGTGTCTCTTTCCCCCATCCCTTCCCTGTGTCTCTTTCCCCATCCCTCCCCTGTGTCTATTTCCCCCATCTCCATCCCCAGTATCTCTATACCCACTCTCCATCTTCTGTGCCTTTACCACCTCTCCACTCTCCCTCCCCTGTGTCTCTTTGCCCCTCTCCCACTCTTCCTCCCCTGTGTCTTTTTGCCCCTCTCTCTCCCTGTGTCTCTTTGCCCCCTCTCCCTCCCTTGTGTCTCTTTCACCCTCTCCCTTCCCTGTGTCTCTTTCCCCCTCCTCCTCCTCTGTGTCTCATTCCCCCCATCCCTCCCCTGTGTCTCTTCTCCCCATCCCGTCCCTGTGTCCCCCCCCATCCCTTCCCTGTGTCTCTTTCCCACCTCTCCCTCCCCTGTGTCTCTTTCCCCCCATCCTTTCCCTGTGTCTCATTCTCCCCATCTTTCCCCTGTGTTTCTTTCCCCCCCTCTCCATCCTCAGTCTATTTGCCCCCTCTCCCCATCTGCCTCACATGTCTCTTTCCCACCTCTCCTTCCCCTGTGTCTCTTTGCTCCCATTCCACCTCTCCCTCCCCTGTGTCTCTTTGCCCCTTCACCCCTCTCCCTCCTCTGTGTCTCTATCCCCCATCCCTTCCCTGTGTCTCTTCCCCCATCCCTCCCCTGTGTCTCTTTCCCTCATCCTTTTCCTGTGTCTCTTTACCCCATCCTTTCCCTGTGTCTCATTCTCCCCATCTTTCCCCTGTGTTTCTTTCCCCCCTCTCCATCCTCAGTCTATTTACCCCCTCTCCCCCTCTCCCTCCCATGTTTCTTTCCCCCCTCTCCTTCCCCTGTGTGTCTTTGCCCCCTCTCCCCTCTCCCTCCCCTGTGTCTCTTTGCCCCCTCTCCCCCTCTCCCTTCTCTGTGTCTCTTTGCCCCACCTCCCCCTCTCCCTCCTCTGTGTCTCTTTCCTCCATCCCTTCCCTGTGTCTCTTCCCCCCTCATCCCTTCCCTGTGCCTCTTTCCCCATTCCTCCCCTGTGTCTCTTTCCCCCTCTCCTTCCCCAGTGTCTATAGTCCCCTCTCCGTACCCTGTGTCTTTGCCCCATCTCCCTGCCCTCTTTCCCTCATGTCTCTTTGACCCCTCCCCCTCCCATGTGTCTTTTTCCCCCTTTCCCTCCTCTGTGTCTCTTTCCCAATCCCTCCCCTGTGTCTCTTTCCCCATCCCTTCCCTGTGTCTCTTTCCCACCTACCTCTCCCTCCCCTGTGTCTCTTTCCCCTATCCTTTTCCTGTGTCTTGTTCTCCCCATCCCTCCCCCGTGTCTCTTTCCCCCTCTCCATCCTCAGTGTCTCTTTGCCCCCTCTTCCCCTCTCCCTCCCCTGTGTTTCTTTGCCATCTCTTCCCCTCTCCCTCCGCTGTGTCTCTTTCCCCTCTACCTCCCCTGTGTCTCTTTCCTTCCTCTCCCCCTCTCCTCCCCTGTGTCTCTTTTCACCCTCTCTCCTCTCCCTCCTCTGTGTCTCTATCCCCCATTCCTTCCCTGTGTCTCTTTCCCCCAGCCCTTCTCTTTGTTTCTTTCCCCATTCCTCCCTTGTGTCTCTTTCCCCCCCTCTCCATCCCCAGTGTCTCTATCCCCCCTCTGCCTCCCCTGTGTCTTTTCCCCCTCTCCCATCCCCTGTGTCTCTTTGCCTCTCTTCCCCTCTCCCTCCCCTGTGTCTCTTTGCTCCCTCTCCCCCTCTCCCTCCCCTGTGTCTCTTTGCCCCCTCTCCTCCTCTCCCTCCTCTGTGTCTCTTTCCCCCACCCCTTCCCTGTGTCTCTTTCCCCCATCCCTTCCCTGTGTCTCTTTCCCCATCCCTCCCCTGTATCTATTTCCCGCCTCTCCATCTCCAGTGTCTCTATACCCCCTCTCCATCCTCTGTGTCTTTACCACCTCTCCTCCTCTCCCCCTCCCCTGTGTCTCTCTGCCTCTCCCTCCCCTGTGTCTTTTTGCTCCCTCTCCGTCTCTCCCTCCCCTGTGTCTCTTTGCCCCCTCTTTGCCCCCTCTCCTCCTCTCCCTCCTCTGTGTCTCTTTCCCCCATCCTTTCCCCCTGTGTCTTTTTCCCCATCCCTCCCCTTTGTCTATTTCCCCCCTCTCCATCCACAGTGTCTCTATACCCCTTCTCCATCCTCTGTGTCTTTACCACCTCTCCCCCTCTCCCTCCCCTGTGTCTCTTTGCCCCTTTCTCCCTCTTCCTCCCCTGTGTCTCTTTGCCCCCTCTCTCTCCCCTGTGTCTCTTTGCCCCCTCTCCCTCCCCTGTGTCTCTTTCACCCTTTCCATTCCCTGTGTCACCCCCATCCCTTCCCTGTGTCTCTTTCCCACATCTCCCTCCCCTGTGTCTCTTTCCCCCATCCTTTCCCTGTGTCTCATTCTCCCCATCTTTCCCCTGTGTTTCTTTCCCCCTTCTCCATACTCAGTGTCTCTTTGCCCCCTCTCCCCCTCTCCCTCCCATGTCTCTTTCCCCCCTCTCCCTCCCCTGTGTCTTTTTGCTCCCATTCCCCCTCTACCTCCCCTGTGTCTCTTTGTCCCCTCCCCCTCTCCATCCTCTGTGTCTCTATCCCCCATCCCTTCCTTGTGTTTCTTTCCCCCATCCCTTCCCTGCGTCTCTTTTCCCATTCCTTTCCCTGTGTCTCATTCTCCCCATCTTTCCCCTGTGTTTCTTTCCCCCCTCTCCATACTCAGTGTCTCTTTGCCCTCTCTCCCTCCCCTGTGTCTCTTTGCCCTCTCCCTCCCCTGTGTCTCTTTCCCCCTCTCCCTCCTCTGTGTCCCTTTCCTCCATCCCTTCCCTGTGTCTCTTTCCCACCTCTCCCTCCCCTTTGTCTCTTTCCCACCTCTCCCTCACCTGTGTCTTCCCCCTGTCTCCCTCCCCTGTGTCTCTTTGCCCCCTCTCCCTCCCCTGTGTCTCTTTCACCCTCTCCCTTCCCTGTGTCTCCCCCATCCCTTCCCTGTGTCTCTTTCCCACATCTCCCTCCCCTGTGTCTCTTTCCCCCATCCTTTCCCTTTGTCTCATTCTCCCCATCTTTCCCCTGTGTTTCTTTCCCCCCTCTCCATACTCAGTGTCTCTTTGCCCCCTCTCCCCCTCTCCCTCCCATGTCTCTTTCCCCCCTCTCCCTCCCCTGTGTCTTTTTGCTCCCATTCCCCCTCTACCTCCCCTGTGTCTCTTTGCCCCCTCCCCCTCTCCCTCCTCTGTGTCTCTATCCCCCATCCCTTCCTTGTGTTTCTTTCCCCCATCCCTTCCCTGCGTCTCTTTTCCCATTCCTTCCCTGTGTCTCTTTTCCCCCTCTCCCTCCCCTGTGTCTCTTTCACCCTCTCCCTTCCCTGTGTCTCTTTCCCCCCTCTAACTCTCTGCCTCCCCTGTGTCTCTTTGGCCCCTCTCTCTCCTCTTTGTCTCTTTCCCTGATCCCTTCCCAGTGTCTCTTTCCCCCTCTCCATCCTCTGTGTCTTTACCACCTCTCCCCCTCTCCCCCTCCCCTGTGTCTCTCTGCCTCTCCCTCCCCTGTGTCTTTTTGCTCCCTCTCCGTCTCTCCCTCCCCTGTGTCTCTTTGCCCCCTCTCCTCCTCTCCGTCCTCTGTGTCTCTTTCCCCCATCCCTTCCCTGTGTCTTTTTCCCAGTCCCTCCCCTTTGTCTATTTCCCCCCTCTCCATGCACAGTGTCTCTATACCCCTTCTCCATCCTCTGTGTCTTTACCACCTCTCCCTCTCTCCCTCCCCTGTGTCTCTTTGCCCCTTTCTCCCTCTTCCTCCCCTGTGTCTCTTTGTCCCCTCTCCCTCCCCTGTGTCTCTTTCACCCTCTCCCTTCCCTGTGTCTCCCCCGTCCCTTCCCTGTGTCTCTTTCCCACATCTCCCTCCCCTGTGTCTCTTTCCCCCATCCTTTCCCTGTGTCTCATTCTCCCCATCTTTCCCCTGTGTTTCTTTCCCCCCTCTCCATACTCAGTGTCTCTTTGCCCCATCTCCCCCTCTCCCTCCCCTGTGTCTCTTTGCTCCCATTCCCCCTCTACCTCCCCTGTGTCTCTTTGCCCCCTCCCCTCTCCCTCCTCTGTGTCTCTATCCCCCATCCCTTCCTTGTGTTTCTTTCCCCCATCCCTTCCCTGTGTCTCTTTTCCCATTCCTTCCCTGTGTCTCTTTTCCCCCTCTCCCTCCCCTGTGTCTCTTTCACCCTCTCCCTTCCCTGTGTCTCTTTACCCCCTCTAACTCTCTGCCTCCCCTGTGTCTCTTTGGCCCCTCTCTCTCCTCTTTGTCTCTTTCCCCCACCCCTTCCCTGTGTCTCTTTCCCCCCTCCATCCCCTGTGTCTTTCCCCCCTCCCCCTCTCCCCCCTCTGTGTCTCTTTGCCCTCTCTCCCTCCCCTGTGTCTCTTTGCCCTCTCCCTCCCCTGTGTCTCTTTCCCCCTCTCCCTCCTCTGTGTCCCTTTCCTCCATCCCTTCCCTGTGTCTCTTTCCCACCTCTCCCTCCCCGTTGTCTCTTTCCCACCTCTCCCTCACCTGTGTCTTCCCCTGTCTCCCTCCCCTGTGTCTCTTTCCTCTCCCCCCTTTGTCTCTTTGCCCCCCTCTCCCTTCGGCACTCATAGCGGGCCTCGCAATGAGTGGCTTCGTCCTCTCCCTCCTCTGTGTTTCGTTCTAACCCTTCTTCCTTGCCTTTGTCTTTTTGCCCCCACTCTCCGCCCCTCTCCCTACCCTTTATCTTGTTGCCCACCTCTCCGCCCCTCTCCCTCCCCTGTGTCTCTTTCCCCATCCCTCTCCTGTGTCTCTTTGCCCTCCTCTCCCTCCCCTGTGTCTCCTCCCCCCCTTTCCCTGTGTCTTTTTGCCCCCCTCTCGCCCTCACCATTCTGCGCCTATTGTGAGCCTCGCAAAAAGCGGCTTCGGCGCTCATTGCGGGACTCGGCATGCGCTTTGCGAATACGCAAACCTGCAACTTTGCAAGCATTACACACAAACTCGCAGTACGACAACTATATTAGTAGTAATCATTGTTTATTGGTGCTGTCTGTGTTTCTGGCTATGTTTATCCATAGATACTGGAGTGGGTTGCCAGTTCCTTTTCCAGTGGGCCACGATTTATTTTGCCACTCAAGTTCCTCATTATATGGGCTGCCATTTCGCTTCACATCTCTTCCCAGAGTTCTTCCACCATCATGTTTAGCTAGAGCTTGCAATATAATATGCAAAGATGATGTCACTGTTGGGGACAGAGTCATCCACACAGCTAGGCAGGGTCTATTTCCCTTATGTCAGAGGGAGCATTCAGTCAGCTGTGATTCATCTCCATAGAAGGAAATTAGTACTTCATTTGTTTAATAAAGTATAATAAATATTACAAAAACTTTTCCATGAATAAAATCTAATTATAAATCGCTAAGTCAAATAAATATAGATGTATGGGTTAAAAAATGTATACAATACATATACTTTATATGTACCTGTTATTTATATGTATACTTATATATTATGTAAGTATAATTTTTTTTTTGTTCATGGAAAAGTTAGTGTATTACACTATATTTGTTTAATAAAGTAGTGTTTTTCTGCTAGGAGGATGAATATCACTAACAGCTTTCTGAAGGCTTCCCCTGTCATGTTGTAAGTGGACCCTGCCCATATATGTGGATGACCTCATCCCCTACAGTGACATTATTTTTGCATTTAAACAATGTTAATAGAATCTCTGTAAGAGCGAATGTAAGGCAGAAATGGATGAGCAATATGACAAGCACAATAAAGAAAGTATGTTTTAAAATAAAATGTTCATAAAATAGATTAATTCATAAAATATATTTATTTTGATTTAACATACTTTTTTTCACAGATTTCAGTTGTCCTTTAAGATTAGTTAACATAGATCTTTTCCTGTAGTGCATCTTACCAAAACCTCCTTTTTTAAAGCACAGAACATAATGTGCATTTCCTTCCTATCAAATATAGAGATAATTCACAAGTTTTAAGAAGATAAATTGCAGTAAAATAATAAAAAAATGGGATTAACCTGGCATTTCATTCTATCTCCATGTGAGTTCTTCCATTTGTGTAACTCACCCTAAAGGTTTCTATTCTATTTCTTAAATAAATATACAAGGAATACCCCATTTACCAATCTTGGTGCGTTCCTAGAAGACAAAGTGCTAAAGGAAACAGTGTTAAACCTGGTCATATTAACACAGAGTAAGTGAGGATAGGGGAAGACGTGACCAAGAATAAACAAGTTTAACTTTCATATTAAGTTACTGTATTTTTATATTAACTTGCAAGATACAGTATACATAACACATATACATAATGTATATATACAGATATACAAAGTTTATTTTTGTGCTGTCGAAATGTTCTTGTCCTCCTGGAATTCTTGATTTTTTTAGTGATGTCACTTTCATTTCTCTCATTAAGCATTTGTCAGTAGCAACAGATCACCTCCAAAATGCCTTGTCTTGCTTTTGTACTACTTTGAAAATCTGGACTATTTTCTACAAATTGCTATATGATTTGGGTTCTCATCATCAAACTTTTACTGATGAAATCTGTACAAAGTTTTTTGGGTTCTTCGTTTTCTGAATCACTATTTTCAGGTTCTGTATGAATCCCTTGTTCTGCCAGTTCTTAAAGGTTGTCCTTGGTAAGGCTCTCACCAGAAACCTGCAGCAACTCATAAATATCTTGCTCATCTGTATCTTCTAGTCCTGCTGTATTGACCAGGTTGATAGTTTGGTCAACAAGGGGATCTTCTTCTTAAAAATTGTTGGATATCTCCAGCCATACCTTTTTTTCATACTCCTTGATGTTATATTTCTTCAAAAATTTCGATTTCCTCAGAAAAAAATAGCTTGGTTTACATTGGAGCACATGCTGTACCCCTTAGGTGTAGGACAAAATTACAATTCAGCACAAAAATGTGGCACATAAGATGGCATCTGAAGAGGACAACGCGCAAAGATACAGGCAGAGAATACTGGATATAGGTTACTAGTGGCCTATGGCAAGACCACTCCCCAATTTAGGATAGAAACACAAAAACAGCCTCACAGTGTGGCTATGTGAAACTAGAACTGAACCTTTATTGAATCATAGAACCAACTTATTTATACATCTCGCATACCACACCCGTGTGTACCTTTGTGTATGTGTGTGATATCAGCACATCTGCCTTGCAACCTTGGTTGCTTTAGAGATGTTGAGATAAAACCCACCGGATGTCTAAATCACATGACAGGTGTCTGTAGCCAGCTAGGGCAAAAACCTTGATGTTAATCTCAAGTGTTTGCCCAGGACTCCTAAGGAGCAGTCATCTGCCTTGAATCAAGGCCTGTATGTGTGCAGATGCAATGTTACTCAGTTAAACTTTTGTGCAGAGCATTTTCACAATTTCCACATATATTCTCCTGTTCTATATACATTTTCCCTCTATAACATATTATAAATAATATACATGATAACACAGTACAGACAGCATATAACCACACCCAATAATACATAATCACAATGCAACAATGTCATGCTCCCTTGGCCGTATCCACAATTATTGGTAATATTACAGTCACTAACCAATGTTATCATGACAGTCACTTACATACTCAAGAATGATTTAAACATTATGCTGCATGCTGATGGTTAATATATGACTTTTATACCCTTTCTTTTAATTTAGAGCCTGACTGCATCTAGTTTATGTTTTTAAGTCCTTCTGTGGCCCATGACATGTAGCTGGATTGTTCTTGTCCTGCTCTTGTTATTATGCAGCATCCAACCTCTTGTAAAGCTCACTTCTGTTTCTCTTCTCTCAACCCCGTTTGTAGCATGCCAGAAGGGCTCAAAGTTAAAGACTCATGTAATCTTCTGACCCTATTCACTGGAAGTGGGGGTGGCAGAAAGTATAGTCATTATCTGCTCCCTGGAGGATTGTCTGGTTTGCTGATAGAGGCTTTAGCATTTGGCAAGTTTCTCTCTAGATAGAATATTATCTCCTTTCCGTGCTAGTGATTAATAGTTAATCTTATCCTCTGAATTTCTTTTCAACTTATTTAGTCATATGTTTGAGGCTTTCCCACTGAGCTCTATAGTGTTGTCTGCTCACGCCGATGCAGTTATTAGAAGGCAGATGTAGTTTGAAGGTCGATTTTTGCTGTGCAAGTCTTGGAATGACTATGAAGAAGTGATTCTGAAGTTGGGTGTATGCTGTACCGGATGTGGATGGAGTCTGATGCAGTTAATTTTGATGAACATAGTCATTGATCAGATATGTATGAAGCTGAGATTCTGTTATGACGGACCTGGAAGGATAATAAAACAATCAGCGTTTATAGATATACTTTCCACAAAAGAGCTAATGACTTTTTTATTGGCTCAGGCAGGATAATGTTCACTTATCGGTGCCAAAACAGAAACCTAAACTTCAATGTGGGAGATTGGATTTAGAGATTATATTAACACAGGCAATAATATTCACAAACTCCTACCACTCATACCACGTTTACTTTAAACGCTTTTGTGGCAAAGCCTATAGTACAGTGCAAAGGGAGTGGAATTGGAGATGTACCATGTGGCTAACTGGAGATGATGTTTGTTTAGGACAGCGGTAGTCAACCTTTTTAATATCTACCGCCCACTTATTTTGTGGCAAAATTTCCTTACCACCCACTGGTGCCACAGTAACTCAATTTATCTTTCATTTCTGGTTACGTAAATCATATGACCCTAGCTATATATCTCCCTGTACTTACTGGATAGTAATCGGGCCCTGACTGATGTCCCTAGGATCTCTCACCAGCTCCCCAACCAGCCAAGCTCTGTGTTATGGGACTCTCGTCAGCAATGCCACTTAGCGATTACCCCGCTGCCCACCATGAAAGCTGGAATTGCCCGCTAGTGGGCAGTAGGTACTAGGTTGACTACAACTTGTTAAGGGGTTTCAAATGAAAATAAACAGATTCCCTGATATAAAGTTTAATTACAATTTTGGGACTGTTATGTTTATAAATTCACATTTTATAAGGATTATTTCAGCTGATTGCACTCTTTCATATAGATTTGATTATAATTTACAGTATACAGTGGTTTTATATTAAATCTTTATATCAAGGACTCTTGGATTGCATTTAAATTCTACAAGTTTGGACATTTTCACCTGATATCATTGTTCTTGAAGAACAAACCAGCTCACACAGTGTTGCAAATTGCATTAAGTGGTACCTTTTATGTGAGGAAAAACACCCTCTGACAACTGATGATAATTACCAGTTCTACGTGCATATGTACCAATTGACTCCCAGGAAACATGTACATGTCCCAGTAGGTTTATATTAAATGTAACAGCTGAATTTATCTTTTGTTGACTCTTCTCAGAATGGATAAATTACAAATACAAATGAATATCCAGAGTTGTACGGATGGTGCCTGCTCTCATTCCTGATATGAAGATACACTGTCCTCCATCCTGATATGAAGATGCACTGTCATTTAATTAGTTTAAATATATATGCAAGTGAGCTGGGTTATGAATGCAGTTGAGGGAAATTAGTAGTGTATGATTATATTTATTTGAATGCACTATGTTTTTTTTTTTAGCTTTGCATTAAAAAACAACACAAAAAAACGGTTGCAGGTGATGCATACACCCCCAGGATTGAGCTAGGCTTCTCAGGGTACAATTTTCTAAAATTGTACTCTGTCCATGTGAGCATGTCAGCTTTGCAGCCAATCAGCAATGCTGAATGCAACCAGCATAGATGACTACTATACTGGGTCCTTAAAGGACCATAAATCGACATTCATGTAAAAATGCTTGAGAGGTTACAAGGTTGTTATTTAGACATATAAATTATAATTGTACTGAAACCAAACATTTCATCTTCTTCTTCCTATTCTAATTTGTCTTTTAGGCGAATGAGCATTTATGCTTGCTTTATGGTCCTGCAATGATTTGCAGTGTTCAGGGTCTGTGCATGTGTCTGTGTGAGTGAGTGAATGCAATTCACTGGGGTTGGGAGAGATCTCAGGGGCCGGGGGAAGTAATGGGGCAATTCACTGGGGCTGGGAGAGATCAGAGGGGCAATTCACTGGGGCTGGGGGAGGCAATGGGGCAATTCACTAGTGCTGGGAGAGATAACAGGGGCAATACACTGGGGGTGGGGGAGGTGATGTGGTAAATCACTGGGGCTGGAGGAGTTACAGGGGCAAATCTCTGGGGCTGGGGGAAGTTTCAGTAGGTAAAACAATCAGTGAATGAAGGGACACAGACCTTGTGAAGCAGCTCAATTGTGAGGCAGCTCAAAGAAGCAGCTCAATTTACAGACCAAAAAAATACAATGCTGGGATTTTCAGGGGGTGTCAACATTGATAGAAAACAGTTTGCAAATGCAAGAAATTCAGCAAACTTCAGGGTAACTGTTTAAATGTTTATTTTGGTATTTTTTCCTGCAAATATTTTTTTTCATACACTACTAAATCTCTTCTATCAGATGCATTCATAATCCAGCTCACTTGCATATACCTTTAATTAGTTTCCTCAATATCTGTGTAAGTTGAAAAGCCATGTAAGTTGAATAATGCTTAAATGACATGTATTTGTTGATCTATTTATGACCGAGCTTATTCAATTATGTAAATGTAAGAAAATGCACTATTCTGTTATTGGTGGCTTAGATGTTGATTATACTGGATATTTTCTGTGTAACTTGTAGCCATACTTGTCCACCTGGAGCCACTCAGTGTAAGTATCACTTTTATATAGTTGTCATAGTGTAACATCTGCGTGCGCCTGCACTGTGAAGACACAAGCAGGGATTACTATCCACAATTGGTGAGTAAAATGTGCAGTGGCGCATGCGCACTACGCATTGCAAGAGGGAGGAGAGAGAAGACGCGCTACTGCGCAAGCGAGGCTGTACCGCGCTTTTGTGCATGCGCAATTGCGATGATGGGATGGGGGAAGAGAGACATGGAGGGATAGAGCCTCAGGGGGGGGGGAGAGGGGGAGAGAGACGGGGGACCATTTGGGAGAGAGTCATGGGGGAAAGACTGAAGATGGGGGAGAGACAGGGGAGGGGTAATAGTGACATGGGGGGAGAGAGACAGGGTAGAGGGTGGGAGAGAAACATGGGGGAGAAAAAAAAAGGGAAACGGGAGGGAGAGAGACCTGGGGAAGAGAGAAGAAGGAGGGAAGGGGGAAAGAGAAGAAGGAGGGGGAGAGACAGAAGGATGGAGGGAGAAACAGAAGGAGGGAGATAGAGGAGGGAGTGAGAGAGAGGAGTGAGAGAGAGAGCGAGAGAGAGAAGGAGTGAGAGAGATAGAGAGAGAAGGGGTGAGAGAAAGAGAAGGACGGAGTGAGAGAGACACAGAGAGAGATAGGGCACAAAGAGAGGGAGAGAGGGCACAGAGAGAGGGAGAGAGGGCACAGAGAGAGGTAGAGGGAGCACAGGGAGAGGGAGAGAATAGAGAGAGGGAGTGGCAGCACAGAGAGAGGGCTCTCAGAGAGAGAGAGAGAGTGAGAGGGTGCAGAGAAAGAGACAGAACAGATAGTTTATGATAACGCCATTTGTGACGGGCTAGTTACTAGTGAAATGTATAAGTTGAACTTTGTTGGGGCTTATTGTATTTGTTTTTGCTTTCACACATTGGACATATTTCAACAGTTTACAGAGATACATGCTCACTGGTAATGTATTCAGTGTTTACAGGATTTCCTATTTTATTATATGCAATTCTTTGTGATTATTATATCAATCTTCCTGTCACTGCAGGAATCTTTTGACCTCCTTTATAATGATCAGAGTGTGTTTTGAAAGAAAGGATTATTATTATTATTATTAGTTATTTGTAGCAATGCCCACCACAGGACAGGAGCCGAGCTGCTGTCAAAACTCTAGGGGTCCAGCAGAAATATAATAAGAAGAGCCCCCATAAAGCCAATACACGCCGATCTTCCCATCTGCCATAGCCAGCTTTTACACTATAGCATATTTCATAGAAATAAAAATGACATTGGCAGATATAAAATGGCAGTTTCCACGTTTCACAAACATGGAGAGATAACGGGCAAACAGGACAGATTGCTGACGGCTAATATTTTTATATTTAATCTAAAATACTTAAGTGTCGCTTTAAGATGGATTGACATGTATTCAACTATGTATCAATAGCTATCAATGCAGAGTACAGTGAGTCTGCTTGATGAGGCTCATTAACCCTTTAGGGGGTTATTGGTACAGTTTTACATGCAACTACATATTTAAAAGGGGTGCCCGGTGGTCCGGTGGTTTGGATTCAGTGCTTTCACCGCTGCAACCTGGGTTTGATTCCAGTCAGGAAACGATTGACATTAAGATGTCCCTGGTGCATTGCAGTCCATGAGGTCATGGAGAGTCAGACATGACTGAATGACACAACAACACATTTAAAAGCTGGTAGCAAGAAGGTAGCTAGAGGACAGCAAGACATATTATAACATATCCTACTAAATACCATGAGAGTTGCCTCTCTACAGGCTCTTTATAAAAACAATCCCTGCTATCCACTCACTACAGGTTCCATCACCACATAATCCAGACCCTGACAACATCTTGTTTATCTACTGATTTTAACATTTACTTGTGCATTGTATTGGAGATCTGTTGGCAATCAAGATGGACCCAGATATAGTTCAGAATAACAAATCCAAAAAATACCCAGACTTTTTACATGCCCACATGTTTTAGGATGCACCACTACCTTCTCCATAGGTCTTAAGGCACGATCTGTAACCTCTAATCAGTATGTTCACTATATTTCAATCTACTACCAACAAAGATAGAAGAATATATGTTCCAGCCTTCAAGAAACAGATCATTTCTCTTGCAGTCTGGCTCACATACAAATTGTAACTGACATATTTCATAGCGAATAGCTGTTCATTTTATACACTGCAGACTTACATATTTACAGCCTTATTGAATTGCAATTCCGCCAATTGAATAGGGCTCTATTTAAGCACATAGCATATTTTTTACAGAAGTTTTTAGCTAGTGATCTTCTATCCAAAAGCAAGGTCTCCACTAACTAAAAACTTCTGTAAAAAATTTTTTCTCTGTGCTTATATAGAGCCTTATTCAATTGGCCAAATAGCAATTTAATAAGGCTGTTAATGGGTATTTGTACTTGTGAATTAAATTTTCTGAAATGCCAGTCTTTTTTTGTGCATTTTGCATTCTGTAGACAAATTACTACCAAATGTTTACTTTTTAAGATACTTGACACCTGTAGGGAAGTTCATGTTTAGATGAAAACGTTTTTACTCTCCATCAACCAATACATTACTGAAAAGAAATAGCCATCTGTTTTTCGACTCTGTTGTGAGAAAGCAACGTCAAGTTAAAAAAACAACAACAATCTTTTCATTTGTTATAGGTGGATAAGCACCCAGATAATGAGGCTGATGTCATCGGGCAAGAATGGACTTGAATCTGTGACCTGACAAAACCAGAGTGCATTAACTATTACTCCAGACTTGAGATCTCTGAAGTACAGGCTTCAGGAGGCAGAAATAGAAAATGTAATCAGCACTTTCCCTTAGCATTATTCACTGTTTGCCCAAAGTGTTCACTGCTAGCTTACTAATGGAGCAGTAAAATATGTGATAAGCTGCTGTGATAATTTCACATAAAGGTGACGTTATCAGTCTAATGCTCAATAATTAGAATACAGTTGCAAGGACACACAATGAAAAAAGAGATGGCAATAGCACTAGTGTGTTTTTCTTCAACCTAAATCACAACCTGCCTGGGGTCCCTAAGAAGAGATTTGAGAGTCATTGATAAATAAGTCTGTCCTGACATAAAAAAGGGGGTTGTGGTGGCTCAGGTATATTGTTAAAGAACCAAATGGGATAGTAAGAACAGGGTGCTCCTTAGGATAATTGGTAAATACACACAGGAGAGAGAAAAAAGATCCTATTTTAGGGCACACCTGTTAATCCTAATCTTAGAAAGAAGAGAATAAACTAAATATTAAAACTTAACATTTAATGGTATTTAAAATCCTACTTAAAATATATGCACATAGGTAGCAGAGAGATAATAATATTCTGATGGCAGTGTGGGTATCTATTGCACAAGACCAGTCTGTCCCAGATGGACCGGCTGTATACAAGCTATATACAATGTAAAGTGCTAATATTGGTCACAGATAAAGTGACTATCGTGCAAAAAAGTGCAAAGTATAAAGTGGCCAGTGCTAATAATGGAGGAAGTGCACAACAAATGATGTGCACCTATGTAAGTGCTAGATAAATATAAATATAATGTATATAGCGAGTTATGCAGGCATAGAACAGAAAAATATAATTCAGCTCAAATGCTGAGATTATTTAGGAGCCACTGTGCCTAGTATTGAGGAATAAATGCCCCAACCTAGTGGAAAGTCCCAGAACTGGACAGCTAAATGAATATATAGCTGTTCTAGGGTAACAGTGTGGGCCAATCGAGGTGTGGACCCAATACTGCCTTAATAATAAAAATTGATACTGCGTGGTTCAACAGGATCCAATTAATAAAGTACTGCCTTTCAAAACGTAGATATGGACTGAATAGCTCAGTGCTGACCATCGGGGAAGGGACATTAAGCTATGGGCCTGAAGAGAGAAACCACGCTGGCTCTCGGCTAAGCACGCCGCGGTCTAGACGCACAGCAGTGACGTCATCGACCCGCGACTGCGTTCCTACGTGTACCCGACGCACGTTTCTTGTATTTCATCAAGGGTTGAACCCTTGATGAAATACAAGAAACGTGCGTCGGGTACACGTAGGAACGCAGTCGCGGGTCGATGACTGAAATACAAGAAACGTGCGTCTGGTACACGTAGGAACGCAGTCGCGGGTCGATGACGTCACTGCTGTGCGTCTAGACCGCGGCGTGCTTAGCAGAGAGCCAGCGTGGTTTCTCTCTTCAGGCCCATAGCTTAATGTCCCTTCCCCGATGGTCAGCACTGAGCTATTCAGTCCATATCTACGTTTTGAAAGGCAGTACTTTATTAATTGGATCCTGTTGAACCACGCAGTATCAATTTTTATTATTAAGGCAGTATTGGGTCCACACCTCGATTGGCCCACACTGTTACCCTAGAACAGCTATATATTCATTTAGCTGTCCAGTTCTGGGACTTTCCACTAGGTTGGGGCATTTATTCCTCAATACTAGGCACAGTGGCTCCTAAATAATCTCAGCATTTGAGCTGAATTATATTTTTCTGTTCTATGCCTGCCTAACTCGCTATATACATTATATTTATATTTATCTAGCACTTACATAGGTGCACATCATTTGTTGTGCACTTCCTCCATTATTAGCACTGGCCACTTTATACTTTGCACTTTTTTGCACGATAGTCACTTTATCTGTGACCAATATTAGCACTTTACATTGTATATAGCTTGTATACAGCCTGTCCATCTGGGACAGACTGGTCTTGTGCAATAGATACCCACACTGCCATCAGAATATTATTATCTCTCTGCTACCTATGTGCATATATTTTAAGTAGGATTTTAAATACCATTAAATGTTAAGTTTTAATATTTAGTTTATTCTCTTCTTTCTAAGATTAGGATTAACAGGTGTGCCCTAAAATAGGATCTTTTTTCTCTCTCCTGTGTGTCCTGACATAAAGGCAACATTTCACAAGTAGAAAGTAGAAGTATGCCTATTAATGGGCGACATGTTTTGCATAGTAATTAAAGTTGAAAAAAGACTTTTAGTCCATCAAGTTCAATATTTTCAGATCTCTTTTGATCCTTCTAAAATGTGTATTAATTGTTAATGGATCTAGAGGAAGTCAATCTGAAAAAAAAAACATTGAAATTTAGAAATTGTCTTATAAGAGAAAAAAATGTACAGTAATTGCTTCCTGACCCAGATACTGTCAATGGGATCCAACTGGATCAATACTCCTTCTCTAGTTATTTAAGATAACCCTAAATGCCCTTTTTACAAAAAAAATATATCTAACACCTTTTAAAGTTATTATTATTATTATTATTATCGTTTATTTGTAACGCTCCAACATATTCCGTAGCGCTATACATAAGTTAAGTTACCGGCAATGACAATTTAAAGATTCATACATTGCAAAAAGTGGATGGCCCTGTCTTTGAGCTTGGAATCCAGTGTCCATAGCGCTTTCCCTAAAGCGCTGCTCAGGATTGAAACTCGCAGACTTACAATCTAAAGGTTAAAGTTTGTATGTTGTACAGTAGGGAGAGAGTAGTGCTGAGCATGTTAGGGAGGAAGGTTATAGGCTTCTTTAAAGAGGTGCATTTTTATTGATGTTTTGATGGATCTAAGGCAGGAGGATAGTCTGGTGAAGCGAGGTAGGGAGTTCCAGAGAATAGGGGCAGCGCAAGAAAAGTCCTGGAGGCGGGAGTGGGAGAAGGTGACAAGAGTGGTAGAAAGAAGAAGGTCGTTAGCAGAACGAAGAGGGTGAGTGGGGGAGTATTTGGAGATGAGAGCAGAGATGTATGGGGGTGTGCTGTTGTTGAAGGCTTTATAAGTTAGGGTCAAGATTTTAAACTTTATTCTGGAGGCTAAGGGAAGCCAGTGAAGTAATTGACAAAGAGGAGCTGCTGACACTGAACGATGTGTACTGAAGATGAGTCTGGCGGAGGCATTTATTATGGATTGAAGTGGGGAGAGGCGAGTGATGGGCAGGCCAACAAGGAGCGAGTTGCAATAGTCAAGATGAGAAATGATGAGAGAGTGTATTAGAATCTTAGTAGTGTCTTGTGTAAGGTAATGGCGTATTTTGGATATGTTTTTTAGATGGAAAAGACAGGATTTGGTTAGAGACTGTATGTGTGGGATGAAAGAGAGGGCAGGGTCCAGTAGAACCCCGAGACAACGGGCTTGGGAGGTGGGAGTGATGATGGCGTTGTTGACAGAGAGAGAGATGTGAGGAATTGAAGCTGTAGTAGAGGGTGGGAAGATTAAGAGTTATCTATCAAATTCACAACTTCCTTTGGTAGAGAATATCTCCCTTAATGTGACAACCCAATTTCTTTCTTTAATATGGAATCTTTCCTTCTAACCTCGAGATGCCGTCTTGTCAGCTGAAAACCTCTTGGCACCAACAGCTCCACTGACAAAGACTTACAGTATATTGACTCTTGATGTATTTATACAAGGAATTCATATCCCCTCTTGAATACATTGAGCCTCATTCAATTGAGTTTTCGGGAGATACGGGCTTCGGAAATGGAGGCCGTAAGTTATTTTGCTATTCAATTGGCGTTTTTTTCCCGGCACTGATGGGGTTACGGGCTCTGTCCTCCGATTCACTGTGATGGTTCACATCGCAAGTTAATGCACCTCCAAGCCTTTGATCTTTCACGGCTGCAAAAGTTGTGAATGCTAAAATTGCAAATTGCTATTAATTTGCTTTGAGTCCCCCTCGCTAAGCAATCTGTCAAGCCCGCAAATGGCAAAAGTCGAATCACAAATCACCTCGCAAAGGGCTTAAAGACATGTCCGGAGCACTTTAAATGCACATATAAACACACTACTGTACTTTTGTTAAAAGGGAAAGTGACGTTAGGTATTACAATTAATATCACATCATTCTCAAGCACACAAATCAGCCAAAAAAACAACTTTATTGCATGTTTAATTTCCGTGTTATATTGATCACGGCAATCAATGTGTTAATACATATAATGGAACTCGCATGTAATAGAATATCATATTCATGGCTTTATCAATATTGCAATATTTCAGGAATATGTGTCTGATCGTAACTCGTAATTCAAGCACGTAGGATTTTGAAATCCAACCTCCATTTTTCTTTGACATTATGATGACGATCTCTGTTTCCATTGGCTGTTTTTAACTCAGGAGTTACGGCCTTGCTTATGTTCAAGCTCGCAAATGCTACATACCATAGAGCACATCGTAAACCATGCTATCGAGCCGGGACTTGCGGGCTCGACCAATCAAATAGCACCATAAGTTGCGGACGCTTCAGGCCTGCAGCAGGCTCGCAAACATGCGGCCTATACCCCATAACGTGCGGCCTCCGAATTGAATGAGTCACTCATTGTTTTCTAATTTGGTTAATAAAAAAGGTATCACTATATATTGCAATACACTGATTATTCATATATACAGTGGGGGGGGAGTATTTGATCCCCTGCTGATTTTGAACGTTTGTCCACTGACAAAGAAATGATCAGTCTATAATTTTAATGGTAGGTGTATTTTAACAGACAGAATAACAAAAAAAAAAAACAAGAAAAAAACGCTTGTCAAAAAAGATATAAATTGATTTGCAGGTCAATGAAAAAAATAAGAATTTGACCCCTTCGACTTAGCACTTGGTGGCAAAACCCTTGTTAGCAATCAAAGAGGTCAGACGTTTCTTGTAGTTGGCCACCAAGTTTGCACACATCTCAGGAGGGATTTTGTCCCACTCCTCTTTGCAGATCCTCTCCAAGTAGTTAAGGTTTTGAGGCTGATGTTTGGCAACTCGAACCTTCAGCTCCTCCACAGATTTTCTATGGGGCTAAGGCCTGGAGACTGGCTAGGCCACTCCAGGACCTTAATGTGCTTCTTGAGCCACTCCTTTGTTGCCATAGCTGTGTATTTTGGGTCATTGTCATGCTAGAATACCCATCCATGTCCCATTTTCAATGCCCTGGCTGAGGGAATGAGGGTCTCACCCAAGATGTTGACGATACATCGTCCCTTTGATTCGATGCAGTTGTCCCTTCCCCTTAGTAGAAAAACACTCCCAAAGCATAATGTTTCCACCTCCATGTTTGACGGTGGGGTTAATGTTCTTGGGCTTATAGGCAGCATTCCTCCTCCTCCAAACCTGGTGAGTTGAGTTGGTGCCAAAGAGCTCAATTTTGGTCTCATCTGACCACAACACTTTCACCCAGTTCTCCTCTGATTCATTCAGATGTTCATTGGCATATTTCAGACGGGCCTGTACATGTGCTTTCTTGAGCAGGGAGACCTTGCAGGCACTGCAGGATTTCAGTCCTTCACGGCGTAGTGTGTTACCAATTGTTTTCTCGGTGACTATGGTCCCAGCTGCCTTGAGATCATTAACAAGATCCTCCCGTGTAGTTCTGGGCTGATTCCTCACTGTTCTCATTATCATTGAAACTCCACAAGGTAAGATCTTGCATGGGGCACCAGAGGGAGTCTGACAGTTATTTTGTGTTTCTTCCATTTGCGAATAATCACACCAACTGTTGTCACCTTCTCACCAAGCTGCTTGGCGATGGCCTTGTAGCCCATTCCAGCCTTGTGTAGGTCTACAATCTTGTCCCTGACATCATTGGACAGCTCTTTGGTCTTGGCCATGGTGGAGAGTTTGGAATCTGATTGATTGCTTTTGTGGATAGGTGTCTTTTATACAGCTAAAGAGCTGAGATTAGGAGCACTCCCTTTAAGAGAGTGCTCCTAATCTCAGTTCGTTACCTGTATAAAAGACAACTGGGAGACAGAAATCTTGCTGATTGATAGGGGATCAAATACTTATTTCCCTCACTGACCTGCAAATCAATTTATAACTTTTTTGACATGCGTTTTTTTTGTTTTTTTTTGTTGTTATTCTGTTTCTTACTGTTAAAATATACCTATCATTAAAATGATAGACTGATCATGTCTTCGTCAGTGGACAAACGTTCAAAATCGGCAGGGGATCAAACCCCCCCCCCACTCCACTGTATGTATATATACAGTGGAGGGTGGGGGTGGGGGGGGTTATATGATTCCCTGCTGATTTTGAACGTTTGTCCCCTGACAAAGACATGAATTGTGGGCACATTTGTGTGTCCCAGCTCAATTTCCAAGAATGCAGTGTAATAACTGTTTTTCTCGGAACTCTGAGCTGGAAGCAGGTTTTTTAACTTGCTTTAGACATTCAAATGTGAACACAGATGTACTTTTTATTTACTAGGGGCCTCATTCTATTAGCGGCCGCAGCCGTTGCGGGGCCGCAAGGACCGGCCGCAAGCTATTCGGCTATTCTATTCCCTTACGGCCGGAGGCTCCGGCAGGCTTGCGGCCGGTGCCTTGCTATCTCTTGCGGCCGCTCGCGCCAGAGGAAAGCCTTTGATCTAAAACGGCCGCAAGAGTTTTACAATTCAATTGCTCCGGGAAACCTCTCTGCAAGGCTAAAAACGAGCCGCTGCTTACTTGCAGGAAAAAGGTCCCGCTAGCACCAATTAAGCACATAAAATAGCTCAAATAAAGCCATCCTGCACTTTGAGAAGACTATAAAGGGATTGTAGGTGTTAGAAAAAATAGCACATAATTATCCTATACTCAAATCCGTAAAATATTTTATTTTTAATATCCGTAAAATATCCATGTAAAAAGTCCAGAGTGCTTGGAGCACCTCAGACACACCCACGCCGCAGCCGGAAAATAAACAGTTAATTTGAACTCGGGTTTGGGCTGATGTGCAAGCTTGAGAGTGGGTTCCTTTTAATCCTCATGTCCCCCAATATGATCCCTAGCATTTACAGAGCTGTACAGTGCAGGCTTGAATTTATTTTTGAGTTTTTATATTTCACAGCTTACTGCCGGTTCCAAGATATGCGGCCGGCTGTAAAAGGAGATCCTTGCGGGGCCGTATAATAGAATCGCGAGTTAACTGAACCCCCGCAAGGAATCGCAGCCTTACGGCCGATTTACGGCCGCTAATAGAATGAGGCCCTATATATATATATATATATATATATATATATATATATATATATATATAAGTATATGTTACATAGTTGCATATTAATTGAGGTTGAAAAAATACTTTTAGTACATCAAGTTCAACCTTTTTAGATTTCCTCTGATCTGCAGTATGCAGATTAGTTGTTAATTGATCCAGAGGAAGGCAAACAGAAAAACCCAAGTGAAACTTTGCCAGTTGTCTTAAAAGGGGAAAACAATAAAATTCCTTCCTGACCCCAGATGCTGGCGATCGGATTCCTCCTTGGATCAATACTCCCTCTCTAATTAACCAGAATAGCCCTGATTGCCATTTTTATTTAAAAATATATCCAATCCCTTTTTAAAGTTATCAGTCGAATCCGCTGTCACCACCTCTTTTGGTAGAGATTTCCACAGTTTAACCACCCTCTGTGAAGAACTCTTTTCTTTCTTTGAGGTGAAATCTTTTTACTTCTAACCTCAAGGGATGTTCTCCTGTCAGCTGCAAACTTCACCTGACAAAGCCTTGTATGGAAACCTGGATGTATTTATATAAGGTAATCATATCTCCTCCTAGATGCCTTTTTTTCTACAGAAAGTTAGTTTAATTAGTCTTTCTTCATAGCTTAGCACCTCCATTCCTCTTATTAATTTTATTGCCCTTGTTTGTAGTTTTTCCAGCTCTAAAATGTTCTTTTTATGAAGTGGCCAAATTGCACTCCATATTCCAAATGAGGGTGTACTAGGGATTTGTATATTGACAGAATTATATTTGCTTCCTTAGCTCCTATACCCTTCCTAATCCATGCTAATATTTATTTGCCTTTGCAGATGCTGTTTGGCATTGAGCACTGTTACGTAAGTTTTTGTCGATAAGCAATCCCTTTGTATCCCTGATAAATCTAGATTGGCTCAATTTAGGTTATAAACTGCATAGTTATTTTTCTTTGCCAATTGCATAACTTCGTTAAAAAAAAAAAAAAAAAAAGGGCCACTTTATATAAGTAACCTAAGCAAGAGGTTCAGGGGTGTTTAAGCTTGAGAACGCACTCAAGAGCAAGAGATTAATTCAAAAAACTCACATTGAGATACCCATATAGTATCACAAATAAAAAATAACCTTTATTGAACAATATCACTAAAAGGTCATCTGTATTTCTAAAAAGCAATGTTCTAAAATCAAAATAACCCAGTTATAGCTGCCAGGCAGTTTAAAGTCCTGTATAGTATGTATGACCATAAATGAGGGAGTAAAACATCATCAAGGGCGCATAAATAGAGTTCTCACAATCTCAAGACCAAATGGTCAATAGTCTCTTAGATATCTACTCCTACAATAGAGAGAGGTCCCTATACTAATACATGTGGACTTTTATCCACTAGTCATGCTATCATCAGGTAAATGCATATAGAGGCAATCAACACAACATATTATAGAAAACATACATACACATATAGACATATGTTTATATATGTTTCGTCTGGGACTGCATGAGTGATGCCGGCACTGGGGAGCTACAGTTCATTGAGGGAACCATGAATGCCAACATGTACTGTGACATACTGAAACAGAGCATGATCCCCTCCGGAGACTAGGCCGCAAGGCAGTATTCCAACATAACGACCCCAAACGCACCTCCAAGACGACCTCTGCCTTGCTAAAGAAGCTGAAGGTCAAGGTGATG
This sequence comes from Discoglossus pictus, assembly GCA_027410445.1. NCBI lineage: Eukaryota > Metazoa > Chordata > Amphibia > Anura > Alytidae > Discoglossus > Discoglossus pictus. The sequence goes on along the minus strand of CM050172.1, from coordinate 65,143,869 downwards.
GACTGGCCAAGCATGTCTCCAGACCTAAACCCTCTTAAGCATCTGTGGGGCATCCTCAAAAAGAAAGAGGGGGAGTGCAAGGTCTCTAACATCCACCAGTTCCGTGATGTCATTATGGAGGATTGGAAGAGGACTCCAGTGGTAACCTGTGAAGCTCTGGTGAACTCCATGCCCATAAGGGTTAAGGCAGTGCTAGAAAATAATGGTGGCCACACAAAATATTGACACTTTGGGTCCAATTTGTACATTTCCGCTTAGGGGTGTACTCACTTTTGTTGCCAATGGTTTAGACATTAATGGCTGTGTGTTGAGTTTTTTTGAAGGGACAGCAAAATTATACTGTTATACAGGTTGTACACTTACTACTTTACATTGTAGCAGAGTGTCATTTCTTCAGTGTTGTCACATGAAAATATATAATAACATATTTACAAAAATGTGAGGGGTGTACTCACTTTTGTAAAATATCGTATATAGTAACCTCTGTTGGACTATGTTTCACTCTGGTTTTCTATTCCAGTTTTTGCCTGGCTTATTATTGTGACATTATCCCACTTACCTTATCCATGCATATCTATTGTTTGTATGTAATACTGATACTAACCTTGTTGTGACCAATGGACTCCTACAATATTACATGGTAATTAACATATTCTGGCTACAAAGAGGTGTAATATGTCTGGCACTTGGGTAGAGTTTTGAGAAACTAAGATCTTATGTCATGCCTATTGCATCTTGTTAATACATATGGTGAACAGGAATTGTCTCTTTGTGATTTAGTAAAAGCTATAGTTAGCAGAAATCATACCAGACAATTGGTGAGAACTTATTTTTATTTACTATTCCTATGTTCATTTTTTATGTTTAGCAATATTTCTGGAATACATAGATTCTTCTTTCTTTGTCTTTGCATGATAGGAGGACACCTCAGGTCTGTGGATTTCTAAGTGGTAACCCCCTGGCAAGGATAGGAGTTAATCCACTCTTATTAGGGGCGGTTTCTAGTTGGCTATTTATTTAGTATGGAGGCTGTAGACCATCGTGACTCTCTGGAGAAGCGTCATTACTGCGAAACGCAAGTTAGAGTGTGTCTTTTTATCCCATTTAGCTTGCTATGATCGCTTACTCCCTCAGTTGTCCCACTTAGCCTGCCATAGCCCTGGAGCGCCTTAGTGACATCACAGGTGACCGCAGCTGTTTACTGGGGTTTGTGAATGCCGACCGAGTGGAGATAGATAGTGTTTGGGGATATTTAGTTCAGTCCTGCAAACTTTATAGATGCTGATTATTGATATTTGGGGAATTTAGTGGCCCTGGGTTGGTACTTCCATCATTCTATCACAGATACACTGATTGGTCTAACTTTAATTTGATTAATATATATAAAAATGACGGGGCAATAAAATTGTAAGGCAGGTAATGCTGTTTGGTGCAGACATGAATTTTTTGGGTGGTCTTAGATCCTTCGGCGCTCATTGCGAGGCTGTTGGTTGTTGTATTTTTTTTTTCTGATAAGCGCTTTTGCTATTGTTTTGTCAGCACTGATCTGCTTTTTGTGCTTATTGCAAGGCTTTGTGTGCTATGAGCAGCGTTGGCGCTCGTTGTGAGTCGCGGGGTGAAAGGCTTTTATGCTTATAATAGTGTTTTTTTTGTGTATATGTATTTTTGTATGCTATTTAAATAATTAATGAATTAATAAATTAATATACTTTACCTATTTGGAAGTAATATATGCAGGGAGCATTGTGCTGAAGAGCTGACAATCTGTTTTGATGTTCCCGCAGGATACAATGTCGGTTTGCACTGTTGTGGACCTGAGGTGTAAGTGTCATCAATGTGTGCAGTGTGTAGTGTAAATAAGCTGCGTGCGCAAGGGGAAACCGTTAGGGTAGCTGTGTACTTTACCGCATTCTGTAAGTTAGTGTTGTAAAATGACGGCGAATGTGTATGTGGTACGCAGCTGTGGATGATGTAGCGTCCATGCTAAAAGTGTGTCTTGTACCTCGTCCGGCTTTTTTGAAAAGCCGTATGTGCTTGGTAGTGTTTTGCGTCTTTAGGGTCCTGTAGCCTCGTTTTCGTTATTTTCGAAGGACATTTTTTCTGTCTCTTAGGGGATTTGCGTGTATGTAAACTCGAGAATTAGGACTTAAATTGAGGGGTAACTTCACTTGCAGAGGTCCTGGGTGCCCCTCCTTGCTGTGGGTAAGCTTTTTATGTCTTTTTTGTGTGTATTTTTTGTGTTTTTAATGATTTCAGGTGCGGGCAGTGCTAAGTCCGTAAATTTTCCCTTCTAAGTCCCGCGGTTCTTATTTTTTTGTGTAAGTCCGTATTTAGTGATTGCGTGTTAGATCTATTTTGGTAAAGTGCCGCGTGTGTGGGTGTTTGTTACCGCGTGTGAGACGCCGTAGAACCTCTACCTCCGCAAATGCTGCCCCTTGCTTCGCGAGGGTCTGCATTTGCAGCCTGCAATGAGCCAAAGGCTCATTGCAGCCGACGTTGGAGCCTCCACCTACTGCAAATGCGGCTCCTCGCTTCGCGAGGGTCCGCATTTGCGGACCAAACTGCGTCCCCCGCTTCCCGTGTGTGACGACGAAGTGTGACGGTGATTTGTAGTTTGACAACTATTATATGTGATCAATGTCCAATATAGAAGCTTGTGATCTTTTGTAAATGTTATTCAAACAACACTGAGTGTATTGAACAACCTTTTTATGTACTGTATGTCCGAAGGAGATGCTGAGGCACTAGTCCACAGATAGGCTGATTAAAGTATACATATCTGGGGTAGTGGACCTAATGATTTGTGACATTGACCTGTTATCTAACTACTTAGGCCACATTTAATTGTTAAGACAAGCCTCATTGATCAAGGATAGTGGCCCTCTGATGAGTGATCTCTGAGATATTACATTTGACCACCAGGGCCACTTTAGTTCTTATAAGCATATCTTGTTAAATCTACTCTAAAAGTCCCAGTATACTAGCATGACTAGTGGATAAAAGTCCACATGTATTAGTATAGGGACCTATCTTTATTGTAGGAGTAGATATCTCAGAGACTATTGACCATTTGGTCTTGAGATTGTGAGAACTCCATTTATGCACCCTTTATGATGCTTTACTCTCCTAATTTATGGTCATATATACTATACAGGACTTTAAACTGTCCGGAACTATAACTGGGTTATTTTGATTTTTAGAACATTGCTTTTTAGAAATACAGATGACTTTTTAGTGATATTATTCAATAAAGGTTATTTTGTATTTGTGATACTATATGGGTATCTCAATTTGAGTTTGTTTGAATTAATCTCTTGCTCTTGAGTCCGTTCTCATGCCTATGCACCCTGAACTCTTGGCTTAGATTATTTATATAAAGTGGCCCTTTTTTAGTTTATTTTAATGTTGCTATATTTGCCACTTAATAACCTTTAGACCATTTAGTGACTTAATATCTCAAATAAAGAGGAAACGCATTATTAATAATTTGGGCTTAGATATGCCGCATGAATGGGGAGTCATTCTGCATAATATAATTACTGGGAACAGCGGATTATGGACTGCTGGATAGTCACAAAAGGGTTGTAATGGATGTATCTGAAACATAACTTCTTATATTGCAATTGCATAACTTTACATTTATTTATATAAAATAGTATCTGATATTTAGTTGCCCATTTCTCTAATTTATGTAAATCCCTTTGGAGGGAAAGTACATCATTTTCTGATTTAATTACCCTGCACAACTTGGTGTCATCAGTAAAAATGAAGACAATAATTCCCAGGCCTTCTTCTGAATCGTGAATAAACTTGTTAAAAAGGAAAGGACCTAATAGCGAACCCTGAGGAACCCCACTTACCACATTAGTCCAATCAGAGTATGTTCCATTTACAGCAACCCTTTGCTTCCTGTCTTTTATCCAGCTCTCAGTCAATGAGTAGATATTTACTGCACTTCCTGTATTCCTTAGTTTACACAATAGTCTTCCTTAATACTTCCGTTTTATGATACAATATCCTGGGTGACACAAAAGGCTGGTACTTTAGGGGTTAATACACCTCACAAAAACACATTGCCTAGGAACAAATGCTCTAATGCATGGTCTATAAATATATCATATTTTAATACAAAATACACATCTTTATTTATTGAAGTTATAAATATAATTGCCACATATTTTTTAGGTCTTTTTAAAATCAGGCTCATGTCATTCACAGACTCCCATTACTGGTGATATCTTTTTCTCAAATTTTTGCCTTTTTAGCTTCTGATCCTTTTGGCCCCAAATCTCATGCGGCAGCAACTTGGCTTTCTATGGGTTCCTTCAGCCTTCAAAATTCACCACATCACCATCACAACCTATTTTCCGTACTAAGAATTTTATCAGATTTAATCACGATACCAGTTTACTCACACTACGTTCAACCAAACTAGCGCCACACGGTTCAAATCACTTACTTTCCTATTTATGACCGTACCTGTCCAATTAACACATTTGGTTATTTACCACAGCACTAAGAGATAAACCTCTTCATCTCCCCCCTTTGAACATTTCAAGCCAGCCACTCAGAACCACTACATTTGTGCAGTACATACAAGCAATTCTCATAAGATTGGGACTTGACAGATTTAATATTCAGGTTATTAATTTTGCATAGGAACAGCTTCATCAGCTTTAGAAATATTTTACCAACGTATATCATTCAGGCTATGCCGCTTGGGAAGTACACAATCTACAGTTTTTTTTATGAATCCACAATCTGAAATGTGTTGAGCATTACAGAATTAATTAATTTACAGCTGATTTTTGGCTCTTTAGCAGGCCCATATGGGCGCAGCACCCGGTAAACCACTGCCACTAAGGAGAGAGGCCCGAGTAAATGGCCAGGTTAATTACCTGGTGGTTGTGGGATGGTCCCTTTCTCCCCCTACCCTATATAAACCCCCACCTACTCAATCAGGTTCACATGCTTCCAGTGCTCCACCATCCCTCCCTCTCTCTATAATTCATTCAGCCCATGGCCCTCTTAGCAGGCCTATAGGGGTGTAGTCCCTGGCACACCACTGCTACTAAGGAGAAAGGCCAGAGCACAAACATATATATATATATATATATATCACATGGAATTTTTATCTCATTACCAAAATTGTAACCTCTAAAATTCATGATTGGAAATATATATGTGTGTTTATTTACTTTGGTAGGCACCCCCACACACTTGCACAGCTGGCTGAACAGAACATTATTTGTGAATCCTGGAATGTTTTGCGGTATTTTTGAATCTATAATCACTATCGCCTCTGACTCGACAAAGTGAGGCCCGCACTCAAAAGCTCGTCATGAAACCTATGAATATGTTTGTCAAAAAAAAAAAGGTATCATTATATAGTGCAATACTCTATCTATATCACATATATAGTTTTCGTAATTGCGAGTTTGTCAGTTACGCTATGTTAAAAATTGCAAACTAAGAGATACAGGAATTGCAGTTAATATCTGCTCATGGATCGAGAGCTGGCTAAAAGATCGAAAGCAAAAGGTTTGTTGTAAATGGAACATACTCAGATTGGACTAATGTGGTAAGAGGGGTTCCTCAGGGTTCAGTATTAGGTCCTCTCCTTTTTAACATATTTATTAATGACTTAGAGGTAGGATTGGAATGTGGTGTCTCCATTTTCACTGATGACACGAAGTTGTGCAAGGTAATTAAATCAGATAATGATGTACTTTCACTCCAAATGGATTTACATAAAATTGAGGAATGGGCATCTAAATGGCAGATGAGTTTTAATATGAATAAATGTAAAGTTTTGCATCTGGGAAGGGAAAATAGCCATGCAATTTATAATCTAAATGGAGCAAATCTAGGGGAATCAGTTATTGAAAGGGATTTGGGAGTGCTTGTGGACAACCACCTAGGTAACAGTGCTCAAAGCCAAGCAGCAGCTGCTAAGGCAAATAAACTATTAGCAAGTATTAAGAAAGGTATAGAAGCAAGGGAAGAAAATATAATTCTGCCACTATACAAATCTCTAGTACGCCCTCATTTGGAATATGGAATACAATTTTGGGCACCACTTCATAAAAAGGACATTTTAGAGCTGTAAAAGCTACAGAGGAGGTCAACAAAACTAATAAAGGGAATGGAGGGGCTAAGTTATGAAGAAAGACTAACCAAATTAAGCTTATTTTCTCTAGAAAATAGACGTCTAAGAGGAGATATGATTATCTTATATAAATACATCCAGGGTCAGTATAGAGATTTGTCAAGGGAGCTTTTTGTGCCAAGAGGTTTTCAACTGACAAGAGGACATCCCTTCAGGTTAGAAGTAAAAAGATTCAACCTTAAAGAAAGAAAATGGTTCTACCAGTGGAGGAGGTGACAGCGGATTCCATAGATAACTTTAAAAGGGGACTGGATTTATTTCTAATTAAAAAGGGAATTCAGGGTTATCCGGGATAACTAGAGAGAGCGTATTGATAGTATCTGGGGTCAGGAGGGAATTAATTTTTTTTCCCCTTTGAGACGATCGGCTAAGTTTCACTTGGGTTTTTTTTTCTGTTGCCTTCCTCTGGATTAATTAATAATTAAAAATAAAATAAAATAAAAAACAAATAATTAAATAGTTGATTAATAATTAATTAACAACTAATGACTTAATAACTAATCCGCATATTGCAGATCAGAGATCTTAAAAGGTTGAACTTGATGGACTGAAATGTCTCTTCCACCTCTCTGCCTCCCCTGTGTCTCTTTCCTCCCCTCTCTCATTTGCGGGCTTGGCAGCGGTTGAACCTCTCATTTTTTTCAAGCCTGCAAGACTTGAAGCTAAAATCGGTTTTGCTCCGAGCCTTGTGGGCTTGAGGAAAAGTTACAGGTTTAACACGGCCATTTTTATTCAAGGCCGTAACTCGGCAGCCACTGGGATGCTGCCAAAAGACGCCAATTGAATTACAAATTAGCTTTCAACCTCACTTATGGACTCCCTGCCTCAGGAGGAGGCAGGGAGCCCATAAGTGAGGTTGGTAGCTAATTTTCTATTCAGTTGGCGTCTTTTGGCAGCCTCCCAATGGCTGCTGAGTTACAGCCTTGAAAACATCACTGTTTACCTTCAAACTGAGGGTTTCATCTCGTATCAGTGTTTTTGTGTTCTTTGTTCCTTATCAGTTTATATGTCATTTAGGGATTATTTCAACTACCTTTCCTCAGTATAGATGTATACTTTTGGTGGTGGGAGTGTCATGGCCTGGGCCTGCATGAGTGCTGCCGGCACTGGGGGGGCTACAGTTCATTGAGGGAACCATGAATGCCAACATGTACTGTGAGATACTGAAGCAGAGCATGATCCCCTCCCTTCAGAGACTGGGCTGCAGTGCAGTATTCCAACATGATAATGAACCGAAATGCACCTCCAAGATGACCACTGCCTTGCTAAAGAAGCTGAAGGTGAAGGTGATGGACTGGCCAAGCATGTCACCAGACGCAAACCCTATTGAGCATCTGTGGGGCATCCTCAAATGGAAGGTGGGGGAGTGCAAGGTCTCTAACATCCACCAGCTCCATGATGTCATCATGGAGGAGTGGAAGAGGACTCCAGTGGCATCCTGTGAAGCTCTGGTGAACTCCACCTTCGGGGCTCATCGCAAGCCTCTCCCCAGTCTCTGCCCCCTGTGTTTGTTTCCCCCTCTCACCCTGCCATGTATCTTTTATTTTTCCTTATTCCCCCCTCGTGTTTCTTTTCTTCCATCTCTCAACCCTGTGTCTCTTTCCACCCTCTCCCCCCTGTCCCTCCCCTATGTCCTTCTCCTCTGTGTCTGTGCTGAAGTTTTGCGTGGCTAGCGATGAGTACCGTTGCTTGTGTTGTTCGGCTAAGTGTTACTGGCTTAGTGATCGTGTTTACTGTTTGGTGCTAAGGGTTACGGTCTTCTGGGTCGTTTTTACTGCCTTCAGTCTCGTTTTCATCTGTTTACGTTTTTTCAGCCACCAATTTTTTTCTCGCTTAGCTGATTTTACATCGCTGAAAAATGCCAAATATGCCTCAAATAAACTTGCAACCTTTACTCACAGGCTCCCTGTCTCTCACAGGCTCCCTGTGTGAGTGTGTATTTTTTTATTTTTATTATTTGGCGTTTTTTTGGGGGTGTTTGGAGTTACGTGCTTGAAACTATTTTGTCCGTTAAATTAGTAAACTGCATGCCTTGCGATCTGCAGCAAAGTGCTCCATTTTTCTGCGCTGATCGTGGCCATCAACGTGAGCGCCTTCTGGGTTCATGTCTAGGCTGTTTTAAAGCCCCACGTGCCTGCAATGAGTGCCTTCGCGAGGGCTGCAATAACGTGATCAATATTTATAAGATCTTCAACTATATATGTGATACCATCAGTGTGTCATTATAAATTATTATGATTTCATTGAGGATGATCAAGTTATTTAGAGGGCCACTTAATTCAGCACAATTTTGACCACACCACAGTAAAGATCTCCTAAAATCATGTTGAAATACTTTTTGATTTTTTTTTTTTTAAATACCTGCATTTTTCATTAGGAAATCAAATAAATTAAATCTATGTTTACACGAGTCACTGACTGCCCCTAACCAGACACACACTATAGCTCTGTGTAGTGAGCAAACACACGTGTAGGGGACACAGAGGAAGTCTATTTGAGTCTCTTATATGTGAAGCTGGAGCTTTACCTATTGATGCTTTTTCAGTGGTGCACAATAATATAAGGCAGCAGAATTATGTTTTGCTTATAACATAAAACACATTCCTTTTCATATACTGTATAACTATATTAATATTTAACAGACAGCTTGCACGCAGGATCCTGCTTTGATTTTCTGCTTGTGAGGCTGCATAACTTGGTATAGCTTTCATTCCATTTTCCTTACCGTTTAGGAGTGCAGGGGATGGATATCCCGCTTTGATCTCTTCATTCACAGTGATGAGTTTTCGGTCTATTGTGTTCAGCTTACAATCTGCACCATTATTTTATGGGATGATTTTTTTCATTTCCCTGATGTATATAAGCCCTTTGCTATGCAATTACAACAGCTAATATCCTTGTAAGGTGCTTTTCGAAAAAGCTTTGGCATGTAAGATTTTAAACCCGAAGTCAGGGCCCTCTATTTTTTGCCCTGTTTAGTATTGTATTTTTGTTCTTCTTAACCCCTGTATAGCACTACAGAATATGTTATGTTTGCGTTCTTCAGTCATGTCCGAATCTCCGTGACCTCATGGACCATAACATACCATGCTAATCTCCTTGGTATTCTAGGCAGAAATACTGGAGAGTGTTGCCAGTTCCTTCTCTGGTGGGCCACAGCATACAGCTCCTGGTATTCCTAGGTGGTCTCCCATCTAAGTACTGACCAGGCCTAACCCTGCATGGCTTAATGGTGGTGTGACCTCTTGGAATCAAACCCAGGTCACAGCGGTGAAAGCACCGAATCCTAAACACTGGACCACCAGGGAATCCCACAGAATATGTTTTATTGTTTATTGTTATTGTTTTATTATTATTTATTGTATTACAAATACAAGATAATAATAATAATAATAATAATAATAATAATAATAATAATAAGGACATGGTCAAGACCTATTTATATTTATCTAGGTCTTAGCCTGTTTAACATGGACTATGGGGTTCCCTGGTGGCCCAGTGGTTAGGATGCAGGTGCTTTCACCAGAGCATCATGGGTTCAAATCTAGCCAGGGAACCAAGAGGTCACGCTGGTCAGTACTTGGGTAGGAGACCACCTGGGAATACCAGGAGCTGTATGCTGTGGTCCACTAGAGAATGAACTGTCAAGCCATTCCAGTCTCTCTGCCATGAAAACCAAGCGGACCAGCATGGTGTGTTGTCCATGAGGTCACAGAGAGTCAGACATGACTGAGTGACACAACTTAAAAGGATATTTTATATTAAGTTACATTAGCTCCTTTTTGAGAAACTTGTTTTAATGTTTGATTATCTAGACACAGTAGAATTAACCTGAGTTAGATCTAGTGATACAATATTTTAATTGCAATAATAAAGGATATGAATTAACAATCACATACATTGTTACCCTGCAACCAGAGAATGCAGTAATATTGTCCTTCTGTTTGACTTTGGTATATTCAATGAAACTGGACCCATTGTATTTTACTATTTTTTGATTTGTTAATATAACACATTAATACCTGGTAAATATCAGTGCCATTCCTTTTTACTTTTAGGTGTATTATTGTTTTCACATTTATACAGCTCTTTTTTAATTTTTTTACCAGAAATGTGTTATTATAAATGGTTAGATATAATAATCATGATTACACTGAGAAGGATCAAATGATCAACATAATTAAGTAATCCTAATTAAAAAAAATGCTATAAAACAAAATAGCTTGTTCAAAGATTTCATTAAAAGGGACCACTGTTTATCAGGTATGCACCAAATTAATAATATTAGTACCTGTGTACACATTTTTGGGGAAATTACAATTTTGAAGATTCTCTTTATGAGTACAGGAATCCATTTTGTGTTTGTTACATCACTTCGTTCACTTCCTCAGAGATTCATCAGTGTGATCTGGAGAGGGGTGGGGGAGGAAGGAACAGAGAGTGATTGTAAAGATAATTTAAATTAATGCCACACCCTTTACCTCCACTGGCCAGAAGCAGGCTCCTTGCTTCAGGAAATGCAATGATATATATCAAGAAATATAAAAGTCCTCTCTCACAAACAACTTCCACCTACGTATCATGAATTCCAATAGTTCCAACCACAGGCATCAGACTTTTTTTCCCTGCTTAATTTTGCTCTTAGATTAAAAAGTTTAAAACTAATATTTTGTTTTTCATTGTGCAGTGGTGTTTTAAGTGGGATAACGCTGAAGATGATGGGAGAATCTATGAGGGATGGGCAGTCAGACAGAGGGTGATTAGCAGGAAAGAGTATGGTGATTCATAATAGGTGATGATAGGAGAATGAGAATGGAAGTGGATCCTGAAGAAGATGCAAAGTCATTTTTAATGAGTGGGGATCTCTGAAGGGATTGAGAATGAATGGATTATCTAATATACAAGGGATCAAGGAGAAGTAATGATCAGTAATGACCACTACAGTTGAAAATGCATATACTGTTTTCTTTGAAACACACCACCAATTAACCACATGGTTGACTGCACTTTATTTTAATTGTTATAATTTGTGTGATATAATCTAGTATATAGGAATTGCTATTGGATTTACATTTGCATTTAAAATAAAGTTTCAAGTTGGTAAAGGACCACTGAAGTGTCATGTTTAAAGTATGCTCGTTGAATGGCTTGATTTTTTTAAGAGCAACATTTTTGTAGGTAACTAAAGCATGAATACATTTTTTTTATGTAGAACTAGTTTATTCAAGTATGCTTTAATGGTGGGGGGGGGGCATGTACTTTTTGTCATAAAATAATAAGTTACCTTAGGTAACTGGAATGAAGATAAGATCTCTATTCAGTTCTCTTGAAAGACTACCAAAGTTCTGAAGCGCAACAGGACAACAGGATTCAATGACAGTGAAACTCAGTAGGGATTAAATGGATTTATATAAAATGTGACTGAAAAGGACAGTCAAAACAGAAATGCCCTTATAGATTAGCCCATGAGATATTTATTAGTTAAAATGTAACTTTTATTGGTGCATTGAAAATAAAATAATTAGTGTATCAAAATAAAACAAACAAACACGTTGATTAATAACAATATTCACAAGAAACTGATGACCAGTCTTTATGCCCAATTATTAGTATCTTCCCTGAGTGGTATTATTAATTATTTCAATGCACCAATAAAAGTTACATTTTAACTAATAAATATCTCATGGACTAATCTATAATGGTATTTCTGTTTTGACTGTCCTTTCAGTCAAATTTGATACAATTCATCATTTTACATAGACACCTTTGGCACTTATTGCAAGCCTCTCCCCCTGTGTAGTTTATAGGGCTTGTGCTTGAGTGTTACCGTCTTGGGTTAAGTATTAGGGACTTGGGTTAAGTGTTAGTGACCTGGGTTAAGTGTTACTGGCTTTCGGTAAGTGTTACTGCTTAGGACTAGTTTTTACGTTCTTCGGACTACTTTTATGTCCCTCTGACTAGTTTTACGTCCTTGGGCCTCGTTTTCGTTGTTTTGCGTTTTTTCGGCCGCCATTTTCTATTGTGAAAATAACTGCAAATATGCCTCAAATTAACTATATGTATAATTTGTATAAATGAATCGTAGATAAAATATGCTATTATCAATGCATCACATATAGGAATATATGATTTCAAATAGTAGTGCAATTTGTGATCCTAAAACATATGCTAATCATGTGACGGAGTTGAAAGGATTTTTTGCAGTAAAATACTACAGAAAAAGTGCATATGCATAAAGTGTCTGTGAAAAAAATGGTGAAGCGATAGGTGTCTTCTAAAGGGTCAGTCCCTGAACTGTCTATTGTGACTTGGGACCCACCATTTATCCCCTATATTGATGTGACTATTCTACTCTCCTACAACCTAACAACTAGAAAACCCTATTAAAATATAGTGGTATTGGGGACCTGTCACTTACCCCTTAAGCTATAAATGAACTATCTATCACATATATAGTTGTCAGCAGCCGGGCTTGGCAAAATCCGTTGCTCATGCAACGGGAAAACTGCGGGCTCATGATGTAGGGAGGCGCTCCCTGCACTGGCGGAGATGAGCGCCGTAGGGTGCCATAACATTGTCAAATAGAGATACATTGTATTCATAGTTCAAAGAAATATATGATCAGACCAAGAGTACTGCCTGAAAATTGTCAGAAACACAGCTGCAAATAGAAAAGAGAATGGTAGTTTTCCACAACTGGTGTTAGAAGTGCGATACCAGGTATTGGAGTTAAAGACCACCCAATGTAGAAGAAAACCCTACGAGTACCAGATAGGACTCGCAAGGGGGTTAAACACCTGTTTAATAAAAAAGGTGGGGAAAGGGATGAAAGACATTCTAATTAATTGCACAACAGTCTCAAGCTCTCAAATCTGCAATACATTTATTTATTTATTATTAATTTATTTATTTTTTATTCAATCTCAGTAATCAAGGAGTTAATACATATCAGACCACCCACATGGACTAGAACAGTATAGTCATTCATTTTTTATTATTTTATACATTGCCGAATGGCGAGTCTGATCGTATATCAGACATCTCAATGCTAATTGATTGACATTTAGCCTCTATATTTTACTGATGTCATGACAGTCTCATTTACTATTGGGTTTTTCTAAATTGGTAGTTACAGCCTTGCTTAACTGATCATTTTCATGCTCTGAAATGCTACTTACAGGTGCATGGTTTACGGCTTAGGCTTTTAGACAGGTAGTTGCGGGCTTGGTCAATTGAATCACTCTGTAACAGTTGCAAATTTCAATCACGCAGACTTACGGATGGTATGAAGTAAACTGTGGGCTTGCAATTTAATGGCCATACTACTCTCTGAAACCTAATGAAAATGAAAAGTAAGGATGATGTACAAACATACCTCCTGAACTTTGAAAAAAAAAATGCCATTAGAGAAGCTTGGCATCAAAAGCACTGGGTCACAGTCTTTGGCCCTTACTTATGTGGTTAAGCTCAGAAAGCCTTTGTTTTAAATGTAGAAATGCATCTAATTTATGAGGATTTGACAGAAGAGATCCTTAACAGAGTAGGAGTTACAAGACATAACAGAGTATAAATATTCTATTCATTGAAGTTTGTGGACAGGACGAACCTGTATTGTTATTGCAAAGAAGAGCTATTGGACATTAATGAGCACCCATATGCAAGTCGGCAACCTTCCTGTGTCCTGGATGTCTGTGATGGTATATGGGATCCTGAGAAGTGGCATGCTTATCCCTGCTCAAGGGACATGCTTATCTACCCAACTTTAGAAAGCAGCTTTCCTGTAAAGCAAACCATGGACATGTGTCCCATTAAAATTGTGAAGTATCCCGACCACTCTCTGTCTTAGGCTGCCATAATACAGAGCACTCAGGACAAGGAGAGGCAAGAGGGAAAACAAGCACAGCAAGAAGTAAAGATGGACTCTATCTCAATGGGACTGAAGAACCTTGAAATTATATTCCTGAATGGAGGAGAACGATACTTTTGAGGAAGAAGCCTGTCTATTTGAAGCAGAGGGTGAGCAGATCACAGTAGGAGGTCAAAACATTGAGAATTTGCCAACCCCAGCTATACAGCACTAAAGGGGCAGTTGTGGAAGCTTGCTTGTGGTTGTTGCGTTAGTCTAATTTGTCCGTTTGTCACTCATTTTGTGGGGTTTCCTTGGGCCCATTTATGGAGGCTGATGATATAGAGGCTTTACTGACCGAAGTCAGGGCTAGGGCCTTAAGCCAAGGGGTTAGGTGGGTGCAGGACAGGCTGGGGTCTCCCATGCCTTCTGCAGAGGGCCCTCCATACATTGCACAGGCCCAGCCTGTAGTGACTAGGGGCCTAGGCAATACTAGAGGAGCCAGCAGGCTACTACCCCATCCCACCTATACAGATCCATCAGACTCAGATGGTAAGGCCAGGATGTCCAGGGGGATACGGGTCATTAGGGTCAGGTCCCCATTGCCCCCACGCAAGAGTGGGCAGGGCCCACAGGCAGTGAGGGCGAGGGTCTAGAACTCCGGCCACCACCAGTCACTTTGCCTAAAAGGTCACGCCTGCGACAGAAGGCAAGGAACACCCCTCTACCACACCGAAAAGGGGCGCAGGGGGTAATAGGAAAGCCATGAGCTCTAAAAAAGCTACTACAGCCCCACACTATACCGACCCTGCGGTTCCCTCTGGTTCTCATACTAACAGCACTTCTGGTGCTTTGCAGGGACGCAGCAAGAGTGCTGAGCTGGGCATGGCGACAACTAAGGGCTGAGACTGAAGATGCTACGGTTAGGCCACAGCAAAGGGTGACTAATACCAACCCACAGGTAGACCTTATAACATCTAGGACCCTGTGCAAGGTTTGTCAGAGCCAGCAGTGCCAGCTTTCTCTAGCCACCCAAGGATAGGGGACCATGACCAGTCCTCAGGGGAGGAGCAGATGATTTGGAGTGCAGACAACGGAGGACTAGCGACTGTTCCTTGTGCATCCCTAGGTCCATGAGGAGATCCAGATCAAGAAGCAGGAGGTCCTGCCGGTGCAGCTGCACCTGCGCTGGCTCAGAGAGGGGACGGAGCCCACGGAGAGCCAGGCGGTCTGAGTCCCCAGCGCATCAGGAGAGTTGCAGGGATATCCCGTTGTTGGCTTCTACTCTAAGGCTTCCGGAAGCAGGTGAGATTACGGTGATTGGTCAGCAGGAAGACACAGGGAAAGAGGATCCCTCACACACAAGGGCAATTTTTTTAGGATCACTCAAGTCCCTTTTATCCACACACAACATTGCAGTTTGTGAACAGGACATAGGGGCTTGAATCGGCGGTTTAGCTAAGAATGTGTGGTCCGAGCATTCCCCTAGTGGGGGATCGGGGCAGGTAGCATAGGCCACGGTAAGGGCGGCGTCCCCCACTCCCATGCCCAAGGTTCCCTCTTTTCCTCAGTCCACAGGCTCCGGTGCTGTGTTCTCCGATGCAGCCATGAGACCCATAGTCTTGTGCGCATTGGACAACTTGGGGGCACATCTGCCCCAAGAGGTCAAATAAAAAATCTGGAAAAGGGAGTTCCTTGAGCTGTTCTCTATACTTCCCATGTCTAGACAACTGGACACTACCGTTAGGGGCTCTCAAGATGGGGAAGACTGTCGCAAGTATTTTAGACGGCTTCCTGGCACATGGCTCCAGGCTTTCTCAATCATGGCCTGCAGTGTTGTGAGAGCGACACCCCGAGCAGAGTCTGGGACTTTTCGTCTACATAGACGAAATTTGCCTTGCACTAAAACATACGGGGGTTTGGCCTGGTGGCGGTACAACGAGGAATTCCGCCAATACTTGGCAGCCCGATTAGCAATGGCCTGGAGTTACAAGGCGATGGCATACTGGTTAAACATTATGACACCTATGCATGTTGTGCGGCCCTTTCGGAGAGCGGCCGGTGGAGGCAAGGGCCCCACCCCCGCTGTCTCCACAGGCCTCAAGACCTGTTATGCCTATAATGAAGGGGTATGTAGATGGGCGCCAGGTGCGCCAGACCCAAGGAGGAGAGTAGGTCAGGTGAGCCTCCTGCCAAAGGGCAGGACACCCATACACCTCCCAGCACTACTGCCGTGGCTAAAATGCTAGTGTAGAGTGCCTGGAAATAAAGATATGGCTCACCTCTTGATAATGGGTTTCCGGGAGGGGTTTCGTATCCCATGCGAATCTGAGCTCCCTGGTTGCAGGTCAGCCAACTTGCGATCTTTGAGGGATTTTCTGGGAGTAGCGTCGGGTAAAGTTCAGGTGGAGGTTCAGCTGGGTAGAATGGCGGGTCCGTTTTTGTCCCCCCCATTGGGAGTTGGTGGTCTTCTCGCACTGCGTTGTCCCAAAAAAGGAACCAGGAAAGTTCCTGTGCATTCAGAATCTGTCCCACCCCAGAGGCAGTCGGTTTAACGACCAGTCTGCCGTGTCTTATGCGTCGTTTGGGCTGCCGAGATGGTGCGGCACGCGGGGGCCGGTGCCCTCCTGGCTAAAGTTGACATTAAAGCGGCTTTCAGGTTACTGCCGGTTCATGCGTCAAGTCAACGGCTCTTGGGCTGTTATATCGATGGCAGTTATTTCGTTGACCTGTGTTTACCCATGCAGTGCTCCATAACATACGCCTATTTTGAAGTGTTTAGCACCTTTCTTCAGTGGGTGGCGTGCACAGAAGCAGGGTGTCAGAGCATAACGCACTATCTGGACGACTTCTTGTCCGTCGAGTCACGATACGGGCAATTTTAATCTGGATGTGTTTACCAGAATGTGCCGAGATTTTGGAGTGCCGTTGGACAATAACAAAACCGAGGGCCCCATGCCAAAGTTGACATTCTTGGGGATTCAGATTGATTCCATGATACAGTGGATATAAAAAGTCTACACACCCCTGTTAAAATGTCAGGTTTCTCTGCTGTAAAAAAAATAGACAAAGATAAATAATTTCAGAACTTTTTCCACCTTTAATGTGACCTATAAACTGTACAACTCAATTAAAAAACAAACTGAAATATTTTAGGTGGAGGGAAGAAAATAAAAATAAAGCATAAAAATAATATGCTTGCATAAGTATGCACACCCTTAAACTAAAACTTTGTCTTTTTGGGTATGAGTCAGCATGGCACATCTTGACTTGGCAAGATTTGCCCACTCTTCTTTGCAAAAACACTCCAAATCTGTCAGACTGCGAGGGCATCTCCTGTGCACGGCCCTCTTCAGATCACCCCACAGATTTTCCATCGGATTCAGGTCTGGGCTCTGGCTGGGCCATTCCAAATCTTTAATCCTCTTCTGGTGAAGCCATTCCTTTGTTGATTCATAGTATGGTCTGAGATTATTAAGAGGCGTTCCTGGAGAAATGCCTGGGATCCTGTCAGTTTAGACAATACTTGTCAGAAGATCAACCAACAGTTGTTGAACTTTGTGAGGAAGCTAGGTTTTGTAGCCATTCGTTACAAAGAGTTTAAATTGGTCGGTGCGGACGAGTTCGAATTGGACAGCAGGGGGGATCTCAGGCTCAGGAGGGGTCCCTCGCTTGCTCTATTGTGGGAGGTGAGTTGACCGGCCCACTGGTCTAAGTGGGTGTGGCCCTACCTCACGGGGCGTGCTTAGGATAAGCATTGGGGCCTTGGGCAGGGCCCAAGTCATGAGGTGACTGTCCATGGCCGGGCTCCTCCCCCTTGAAATTATGTATATATATATATATATACAGTATTTATGTTGTGGTTATTTGGTTATGTTTTTAATAAAGCTGTGGCCCATGTTTTCTCAAACTCAGTGGTTGTGTCCATTATTTACCATCTAAGCCTGAATGGATCATGCCTGTGTCATGAAATCACAAGTGTTTTTAAGAAATCCAACTCAAAAGGTTACAAGGACAGGTGCAAGCCTATCAGCCATATTAAATTCTAAGCCCGTAGCAGCATGGTACACCCGCACAGCCTGCAGGCTTGAAATTCACTGGAGTTACAGAGCTATTACATTCCACCATGCCGCGACCAATGGCCCAGAGACCCTAACCCATAACCCATCCTTGCGCACGATGCATGTGCGGCCGTGAACATGATCAAATAGTCAAACCCATAGTTACGGGTTTAGATGGAGCCAATTGTAAAAGAGATAGTCAGCATTACGTCACTGAAAAATTGAGGTTAGATTTAAATCCCTTACGGGTTTGAATTATGAGTTACGATCAGACCCGCACTCCAGAAATAATGCAATATTAATTAATCAGTAAATATGAAATTCTAGTCCATTCAACTTCCATTATATGTATTAACACATTGATTTCTGGGATCGATATAACATGGAAATGAAAGATTAAAAAAAGTATTTTATATTGAAGCTTGGGAATGTTGTGGTATTAATTTTAATACCTAACATCACTTTCACTTAAATTTTAAGTGCATTAGTGTGTTGATATTTGCATTAACAGTGCTACAGATAAGACTTTAACCCACTTGCGGGTCCTCTCTAGTACCCATTGGCTTTTTGGCTCATTTACCAGTTACGGGTTTGAATGCCAGTGGATTTGTAGCAATTTAATAGCGATTTACAAACATAACATTTACGGGCTTCACAGATCAAAGGCTTTTGCAGCAACGGAGTTCAGGTTTAGACATCCCATAGGGTTTTTCCGCCTGTAACCCGCATATCATTTGCGGGTGGCTTTAAGAGGCCAATGTAATAGCCGTAAGTCTAGCTGGCTACGTTACAGTCCACGGCTTTACACGTTGGGGGAATTTAATAGGGCTGTATGTGTTTAAACATGAAGTCACTGAACAGCTTTAGACAATCCAGCCAAACCAAAATTCTGAGAGATATTTCCTTCCAGAAATAAAGTGTTGCAGACTTTGTAGAAGTGGAAGCACAGTGGTATGACAAATGAGGTGCAGTCCAAGAACTAGAAGCAGCCCTGGGAGAGGTCATGCTTGTAAAGCCTATGAAGGAAAATGTACCAGAACAGGTTTGATGTGTGAAGCTGATACAGTTTTTGGGAGAACTAACAGCCAGTCTGTTGGAGCACCTGAAACAGAAAGAGCCAGGTCATCTGTAATCACAAACCATGGGCTCAGGACAATTTGCAGGACAAAATAAATAGAGATGAAAAGTCAGAAGAGAAACCTAAATAAACCTAAAGAGGGAGAATTGGAGGCTCTGCAGAAAGGGCTGAGGAAATAACCCAAAAGTGTCACAGAGTTTGACCAAGAGATTAGTAGTAGAGAGTTGGCTGCTATCTGAGCCAGATACCAACCCTCTTCTGGTTATGTTGAAAGAGCAACTGAGTGAAAGCCAGCCTTCATAAGATGGAGATAGCCCTCATCCGTGTGAGGCAGGGGTTGGAGAAGCTGAAAGTAGAGAGTGAGAGCAGAGATACAAAAGTACAAGGTGAAGTGCAGAAGCTTAAAAGTGACTAGTGAATCAGGATCACTAGTATCACTAGTATCCAAGGAGCTGCAGAAGAAACCCTCTGACCAAAATGCTCTAGACCAAAGCTTCACGGAAAGTCAAAAACTTATGGGAGTTGTTTCCTTTCTCTTTATGAGTTGGATAATATGCATATATGTACAGTATGTACAGTACAGTATATATGTACAGTATTGATTATCTTATCCAGTGTTTCGGTATAGTGTTCAGTATAGTTTCCATTCTGTACATAATAATTTACAAGTGAACTATCTCAGTGAAAAACATTTTTACAAGAGTCAATGGGGTCTTCTCTATGTGATTCTATTTATCCCCTTGATTGTCTTTTAAAATATCCTATGTTATACGGTGCAATTTCTCTTCTGGAGGCACTTGCCTGCCAGTTATTTATCAAAGTAAATATAACCAATCTTAATTTAATTGCTACACCCTACTATTGGTTTTCTTATCCAATGTTTCCATAAAGTGTTCAGTGCAGTTTCTAATCTGTAGCTAATAATTTACAAGTGAACTATCCCAGTGAATATCTCTAATCTTCATTGATTATTATCAATTACTATTCCAACTATTTTACTTCTTCAAATGTAAAAAATTTGTTTACTTATCTCATCTGACTAATTTAATTACATTTTATGTGAGACATTAATGTTTTAAAATTTATCTCAAACTCGTAAAAACCTGATTCTCTACCTATGATTTCTTTATAGAGATCTTTGTGTTTGACAATGTCTATCTCTCACCCAACCATTTTGACTTATATTCCATCAGTAGAAAAAATCATTATAACCCTCTAACTGTGGCCCTTTTATTTAATAATCTTTATGTTAACCGGTATTTGTCTGTCCCCCCACCCCTACTACCAGTATGTGAGCTTATTATTATTCTCTATACCTTGCATTAAACTTCCTACTCCCATATGTTCAAGTACCCATGTCTCAATTCTACAGTTGCCGGAGATTATATAAGATTTTTTTTCTTTTTCCAATCTAAGTTTCCTGCTTTCAGATCTAATTTTTTAGCAACCTCTGTATTACTGTCTATATGTATATCCCATTCCTTTAATATTTCTATAGCTTCATGGGCTGAGTTTATTTTAACCCATTTTGAATTTTTGTAAATTAATAAACCTGCTGGCTGAGCCCATTTATATCTAATTTCTTTTAACCTAAGTGTTCTAGTAATTTGTGTAAATTCCCTTCTTTTCCCCAATGTATACGCTGATAAATCTTGAAATATTTTTATATTGTCATATGGGTGGTCTAGCTGTTTCTTTAAGAAGGCGTTTTTTAAGACCAAATCCTTTGAAGAAAAAAAATGAAGTTTTGATATAATGTCTCTAGGTATAGATTTGTCCATTGTTTTTGCTAGAGGAAGTCTGAACAGTTCATCCATTTTCCATTGATCTTTCTCTACTTCCGGTACCAAATGGTTAAACAATCCTTTAACATATGACTCCAGATCTTCTCCTTGGAGTGTTTCAGGTATCCCTCTTAAGCGCAAATTATTCTTTCTAGCTCTATTTTCCAAATTATTAATTTTTGTATAGAGTTCCTCATTTTTATTTTCTAAGTCAGATAAACAATTGAGGATGGCATTATTGTCCGTTATAATTTTATCGCATACATTTTCATTGGCTTCAATTCTCAAAGATATATTGTTAATAGATTCAGTAATTTCAGACATTTGTTTTGAAAGGTCTCTTGTCAAGTTAACTTGAAATTCTTTCAGGATAGATTTTAGTTTAGAGCATGTAAGTGTTTCCTCTTCTTGAGTGGAATCGTCTTCCAGATTTTCCTGAGAGGGTTTTTCACAGTATTGGTTTTCTATAGGGTCTAAACTGTTATCCGTGTGAGAGGAGTCTGAGGTATTTCCTTTATTTCTAGGGGAAAAGAAGTTTGCTTGTTTTGTTGAATCTTTTATTTTCTCCTTTAGCTTTGTTTTATTAATTGTATTACTTTTTTTATTGGACATTATTAAGCTTTTGTAGTCCACTTGTTTTTACTTTAAAGTTTCCTTCTCCCCCTTCTCTCTCTCTCTTTCTTCTCCTCTCTCCTCCTTTTTCTTCTTCACTTCAGACCCTTAAGCCTCCACACCTTTGCTCTCTTTTCTCCCTCCTTCCTTCTCTTAGGCAAATAGTTCTTTTCTTTTTGTTTAATTTTTAACAATAGGTAGAGATATATATAGTCAACCCTCCAAATAACAGGTTTAAATAATTTTTAAGATGATTATAGTCTTCTTATTCTTCAGAATTTTCAATTTATGGTTTGTTTTAGTAGTCCACTTTGGGGGAGGTATATATATATATATTTTTTTTTCCTCTTTTTTTCCTTTTCCCTCCTCCTCCCTTCCCCTCCTCTCTCTTTCCTTACCCCTCTTTCTCCTTTGTTTGGGGTGGGGGCTCCTGAACCACTTTTCCTCTTGATCTTTTTACAAGGGATATTTAGTGTACCAAAGTCCACTTATTATAGAAGAAGAAGAAGATATTTTCCTTTATACAGCATAGCTATATACCATAGAATATAGGAATAAACGGCGGTATCAGCCACAGCCAAGCCACTTACCCTTCCTCCCAGGCAAAACGGAACAGATCCAGCCCGCAGCGCTACCGGCACCTCTTCAGCTTTCACTCGTCACCCTTACTTCCCGTGCTCCAAACACAGTCCTTTAGTGTACGATATGGAAGGTGGGTAGGGGAAAGACAGGTTATATGTCTGCAATGCTGGCTTCTTATATATTATATCCTTACCAGGTAGCTCTTTTCTGGGCTCCTACTATGTAGGACTGTGAATATGGCGTGAGAGTGGCGTGAGTATAACGTTATTCAACGTAGTACCCCTCCAGCTGATGTCTTGGTGAGGTTTTTTTTTTTCTCCTATATCCACATTGTTATGACCCCCCGTAGGGTTTTATTCTTCACTCCTTACTTACCACGCCAGTTTCTATTAATTAAATCACCCAGAAATTTGTATCTACCTTCGGGATCTAACCTGGAAGGGGGCATTCCTGGCTTATGTGGCTATTATGGCTGTCCGCTTCCACATTAGAGCATTGACAGGCTCTTTTTCAAATTTGCCGCTTTTGCAGTCCTACTCCTTTACTTAGAGCATTAGCGTTGGCTCTGTGCAGGAAAGAGACGTGTATCTCCGGCATCCGTCCCCCATGCAGTTTGACACGGCAGTCTCACACTGGCGTGCGCGTCACTTCCGGCGCCTCCATTCCGCTCATGAGTTGGATAATATGCATATATGTACAGTATTATAATATTCCAAATTGGCCAACGTAACCACTAACTTAAAAATATATATATAATGTTTTTTTCTTTTTTCCAACACTGTTACAATAATAACATACTGTATATGAAGAATTGAGAATATATTTTCTGGGCAAATTAATTTTAAATAAACAGTGAAATACCAACAATTATTTTATGCATTTAGAAAGAAAAACATTTAAAAAGTCAAGTACCTTATACATTTTAGTATTATATTTTGAAAAAAATGCAAGTGTTTACATCATCTTGTTTATTCACTGCATTTGTTTGTTGAAGGAAAAAGATTGAGATCAGTAAGATTGATGGGCCAGTCACTTATAATGGGAAAAATTCCCTTGTAAAGATCAAAACATGCTATTAGATATACATGACAGCAAATCTGAAACTGGGCCATGTAGGTATCCATGATACTTGGTGGAAGCTGTGTGTGTGAAGATGGGAGTTTGCAATACTGGAGAGTAATATGTTAGCATACTGATGCAAGTAGGGTTCTTCTCTGTGAGGGAGAAGTGGTATGGTCTGTGAGGGGAGAGTGGTATGGTGTCAATTTCCATAAGACTCAATTATCTAGCAAAGCCTCTTTGGCTTTCCCTATTCTCTCCATCCATACCAATAATTGAAAAACAACTTATGACTCGGCTCTCTGTTTTATCTCCATGACTTACACAACTGCTAATGTTTTTAGTTTTTCATACTTCATAAATGTGCTTTTCTTCTTGAACTTCATTGATAGTTTATAGGTGCATTAAACTTGTATAAAGTATCTAGCATGAATTTAAAATCTTTAACGAAGGCTACTTTACATAAAGAGAATATAATCCTATAAATCTAGTTAAATGAATTATTTTGTTCTTGATCAAACATAACGAGTAAGATAAGTCCTATGACCTCATTATTTCTTTCATGGCTAAAATTCGACATACAACTTTTTTCTATTTTATATTCATGTCCTACAAAAATAATAATGTTTTTTACTTCAGCAGAGGGAACTGTTTGTTTTTGTTTCCGACATAATTACTCACCTTGGAGGAACCTGGCATATAGGTTTGTTTTCCAGGCATTTTAAATAGCCACTTAGTAATGGAATCAGATACAAGTAGATGCCCCTACCTCCCCTTAGGCTCCAGGAAGCTATGAGATCTGTAAATGTACAAATTGGAAATAACCAGATTCAAGCAGTGCCTGTAAAAATGTATATTTTCTCTAAAAATTGATTAATGCAGATTATTTACATAGGTGCTAATGCACGATTGTGCGCAATCACAATTTTGTTTTTCTGCACAGAGCATGGGCTGTGTGGTCACACACCACAGGATCCTGGTGATGTAGAGTGGAAATTATATGGGGACTTAAATTGGGACTTTGCCCAGCGAATAAATAATAAAAGTATTTAATAAAAATGAATTTTGGAGACCTATATTTGTAAGTTATTAAACCATTATTTAATGTTTTAGTTATTAACATTTTTCATCCCATCTTTTAGACAAAACAGACAGATTGTAGTATTCAAACAGCAAATTAATTAAGCCATTTAGAAGCATTTATCAATACAATATAGATATACTGAAGTTTTGTGCATTTACTTGAATGTGGTTTTATGTTTTTCCCTCACATCTCTTTCTTCCCTATATATTCCTTTCTCTATCCCTTGACTCCCCTCCACTTCCTCTCTGCCCAGACTATTCTGACTTCTAAATTTTCATTTTATGACCTATTGTTCTTGCATTCCTATTTTTCTGGAAGATACCTCAAAATTTGGTATAGTTCAGGGATTTTTATCATATCACTTCGCTCTCTTCTGCTCTTTATGCTATACATCTTAAGATCCCAAAGACTTCCCTTACAAGTATTGTTTTTTAGGCCATGCACAATTTTAGCTATATTCCTTTTAATGTTTCTAATGTATTAATATTCACTAAAAGATATGTTTTCCAAAACATATACTGTATTCTAGGTGAGGTTTGATTAGGGATTAATAGAGTGATATTAGTACCTTTTTTCTACTAGTAATTCCCTTACCAATTCACCCAAGGATACTTCTTGTGTTTCTTAAGGCATATTTGCCTGCTTTTAAATTGTGATCTAATACATCCTAAATCAATTTCCTTTTCAGTTGCCATCATCAGTTTAACATTAAAGTACATATTTTACTTTTGGTCTTTTGTACCCAGTGACTTATATCTGAATCTAGACCCAGGGTATGAAGTTAAGAATTTGTTTGTGTCAAATGGTTTACTAAAAGATACATAAGCTACATCTACTGCTACAGACCATGGTCTATAACTTTGGGTACATAATAAAAAGTAAATTAGATTTATCTGACATGATCTCCCTATAGTTAACCCAGGCTGCCTATGATCTTGTAAAATCATTAGACTTTAACTTTCAATAATTATTTATTTTTAAATTGTTTCAATTAGTTTGATAATTACTATTGGCCTTGTATGTACGTACCCTAGGCCAAATTACTTTTTTTCTCTTTTAATTAAACCTCATCTTCTGAAAAGGGACATGTGCCCTTGTATATAAACTTATATTCCAACAGCCCTATTAAATTCCCTCATCGCTGAAAACCATAGCCGGAAAGGTAGGTGGAAAGCCGCGCGGCTTTAAAATTGTCCCCATAAAGTAATGCGCCAACGACTTGCGGGGTAAGGGCGAGAAAAGGCTACGGGACGTGGAAATATGAACTGCGTACTCGCAAATCCATTGTTCTGTCAAGCCTGTAACTGTTACGTTCCAATCATGCTATTAAATTGCAGCAGATTCACTGGCGTTCAAGCCCATAACCCGCAAAAGGAGCCAAAAAGCCAACGGGTACTAGAAAGGACCCGCTAGTGGGTTAAAGTCCTATCTGTAGCACTGTAAATGCAAATATACACACTACTGTACTTATAGGTAAAGGGAAAGTGATGTTAGGTATTAAAATTAATAGCACAACATTCTCAAGCTCGCAAATCGGCAATATAAAATACTTTATTTTCAGTTTAATTTCTGTGTAATATCGATCCAGACAAACAATGTGTTAATACATATAATGGAACTTGCATGAAAGAATATCATATTGGCGGCTTTATAAATATTGCATTATTTCTGGAATGCGGGTACAACCGAAACTCATAATTGAAGCCCGTAAGGCTTAGAAATCTAACCTCCATTTTTCAGTGACGTAATGATGACGATCTATGTTGCCATTGGCTCTGTCTAAACCTGTAACCACGGGTTTGACTAATTGATCATGTTCACGGCTGTACATCCAACCTGCGACAAATGGTTTACAGATTTGTGTCTCAAGCCCGTAACTCGCGGCATGGTCTAATTTTAATAGCTCTTTAACACAGCCGGATTTCAAGCCTGCAGCCTTTTTATACAGTATTATAATATTCCAATCTGGCCAACGTAACCATTAACTTAAAAAAATATGTATAATGTTTTTTTCTTTTTTCCAACACTGTTACAATAATAACATATATGAAGAACTGAGAATATTTTTTCTGGGCGAATTCATTTTAAATAAACAGTGAAATACCAACATTTATTTTATGCATTTAGAAAGAAAAACATTTAAAAAGTCAAGTACCTTATACGTTTTATTATTATATTTTGAAAAAAATGCAAGTGTTTACATCATTTTGTTTATTCACTGCATTTGTTTGTTGAAGGGATAAAGATTGAGATCATTAAGATTAATGGGCCAGTCACTTATAATGGGAAAAAAACATGCTATTAGATATACATGACAGCAAATCTGAAACTGGGCCATGTAGGTATCCATGATACTTGGTGGAAGCTGTGTGTGTGAAGATGGGAGTTTGCAATACTGGAGAGCAATATGTTAGCATACTGATGCAAGTAGGGTTCTTCTCTGTGAGGGGAGAGTGGTATGGTGTCAATTTCCATAAGACTCAATTATCTAGCAAAGCCTCTTTGGCTTTCCCTATTCTCTCCATCCATACCAATAATTTAAAAACACCTTAAGGCTCTCTCTGTTTTATCCCCATGACTTACACAACTGCTAATGTTTTTAGTTTTTCATACTTCATAAATGTGCTTTTTTTCTTGAACTACATTGATAGTTTATAGGTGCATTAAACTTGTATAAAGTATCTAGCATGAATTTAAAATCTTTAACGAAGGCTACTTTACATAAAGAGAATATAATCCTATAAATATAGTTAAATTAATTATTTTGTTCTTGATCAAACATAACGAGTAAGATAAGTCTTATGACCTCATAACTCTTTCAAGGCTAAAATTCGGCATACAACTTTTTTCTATTTTATATTCATCTTCTACAAAAATAATAATGTTTTTAACTTCAGCAGAGGGAACTGTTTGTTTTTGTTTCCGACATAATTACTCACCTTGGAGGAACCTGGCATATAGGTTTGTTTTCCAAATAGCCACTTAGTAATGGAATCAGATACAAGTAGATGCCCCTATCTCCCCTTAGGCTCCAGGAAGCTATGAGATCTGTAAATGTACAAATTGGAAATAACCAGATTCAAGCAGTGCCTGTAAAAATGTATATTTTCTCTAAAAATCGATTAATGCAGATGATTTACATAGGTGCTAATGTGGCTAGTCTGTTTAATAATTTAAAGAAACAGGATGTTTTCCCAAATTATAATGATTCTGTATCAGCAAGTAAGATCCAAAAACGAAATCCTAAATCCACCCCCCCCCCCAGAATATAAGGCAAGGGGACAGAAATTTGTATTAAATATACTGTATTTTGAGCTCCTGCCTGGTTCTTTAACAGCATATTGCTGTAACGTTGTGCAGTTGCGTGTGCACGATTGTGCGCAATCGCAATTTTGTTTTTCTGCACAGAGCATGGACTGTGTGGTCACACACCACAGGATCCTGGTGATGTAGAGTGGAAATTATATGGGGACTTAAATTGGGACTTTGCCCAGCGAATAAATAATAAAAGTATTTTATAAAAATGAATTTTGGAGACATATATTTGCTAGTTATTAAACCATTATTTATTGTCTTAGTTATTAAAATTTTCATCCCATCTTTTAGACAAAACAGATTGTAGCATTCGAATGGCAAATTAATTTAGTCATTTAGAAGCATTTATCAATACAATATAGATATAATGAAGTTTTGTGCATTTACTTGAATGTGTTTTTATGTTTTTCCCTCAGATCTCTTTCTTCCACATATATTCCTTTCTCTATTCCTTGCCTCCCCTCCACTTCTTCTCTGACCAGACCATTCTGTCTTCCTAATTTTCATTTTATGACCTATTGTTCTTGCATTCCTATTTTTCTGGAAGATACCTCATAATTTGGTATAGTTCAGTGATTTTTATCATATGACTTTGCTCTCTTCTGCCCTGTACATCTTAAGATCCCAAAGACTTTCCTTATAAGTTTTGTTTTTTAGGCTATGCCCAATTTTAGTTATTTTCCTTTTAATGGTTTCTAATGTATTAATATTCACTATAAGATATGTTTTCCAAAACATATACAGTATTCTAGGTGAGGTTTGATTAGGGATTAATAGAGTGATATTAGTACCTTTTTTCTATTACTAATTCCCTTACCAATTCACCCAAGGATACTTCTTGTGTTCCTTAAGGCATATTTGCCTGCTTTTAAATTGTGATCTAATACATCCTAAATCAATTTCCTTTTCAGTTGCCATCATCAGTTTAACATTAAAGTACATATTTTACTTTCGGTCTTTTGTACCCAGTGACTTATATCTGAATCCAGGGTATGAAGTTAAGAATTTGTTTATTATATGGGACAGTGTCAAATGGTTTACTTAAAGATACATACGCTACATCTACTGCTACAGACCATGGTCTATAACTTTGGGTACATAATAAAAAGTAAATTAGATTAATCTGACATGATCTCCCTATAGTTAACCCAGGCTGCCTATGATCTTGTAAAATCATTAGACTTTAACTTTCAATAATTATTTATTTTTAAATTGTTTCCATTAGTTTGATAATTACTGATGTCAAACCTATTGGCATTGTATGTACATACCCTAGGCCAATTTACTTTTTTTCTCTTTAAATTAAACCTCATCTTATGAAAAGGGACATGTGCCCTTGTATATAACCCGCAAAAGGAATCAAAAAGACAATGTGTACTAGAAAGGACCCGCTAGTGGGTTAAAGTCCTATCTGTAGCACTGTAAATGCAAATATACACACTACTGTACTTATAGGTAAAGGGAAAGTGATGTTAGGTATTAAAATTAATAGCACAACATTCTCAGGCTGGCAAAACGGCAAAATAAAATACTTTATTTTCAGTTTAATTTCTGTGTAATATCGATCCAGACAAACAATGTGCTAATACATATAATGGAACTCGCATGAAAGAATATCATATTGGCGGCTTTATAAATATTGCATTATTTCTGGAATGCGAGTCCAACCGAAACTCATAATTGAAGCCCGTAAGGCTTAGAAATCTAACCTCCATTTTTCAGTGACGTAATTATGACGATCTCTGTTGCCATTGGCTCTGTCTAAACCTGTAACCACGGGTTTGACTAATTGATCATGTTCACGGCTGCACATCCAACCTGCGACAAATGGTTTACAGGTTTGTGTCTCAAGCCCGTAACTCGCGGCATGGTCTAATTTTAATAGCTCTTTAACATAGCTGGATTTCAAGCCTGCAGCCTTTGCTGGCTTGCCGATGCCACTACGGGCTTCAAATTTAACAGAGCTGGTAGAATTGTATTACATGATGAATCTGTAGTGTGTCACATGTAGTATCACCCTGTTCTAAATGTTTTGAATATGAATGTTGAAGCCCATGAGCTTTGAGAGCCAGCCCAGTTCACAGATCAAAAAGATTGACAGACACTGCGTTATAGAACATGAGGCTGCCATATAACTCCGATTTCTTGGTTTTCCTGTGTGTGGCTTTGAAAGATGGGATATTATGTGTATATTTTTGTCTCTATTTATCAATCTATATCCATGCAATTACGAGCTTTCCATGCTAATTAAATCCTGAGCATCAACTGGCAATACTCTGTGACAAAGGTTCTTAAACTTTGGTCTGTGTGGCTCACCAATGCAAATACTACATTACAGTATAGCCCAACACATTCCAATTGCTAACAAACTCAATAATTGTTCCAGAAATAACCTCAAGAACTATTGAAGGGACATGGACACATTTTCTTAAAACAATGTGTTCCATGTCCCTTTAAGAGGTCCATTTAAAGCTCCCAAATGTCAAACTTTTTTTGGAAGAAAAGGAAGTTTGGGAACCATTGCTCTATGACATGTATCTAACTATCCTTTAACTACTGCATCATATAATCCTTGTGCAGGTTCAATGTTTGGATCGTGAAAGATTGTGCCAGCAGCTCAGGGGAGTGTCAGACTGACCCAGCAGCTCAGGGAGTGTCAGACTGACCCAGCAGCTCAGGGGAGTGTCAGACTGACCCAGCAGCTCAGGGGAGTGTCAGACTGACCCAGCAGTGCAGGGAGTGTCAGACTGACCCAGCAGCTCAGGGGAGTGTCAGACTGACTCAGCAGCTCAGGGGAGTGTCAGACTGACCCAGCAGCTCAGGGGAGTGTCAGACTGACTCAGCAGCTCAGGGGAGTGTCAGACTGACCCAGCAGCTCAGGGGAGTGTCAGACTGACTCAGCAGCTCAGGGGAGTGTCAGACTGACTCAGCAGCTCAGGGGAGTGTCAGACTGACCCAGCAGCTCAGGGAGTGTCAGATTGACCCAGCAGCTCAGGGGATTGTCAGACTGACCCAGCAGCTCAGGGGAGTGTCAGAGTGACCCAGCAGCTCATGGGAGTGTCAGACTGACTCAGCAGCTCAGGGGAGTGTCAGACTGACCCAGCAGCTCAGGGGAGTGTCAGACTGACTCAGCAGCTCAGGGCGGTGTCAGACTGACCCAGCAGCTCAGGGGAGTGTCAGACTGACCCAGCAGCTCTGGGGAGTGTCAGACTGACTTAGCAGCTCAGGGGAGTGTCAGACTGACCCAGCAGCTCAGGGGAGTGTCAGACTGACCCAGCAGCTCAGGAGAGTGTCAAACTGACCCAGCAGCTCAGGGGAATGTCAGACTGACCCAGCAGTGCTGGGAGTGTCAGACTGACCTAGCAGCTCAGGGGAGTGTCAGACTGACCCAGCAGTGCAGGGAGTGTCAGACTGACCCAGCAGTGCAGGGAGTGTCAGACTGACCCAGCAGCTCAGGAGAGTGTCAGACTGACCCAGCAGCTCAGGGGAGTGTCAGACTGACCCAGCAGCTCAGGGGAGTGTCAGACTGACCCAGCAGCTCAGGGGAGTGTCAGACTGACCCAGCAGCTCAGGGAGTGTAAGATTGACCCAGCAGCTCAGGGGATTGTCAGACTGACCCAGCAGCTCAGTGGATTGTCAGACTGACCCAGCAGCTCGGGGGAGTGTCAGACTGACCCAGCAGCTCAGGGGAGTGTCAGACTGACTCAGCAGCTCAGGGGAGTGTCAGACTGACTCAGCAGCTCAGGGGAGTGTCAGACTGACTCAGCAGCTCAGGGCGGTGTCAGACTGACCCAGCAGCTTGGGGGAGTGTCAGACTGACCCAGCAGCTCTGGGGAGTGTCAGACTGACCCAGCAGCTCAGGGGAGTGTCAGACTGACCCAGCAGCTCATGAGAGTGTCAGACTGACCCAGCAGCTCAGGGGAGTGTCAGACTGACCAAGAAGTGCAGGGAGTGTCAGACTGACCCAGCAGCTCAGGGGAGTGTCAGACTGACCCAGCAGTGCAGGGAGTGTCAGACTGACCCAACAGCTCAGGAGAGTGTCAGACTGACCCAGCAGCTCAGGGGAGTGTCAGACTGACCCAGCAGCTCAGGGGAGTGTCAGACTGACCCAGCAGCTCAGGGGAGTGTCAGACTGACCAAGAAGTGCAGGGAGTGTCAGACTGACCCAGCAGCTCAGGGGAGTGTCAGACTGACCCAGCAGCTCAGGGGAGTGTCAGACTGACCCAGCAGTGCAGGGAGTGTCAGACTGACCCAACAGCTCAGGAGAGTGTCAGACTGACC
Source organism: Discoglossus pictus (assembly GCA_027410445.1). Taxonomy (NCBI): domain Eukaryota; kingdom Metazoa; phylum Chordata; class Amphibia; order Anura; family Alytidae; genus Discoglossus; species Discoglossus pictus. Next base: position 65,111,998 of record CM050172.1, on the reverse strand, counting down.
CAACAGCTCAGGAGAGTGTCAGACTGACCCAGAAGCTCAGGGGAGTGTCAGACTGACCCAGCAGTGCAGGGAGTGTCAGACTGACCCAACAGCTCAGGAGAGTGTCAGACTGACCCAGCAGCTCAGTGGAGTGTCAGACTGACCCAGCAGCTCATGGGAGTGTCAGACTGACCCAGCAGCTCAGGGGAGTGTCAGAGTGACCCAGCAGCTCAGGGGAGTGTCAGACTGACCCAGCAGCTGAGGAGAGTGTCAGACTGACCCAGCAGCTCAGGGGAGTGTCAGACTGACCCAGCAGCTCGGGGGAGTGTCAGACTGACCCAGCAGCTCGGGCGAGTGTCAGACTGACCCAGCAGCTTAGGGGAGTGTCAGACTGACCCAGCAGTTCCGGGGAGTGTGAGGTCCAGGCAGGACAGCAGTTATAGTGAGAGTCAGTAGTGCAGGGAGTGCGTGGAGAGCAAGCAGTAATCTTCACTGGCCAGTCAGACTTGGCAAATCCAACACAGCACATAACTGACAACAACTGATTTTTGACTTGGCAAACAAAATTACATCACAGGCACTTCACAACAGCAGAGCCATAGCAACATAAAGTGTATGATTGCTAACGCAAGAAGTTTGCCTGGGAAAATGGATGAGCTAGAAATATTAGCAGTACAAGAAAAATGGGGCTTAATAGGCATTACGGAAACATGGTGGGATGAATCTCATGACTGGACTGTTAATCTGGATGGTTATAACCTATTTAGGAAAGATAGGGGAAATGGTAAAAGAGGAGGAGGGATCTGTCTTTATGTTAAGCCTGAATTTAAGCCTATAGTTAGAGAAGATATTTATGCTGGCACTAACAGCATCATTGAATCTTTGTGGGTTGAGCTAAATAGTGGAGGAGCTAATTCTAAACGCATATTGGTGGGAGTATGCTATAAACCCCCAAATATAGCTGAAAGTGAGGAAATACAATTATTGTTACAGATTGGAATTGCAGCTATGCATGGGCAAGTTCTAATAATGGGAGACTTTAATTACCCTGAAATAAACTGGATAAATGAGACCAGCAGCTCAGCTAAGGGGAGCAGGTTCTTGAGTACACTCAGGGATCATTATCTGGCCCAGGTAATACAAGAACCTACTAGAAATGGGGCCATCTTGGATTTAGTCATCACAAGTAATATTGATATAATATCAAATGTAAAAATAGGGGAACCCTTGGGGAACAGTGATCACAACACAGTCTCATTTGAGATTGAATACAAAAAACAGAGTTGTAAGGGGCCAACAAAAACTCTAAATTTTAAAAGGGCTAACTTTAATGGGCTACGGGCAGCAATACAACATATAGACTGGGACAAAGAACTTACAGGGAAGAATACTGAATAGTGAAATTTTTGTGAAAATAAATGGACAACATTCAAATCCTTACTAAATAAACATACTCATCAGCATGTACCATGTGGAAATAAAATGAATAGGAGTAAATCACATCCTATGTGGCTTAACAATGACTTAAAGATCATGATGAGGAAAAAGAAACATGCATTTAAATTATACAAGAAGGAGGGAACAGAGGCAGCTTTATGTGACTATAAGGAAATCAACAAGTCTTGCAAAAGGGCTATTAGACTGGCTAAAATAGAAAATGAGAAGTCTTTTACTAAATAATTGGTTAACGCAGGAAGTAATACAAAAGAGGTTGGAGAAAATAAATGTTAATAAAGCCCCAGGTCCTGATGGAATACATCCAAGGGTACTGAGGGAGCTGGGTTCTGTAATAGCCCAACCATTATATCTAATCTTTCAAGACTCACTCACTACAGGGTCTCTACCAGATGACTGGAGAAAAGCAGAGGTGATACCTATATTTAAGAAGGGATCTAGAGCAAATCCGGTGAATTATAGACCAGTGAGCCTCACTTCTGTAGTTGGGAAGCTTTTAGAAGGGTTAATAAGGGACAGAATATGTCTATTTGAACAGGATCATAGGTAGCAGTCAACACGGATTTATGAAGGATAGGTCGTGTCAGACCAATCTAATTAGTTTTTATGAGGAGGTTAGTAGGAACTTGGATCAGGGCAACTCAGTGGATGTAGTCTTTTTAGATTTTTCAAAGGCATTTGACACAGTGCCACATGGAAGACTAGTGAGCAAACTAAGAGATACAGGAATTGCAGTAAATATCTGCTCATGGATCGAGAGCTGGCTAAAAGACAGGAAGCAAAGGGTTGTTGTGAATGGAACATACTCCGATTGGTCTAATGTGATAAGTGGGGTTCCTCAAGGTTCAGTATTAGGTCCTCTCCTTTTTAACATATTTATTAATGACATTGAAGTAGGACTCGAATGTAGTGTCTTCATTTTTGCTGATGACACTAAGTTGTGCAAGGTAATAAAATCAGATAATGATGTACTTTCCCTACAAAAGGATTGCATAAATTAGAGAAATGGGCGGCTAAATGGCAGATGAGATTTAATACAAATAAATGTAAGGTTATGCATTTGGGAAGGAACAATAGCCAAGCAATCTATAATCTTAATGGAGCAAATCTAGGGGTATCAGATATTGAAAGGGATTTGGGAGTACTAGTGGACAACCACCTAGGTAACAGCGCTCAAAGCCAAGCAGCGGCTGCAAAGGCAAAAAAAATATTAGCATGTATTAGGAAGGGTATAGAAGCCAGGGAAGAAGATATAATTCTGCCACTATACAAATCTCTAGTACGTCCTCATTTGGAATATGGAGTACAATTTTGGGCACCACCTCATAAAAAATACATTTTAGAGCTGGAAAAAGTACAGAGAAGGGCTACAAAACTAATAAGGGGAATGGAGGGGCTAAGTTATGAAGAAAGACTAACAAAATTAAACTTATTTTCGCTAGAAAAAAGGCGTCTAAGAGGAGATATGATTACGTTATATAAATACATCCAGGGTCAATATAAGGCTTTGTCAAGTGAACTTTTTGCAGCAAGAGATTTTCAACTGACAAGAGGACATCCTTTGAGGTTAGAGGAAAAAAGATTTCACCTTAAACAAAGAAAAGGGTTCTTCACAGTTAGGGTGGTTAAACTGTGAAATTCTCTACCAAAGGAGGTGGTGACAGCGAATTCGATAGACAACTTCAAAAAGGGGTTAGATATATTTTTGAATAAAAAGGGGATTCAAGGCTATCCTAGATAACTAGCGAAGGAATATTAAGGGAATTCAAGGCTATCCTAGATAACTAGCGAAGGAATATTGATCCAGGGAGAAAATTTGATCGCCAGTTTCTGGGGTCAGGAAGGAATTTTGCTTTTTTTTCCCCTTATGAGACAATTGGCAAAGTTTCAATGTTTTTTTTTTTTTCTGTTTGCCTTCCTCTGGATCAAATAACAATTAACAAATAATAATAAATAGTCCACATTAAAAAGATCAATAGAGATCTAAAAAGGTTGAACTTGATGGACTAACTCTTTATTCATCCTCCAATACTATACTATTAATAATTATTTAATCAATAATTTAATTAATAACTATTCCGCATATTGCAGATCAGAGGAGATCTTAACAGGTTGAACTTGATGGACTGAAAGTCTTTTTTCAACCTTAATTACTATGTAACTATGTAACTATGTAACTTTCTCATCAGCAGTAATTGTGAAAAGTCCTGTTCATAATTCTTATTTTGCTTTTTAATTTACAATTTTTTTGTTAATGAACACTCCCAATAACGGTGTGATATTTTTCTGCTCCTCATGCATTCCAGATTGAATCCTTCAGTTCTTCAGTCCTATCAAGCTGAAGCATTTCAGTCAGGAAAAATACAGGTTTCTGTACATTAGAGCACGTCCACTTGTTGAAAAATGGTGTGCAGGAGAATTTCAGAATGGATATTCGCAAGTTTTTTTGCAAAAGTTGGTTTAGCTTCACAAAGTGCCCAATCTAGAGGACAAACGAAAATGCCTGAATCACAGTCCAACATCTATAATAGTGATAAGGCAGAAGATCAATATAAAATGTCTGAAAGCTGCAATTCAGCCACTGAATGCACACCAGGAACATCTCTGAAAACTGCTGATGTAATTAATAACTTGGACAGTGACCGTCAAACCAGTGATAGTGAGGTAATAATTACAAATGTTGAAGGTGATAAGAGCACAAACAAGAAAAGCATATCTCTTCCAGATGATGTTGAAGAAGACATTCAAGTTTAAGTAGCACCAAATCAACCAGATGAAAAATGTATACCCGTTCAAATATTGGCAGCAATGTCACAGAAGAAGCATATATTACATTTTCAGGAAAGCTGGTTCAAAGATTACCCATGGTTGCACTACAGTTCTGTACTTAAAGGAGTTTTGTGTTTCTACTGTGCTAAGGCTGCAGCTAGGAACCTGACTCAACAAGCGAAACACTCAGAGCCAGCATTTGTTTGTGCAGGATTTAAACTGGATAAAAGCAATAGAAAAATGTAAAAGGCATCAGAGTAGCTCTTCTCACACATATTCTGTGAAGCAACTGATGCACCATAATGCATCACAACCAGTACAATGCCCAACTTTCTCAGCAAGTTAAACAACACCATAAGGATGCTGGGCTGTGCCTAAATAAAACAATTGCTCTGCTTGCAGGACAAGGTCTTGCTCTTAGAGGGCATGAAGATAGTGATGGAAATTTCAGGCAGTTTCTGATGGTACATGCAGATGATATGCCAACACTTAACTGGATCACAAACTGATCTGAATATGAGTCCTTGTGTGCAGAATGAAATTCTGGAGCTATTGTCTCACTCAGTCTTGCGCAACATTTGTAAACTGATTGGAGACAATGAGCTGCATTCAATTAAGGTCTCGGGTGATCCGGGAGCCCATAAATCCGGTTGCAAGCTACTTTGCTATTCTCTTTTTGCTGGCTCCGATCAGCTTCCTAGTTACGGGCTTGAAAAAAATGGCGCTGGTTAAACTTGTAACTTACAGCCTCCAAAAGCCTTTGATCTTTCACGTCCGCAAGGCTAAAATCGCAAATCGCTAATCAATTGGTAAATTTCCCCAAGCCTGCAAATGTTTTCACACCCGTAAATGGCAAATAAAGGAGACAATCCTCACAAGCCCGCAAACTGGCAGGAAATAAAATGTATTTTAATGTTAATTTTCGGGGGTAAATCAATCTTGGGTATCAATGCGTTAATACATACCAGGCCACCCACATGGACTAGAGTAGTATTGGCATTCATTTTCATAATACTTTATTTTTATGGTTTGCAAGTCTTATCGCAAATCAGACCCCCGAACCTAATTGATTGGCATGTAACCTCCATGTTTTACTGCCATAATAATGACATTCTCCTTTTCTATTGGCTGATTCGAAATGGCAGGTTACGGGCTTGCTTAATTGATCATGTTCCCGTGCTGAACTCCAAATCAATGCATGGTTTACAGTTTCGGCTTTGGGACAGTACCTTGCGGCCTTGACGAATTGAATAGCATCGCAATCGGAGACAAACGGGAGCCTGCAACACACCCGCGATCAAGTTGCGGGCTTCCAATTGAATATGGCTCATAGTCTTCTCTGTCATTGTTGATGGCACTCAGGATATTGCTGGTTGAGAACAGGAAAGCTTTTGTATTTGTTATGTTGATCAAAATCTGTATCCACATGTGTAAGTTTATTAGACTGCATCAAAGCTATGTCACCAGTGGATTGTCAGTTGTGGGCATGGTAAAAGATGTATTTTGTCGCCATGGCCTGTCTATGAATGCTGCAAGCACAAGCATATGATTGAGCAGCAAATATGGCTGGGAAGTAGCATTGTGCATTTTGAAGCTGAAGCTCCTTCAAGGGTGTTTAAAATCAAGCCTTTATGGCCAACTCGCTGGACTGTTTGGGTGAAGGTTGTGGAAAAAGTCTTGAACAATTATAAACCCATTTTGGATGTTCTTGAAGACATTCCAAGTACATGCTGGTGCACGTAGTATTGTTCAACACATTCAGCAAGGGAAAACGTTTTGGGGTCTTCTGCTAGCTCTGAAAATAATGTAACCACTTGAGTGCTTGGATGTTACATTGCAAAGTCAGCAACAAACCATATAAGGACTAATAGCTGCTGTGAGGCTAACACATGATGCAATACAAAAAACGCGCAGTGACGCATCATTTGACGCAATGCTCAGGAAAAATGAAAAGATGGTGTAGAAATATAAATTGAATGTGATTGAAGTCCCAAGAAGGCGTGAAATCTCAAAGAGACTTGATGAAGGATCAACCAGACATTTCCATGCACTTACTGTGAAGTACTACTACTTTCCTCAGTATTTTGAACGTATAGACACTGTTACTGCTCAGTTATTGCAGCGTTTTGACCAAGAGAGAATCCACATTTATGAAAGCTTTGAGCAACTACTTCTGGCAGGGAAAGCTAAAGAGAGTATAAATTAATATCCTGAAACAGAATATTCCCTCCTGTCTGCACAATTAATAACTCTATCAAATGTATATAAGTACCGTACTGGCGTGAATATAAGCTGCACCAGCATATAAGCTGCAGCTGTGAAATTCAAGGGGAAAAAAGATAATATCCGAATATAAGCCGCACCCTTCAATTGGAGAGAAAAAGACAAAAGTCAATTAGATTCAGGGAATAAAATAATTATTTATTTTACCATATACCATATATCTAGTATTTGGAAAACAATATACCTCCTTTCTTTTTTTGTTAGGCATGTTATCAATATTAACATCAATAGTAAGGTAAGGTAACATGCGGCTTACAGGCCCAAAATCGTAGCTCGCAAAACGTTACAATCGCTAAAATCGCAAATCGCTATTCAATTGCTACAATTCCGCACTCACACCCGTAAACGGCAAATGTAAAAGAAAATCCTACGGGTCCCAAATAGGACCCACAAGTGTGTTAAATGTAGCACCGCAAATGCAATACTGCACTGTACATAACGGGGAAAGTGATCATTGACATTAGAATTAATTGCGCAACTGTCTCAAGCCCGCAAATCGGCATACATTTTTTTACAGTCGCGAATATAAGCCACACCCGTAATTTCCAAGCTTGGAAATCGGAAAAAAAGTGCTGCTTATATTCAGGCCTATATGGTATACCTCTGTCTTAGATGTGTAGACATACTCCGAAAGATGGCACCCCGAGAGAGATCCTTTGCACAAGTTGAAATGTTAGTTAAGGTTATTTTGGTTATTCCAGCTTCATCCTGTGAGGCTGAGAGAAGCTTTAGTTCACTAAGGCGACTAAAAACATGGCTGCGTTCAACGATGTCACAGAAGAGGCTGAAACATGTTGCTGTTTGCAATGTACATAGAGATATGACGAACCAGCTAGACATAGAAGGGATTGCAAAAAAAATTGCCATGATTTTTGCGGCTCTGTGACCTTTAGCCTTGTTTTCATTTTTTTGTCTGCCATTTTTCTTCTCATTTAGCCAATTTTCAAGTGCCGAAACTTCTTAAATGAGACTTAAATGTGGGTGAAAGCTCACTCCCAGATGTCCTGGCTGTCCCCCGTGCTGTGTGTGATGTTTGTTTTATGTTGTATTTTTTTGTTGTTGTGGTTTTGGTGTTTGTTGATGTGCGCGGTTCGGGCCGGTAACGTAGTATTTTTGCGACCTCTTTTTTTTTTTAAGGTTACGTGGCTTGTAATTGTTGTTTGTAAAAGTCGTATGTCCTTGTCGGTGTTTTATGCACTTCCGGGACGCTTTCATTTTTTTCGGCCGCCATTTTTTTCTCGCTTAGCCGATTTTCAAGTGGCGAAACTCCTTAAATTCAACTTTAATTTGTGTGCAACCTCAGCTCCAGATGTCCTGGCTGTCCCCCCGTGCTGTGTGTGATGTTTTTGTTATGTTTTGTTTTTATTTTTAATTGTTTTTGTTGTTTTTTGATGCACATGTTTTGGACGTTAACTTCGTATTTTTGGGACCTCGTATTTTTTTTATTTTTAAGTCCAGCGGGTCGTAATTCTTTTTGTCTAAGTCCATATTTTCTCATTGCGTCTTATTGTTTTTTTTCTAAGTCCCGCGGCATGGTTGTTTTTAACCGCGAATGAGGCGCCGTAGAACCACCACCTCCGCAAATGCTGACACTTGTTTTACAAGGTATTTGCGGCCTGCAATGAGCCTTCGGCTGATTGCAGGTTATGTCCCCTTCTGCAAATGCGGCCCCTCACTTCGCGAGGGTCCACATTTGCAGCCTGTAATGAGCTTTGGGCTCATTGCAGCCGACATTAGAGCCTCCGCAAATGCTTCACGAGGGATGAGAGGGAAAGCGTGACAACGACTCGCAGTTTGACAACTATTTTTTGTGATACATAGTGAAGAAGTTACTAATTTAAAGGGGCCCTCCTAGGTTCATTTTCTTTTATCATACGTTTACTTCAACTATTATTACTATGTCATTTATATTTATTTAATTTTTTATTTTTTATTATGTTCTACATCTATTGTTGCCTTTTTATTTTTGAAAATAATCAAGATACTCTGTTTGTTAAAGATAAATATATGTTCATGGTCAAGAAATTACATGCAACATGTTTAAAATGTGTCAACACATATTTTTATAAACAAATATAAGGCAAATTGGATAGTGTAATGTTAGTGTAATTTTATTTTTGCGATGAACCACTAAGGGTTTTTCGTCTCTTAAATGTTATCCCCCCCCCAGAATGTATTTGGCTCTGACGCCCCTGTTTCTGTCTGTGTCTCTTTGTTGTAGGTAATAAGGAGAAGCAAGTGAAATGTATTAAACAGAATAAAATGCTTGTATATACATTTACATAGCACTTTGTATTTAGAGTAATTTGAGGACCATCAGGTACAGGGTGGTGGGAACTAAACTCAGAGAATCAAATTAAGTTCTGTCGGATTTAAGTAGGCAGATCTAGAAGAACAAAGTGGAACAGTTGGGAAGTATGTTATGGGCAGGGGGCAATTATTCATGCAGAAAGCCCCTTGTGAATTCTGCATTTAGTTTCTAATGAAACATTGAATGCATACCACCCCCACACACATTTTAAATGCATGGTTTTAATTGACATATATGGTTTTATATCAACAGAAAATACAAATCTGTAATCATAAATGCTGGGACACTTTTTTACAATGTTAATGTGCTTAGGCTCTATCTATCTATCTATCTATCTATCTATCTATCTATCTATCTATCTATCTATCTATCTATCCTTCCTTCATACTGTGGTACAATGGTTTGTTGTGGTCCGTAACTGTGAATTTACCTTAGGTGAACATAGCCAAAAAAGGTTGAAAGGACATCTCGATTATGATTGGCTAAAGAGGACTGAAAGCAATGTAAACATGACATTTTCAAAATAAGATTACTAACGTGAAAAAGATTCAATACCAAAAACTCAAAAACTGTTTCCACATACTTTAATGAGATCTAAATGATGCTGAAGGCCAGTTTTCACCAAAGGTTTGTCCCCTTAAATATATGCTACGGGGAGGTATAGATAATGAGGAGAATTATTTAGGAAGACAACTCGGTATAACTTAGTTTTAGTGCGATAATGGACTGTGTATTGTTCTCCAGAGAACAGAATGAGGCACACATGGGAAGTATATGATTGTTGCACATGGACACAAGGCCTCATGTTGCCAACCCTTATGCTAGACAAATATGTGTCTAATTAGTCATACACATTTTGAAAGGGGGTGTTTGTTAAAATTGAATATTGCTATATAGTTATAAAGCCCTATATATTTGTTTAAAAGTGCGTAATTAAACATCTTGATACAGAATGTAGCCACTAGGGGGCACTGTGTGATGAAAAATAACATTCCCTATGCCTTGGTAACATAAGTTGTATTTGCACTTTAACACTAAAGGTAAAGAATTTGAGGCTGTAATATTCTAGCGTTCTAAAAAAACAGTCTTTTTATAAATGCAGTTTTCCAAAACAATATATTTAAACATAGGACTACAGTGATACTTTAATTAATGTTATCCTCCCCAGTGTAGCTGCCAAATAAAACGTACACCTCACTTCTAATCAGCCCATCAATACTTGACATTATCACACAAGTAACCAGTTAATTTTAACAGCAGTAGGTAACTCAGAAAACATTCTAAGAAAAATCAAAAGTAATACTTAAAAAATAGAAATTATAATTAAAAAAAATGTTATATCTATCTATATATATATATATATATATATATATATATATATATATATATATATATATATATATATATATATATATATATATATATATATATATATATATATATATAGTAAATAAATAGTACATCTGTGTTCACATTTGAATGTCTTAAGCAAATTAAAAAACCTGCTTCCAGCTCAGAATTCCGAGAAAAACTGTTATTACACTGCATTCTGGGAAGCTGAGCTGGGACATGCAAATGTACCCACAAATGCCTCTCTCTCTTTTCAATCAATAGCCATTATCAAACATGGCTTCCTTTAAGCTTTTGCTTGCTGTATTACAAAGCTTTAATGCAAAGCCAAGGCTGGATTTTACACAAGCTGAGAATCCTATCCATGTACAGCTGTTTCAAGCTTAGAGATGTCGCGAACAGTTCGCCCGCAGACTATTCACAGCGATTTTGGCATGTTCGCGTTCGCAGCGGACGGCGAACACATGCGCTTTTCGGTTCGCCCCCTATACTTTATCATTGAGGAAACTTTGACCCTGCACCTCACAGTCAGCAGACACATTCCAGCCAATCAGCAGCATACACTCCCTTCCAGAGCCTTCCATCTGAAGGACAGGCTAATATTCTGCTCTGTTTCACCAGTCATAGTTGGTGTACCATACATTGAAAAAAAACAACCCTTTTTTCCTTTAATCTAATTTCAGTTGCCTGACTGTGTCAGGCTCACAGCTTATATTGTGCTCAGTGAAATAAAACAACACTTTTTGACTGTAATAGATTGAATAGCAATTGCCTGCCTACAGGCGTGTGTGTGAAGCCTATTGCATCTACTCTGCCAACTTTTGCCAGTGCACAGTGATACGTCATATCTGGTGCAACCATAGTGTACAGTGACATAAAACACTTTTTTGACTGTAATAGATTGAATAGCAATTGCCTGCCTACAGGCGTGTGTGTGAAGCCTATTGCATCTACTCTGCCAACTTTTGCCAGTGCACAGTGATACGTCATATCTGGTGCAACCGTAGTGTACAGTGACATAAAACAACACTTTTTTGACTGTAATAGATTGAATAGCAATTGCCTGCCTACAGGCATGTGTGTGAAGCCTATTGCATCTACTCTGCCAACTTTTGCCAGTGCACAGTGATACGTCATATCTAGTGCAACCGTAGTGTATAGTGACATAAAAAAACACTTTTTTGACTGTAATCGATTGAATATCAGTTGCCTGCCTACAGGCGTGTGTGTGAGGCCTATAGCGCCTACTCTGCCAACTTTTGCCAGTGCACAGTGACACTCATATCTGGTGGCACCTTAGATTGCACGCGCAGTGCCCAAATTTGAAGAAGTTGGAGGTCCGACCAAGCATCTTTTTCCATCTCCCTGTTCCAAAAATCAATGCCATATACACGTCTCCTAATAGTGGACGTAACAGAGATTAAACCGATAGGAATAGTACTACTTAACAGTACACACCTTATAATAACGCAGACAGAGGCAACGCAGAGAGAGGAGTCTGAAGAAGAGGAGTCAGAGGAGGAAGGTGGCTTTGAGGAGGTGGAAGACCAAACACAGCAGTGGTCTCAGGGGGCATGTTGTCACCTTTCGGGAACCCTTGGTGGCTGGGTGGAGGAAGAGAAGAGGAACCTTGTGTAAATGGGGAGTTTGCGGTTGGGCAAAGGGACTGTTTGCGGTGCATTAAACGGGGAGATTGGTCTGTTACTTTGAAGCGGGTGTAAACCTTAAACTACCTGATGGATACAACATCATACCTGATGTTTTAAAGCATGTTATTCCAAACAATTTAGGAATGTTAGGTGTTTTATGCCCTTTATGGCTTAAAACCAGACTCTGCATCAACTATGTAATTTTCCATGGGAGTTTTGCCATGGATCCCCCTCCGGCATGCCACAGTTCAGGTGTTAGTCCCCTTGAAACAACTTTCCCATCACAATTGTGGCCAGAAAGAGTCCCTGTGGGTTTTGAAATTTGCTTGCCCATTGAAATCTATGGCGGTTCGCCGGGTTCGCCCGTTCGCGAACATTTGTTGGAAGTTTGCGTCCGCTGTTCGCGAACCTAAAATTTGATGTTCGCGACATCACTATATATATATATATATATATATATATATATATATATATGTGTGTGGGGTGTAACATCCAAATTAATATATGTTGTTAAAAACAAAATTGTACGGTAAAGAGATAATGTTTCAAAAATATGTAACATCTGTCAATAAAAACAATCAGTCTTTTGGCTGAATAAAAGTGTTGAAAAATAAAGAACACTCAAAAGATACAGTAAATATATTGAGAATTAAGAAATTAAAAGTTGCTAGCGCAAGCCCGTATCTCCCCTGTGTCTCTTTCCCCCCACTCCCTCCCCAGTGTCTCTTTGCCCCCCTGTCCCTGTCCCATGTTTTTTCACCTTATCTCCCTCCCCTGTGTCTCTTCCCCACTCCCTCTCCTTCCGCTTTGCCTCTTCCTCCTCTCTTCCCTCCCTTATGTGTCTTCCCCCTCTCTCCCTCCCCTGTCTCTCTTTGGCAGCCTCAAAGCTTTTACAAATTTGCAGGCTTGGTGGCGGTTAAACCTGTAACTTTTTTTCAAGCCCCCAAGGCTTGAATCATAAATCGCTATTGCTCCAAGCTTAGCGGCCTTGAAAAAAAATGTACAGGTTTAATGCCGCTATTTTTTTTCAAGGCCATAACTCGGCAGCTGTTGGGTGGCCACCAAAAGATAGGTAAGGTTGGTAGCTCATTTTCTATTCAATTGTTGTATTTTGGTGGCCTCCCAATGGCATCCAAGTTACAGGCTTGAAAGAAATTGGCACCGTTTTTTTTCCCAAGCCAGTAACTCGAAAGCCATTTTGATCCTCTTTTGTGAGCCCGGCAATGAGTGCTTTCGCCACTCATTGCATCCCCTCTACCTTAAGGTCCTTCAGCGCTCATTGCAGATCTCTGCAAACCCGTAGCTTTCGGGCCTCACGATGAGTGTCTTTGCCACTCATCGTGAGCCCCACAATGAGCCCTTTGGCGCTCATTGCGGATCACGTCAAACCCGTTACTTTCAGGTCTCACAATGAGCGACTTCAGCAAACTCGCAATTACTTCCCATTTTGACAAAGATGTTTATTGTTTAGTTGTTTAGTCCCGTCCAACTCTCTGTGAGGCTTTGGACCTCAGTACACCAGGCACATCTTGTGTCTAGTTGCGCCTATCCATAAGGTTTTCATGACAAATATACAGGACTGGGTTGCAAGTTCATTTTCCAGTGGACCGAAATTTGTCTGATCACTCTGCTATAACCTGCCCATTGTCATTAAAATAGGATAATGGCAAAAGTATTACAATGTCCATAATACATTTTATTAATTTTACATATCAATTTATACACAAGTACCGTATTGGTCCGAATATAAGCCGCACCTTTTTCCCGATATTTGAGCTTGCGAGTTACGGGTGTGGCTTATATTCGCGACTGTAAAAAAATCATTGCCGATTTGCGAACTTTGCTTTTTACGTGTGCGGCTTCTATTCGCGAATGCAAAATTACTGCCGATTTGCGCGATTGCGAGTTAAGGGTGCCGTTTTTCGTGCTTTTGACTGCGGTATTATATAGCGACTTACGGTTTTAGTGATTCTAACATCCTGAAAAGCCTGTAACCTGCAAAAAACGCTACAGTGCTAAATAGAAAGCCTATTTCTTGCAATGGCTGATCACTGTGATAGTCTTTTTGTCTCCAATTTTACGGGTGTGGCTTATATTTGAGTACTATTTTTTTTTCTATTTTTTTCCCCTTGAACTTTACGGGTGCGGCTTATATGCGGGCGCGGCTTATATTCGGACCAATATGGTATACGCTTTACGCAGAACATCGTTATTGAAACAATAGAAAACCAAGGATGAACAACTGTGTCAAAACATGTGAAAACAATCCTGCAAATTAGATAGCAATCTAGATAGCAAAATCAGGTATAAATCCTACATGGCACCAGAGTATAGAAATATACAGAAGTAAATAAAACTACGTAGGTTTTCATGTGTATTTATGGCAAACTAAATCACTTTTGTTTAAAGGATTAGAGTATATAATAGAGGATTTTATGACAGAATTGAATAAACTCTACTCTGTTTTTGATAGGATGGGCCCTTGGAGAAAACAATCAAGGATTGGCATACTCAGTCATTTTGTTGTGTCCCACCCTCTGTATCCTCATGGACTGCAAACCACCATGCTTATCCACTTGGTATCCATGACAGAGTGGGTTGCCAGTTCATTCTTCAGTGGGCCACAGCATACAGCTCCTGGTATTACTAGGTGGTCTCCCATACTAACCAGGTTCAAAACTGCATGGCTTCAGGGGGTGTGACCTCTTGGTTTCCTGACTGGAATTGAACCAAGGTCGACAGCAGTGAAAGCACTAAATCCAAAACACTGGACCACCAGGAAAACCAATTTCAGGTTAGATCCACCCTTTCAGTTTTTGTATCTGTCCTTTTGCAATTCTATTATAAAATACAATTCTAAAAAAACTTGCAGCTATACTTTTCCCAAAATTGGGGATTGATGGGTAACCCCATTCAGAATAGGACTGCTCCTTTAGTTGGTTAGAAGTAATCCTCTTTGGTCTTCTTTTTAGGAAGAATTTGTAATCTAGCAGAAATATATAGTGAGTAATCACAGAGAAAAGACAAAAGTGCAGAAGTGTATGCCAGAGAGAGACAGACAGAGAGAGAGAGAGACCCTCCCCTGTCCTAACAGATAAACTCTTTCCTTTTCACCCACTCTCCATCACCGTCCTGATTTCAACCAACTGCAATAGCCTCCCACCATATTTGTATAAACAATTAAGATATGTCAATAAAATGTTTTATAGAGGTTTCTTATGTATGCTCGGGAACAAACTTGCTCCATGGCCCAACTATAAAATATTATGAAATATATTTGTTGACTTTTAGTTATAATTTGAGCCAAAATATTATTTTTTGTGTTGTTTTGTATTTGCACCTGTTTTAATAGTGCATTGTTAAAATAATGAGGAATAGGAAAAAAAGAAACATCATGAATTGTTGTATCTTTATGGGACAGTTATGTGTTCCTGCTCAATGTTTTCTCAGCCATCTAACAATATTTTGTCTAACTCTGAAATATTTGTTTCTGGTTGGCCAGACAGCATGGATATATAATGTACTTACAGTGGTAATAGCAAAACCAACACCAATACCAACCTAATGAAACAAAGTAGATGACTAGCGACTTGCCCGTCAAAAATTATGGCAATAAAATTTGAAGCCTAGCAATGCTGTTTGCCACACATTACGAGGCTCTCCCCCTTTTTCACTTGCTTTCCTCGCGATGAGCACCAATCCGTAATTTTGTCACTCATGGCGGGCCTCACGATGAGCGCCTTTGGTGCTCATGGCGGGCCTCTACCCACCCCTGTGTCTCTTTCCACCCCTCCCTCCCGTGTCTCTCCCCCCTCTCTCTCCCTTGTGTCTCTTACACCCCCCTCTCCTTCCCCATGTCTCTTCCCCCTCTCCCTCCCCGTGTCTCCTTCCCCCCTCTCCCTCCCCTGTTTATCCTCCCCCTTTCTCCCTCCCCTGTTTCTCCTTCCCCCATCTCCCTCCCCTATTTCTTCTCCCCCTTTCTCCCTCCCCTGTTTCTCCTTCCCCATCTCCCTCCCCTATTTCTCCTTCCCCCCTCCCCTGTGTCTCCTTCCCACCCTCCCTCCCTGTGTATCTTTCCCCCTCTCCCTCCCCTGTGTCTCTTTCCCCCTCTCCCTTTCCTGTGTTTCCTTTCTCCCCCCCCTCTCCCTCCCCTGTGTCTCCTTTCTCCCTCTCTCCCGCTCCTGGAGCACATGCCCCCTGTGCAACGCTCATGTGCAGCTGATGCAGCGCATTGCACGACTTGCTGCGCAATGCGCATGCTCGGCTTACGCCATGCATTGCGCATGCGCAACTCCAAACTTGCGAGTTATAGTTGTAGCAATTGTGAGTTTGTCGTGACTTTTAACATAGGACAAGCTCAAAATTACCACAACAATTATATGTGATCTTTTTGTCTACAAATGTTACAACGCCATCTTGGGTTAACGTACATGGTTTAGCTCACAACTTCATCAAAGTACACAAGCCCTTTCACCACAACAATCGCGATCCAGAAGGGGGACTTATACAAAATAAATTCTGTCCTCCAACCTAAAGTATTATCTCCTTATGAAAGTTACTTCCCTCATGAGCTGTGTGTAATCCTAATAAACACATAAGCAGAGGATTTGGAAATATACCGGTCTCCTTTCCTTAAGACTCTGTCAGTACATTTAAATCTGCGTGACTGAGTGCTACAGCATATGTCTTTGCTTCAAACAGCTATTTGTGAACTATCATTGCGAGACTTTCTGTTGAATGTTCCTATTACAGAAAAATCAGGCTTATTATTATTATTTTTTGCAGCTAGTTGCTGGTAGCTATTGTCATGGAAACAATGATTTAGAGATACTAAGTGGACGGTGACATACAGAACAGCATTGTATGTCTGGGTGGGGTGAGAGTTATCCACGATCTGTATCTCTAGTGTATTTCCTTATTATTTCAGCTATCTTTGTCTGGATTGAAAACTTGAGTGGAAGTGGATTTTTTACAATTCTTTTGGTTTATTTATTAATTGTCAGATTTTCCTGAGTTCTCTTTCGCAGGTCTCCGTTGATTTCGCTGCAGCGGATGAATCTAAAAACACTCATTTGGATGTACAAATTGGTAGCTCAATTTTTACACAGCGCCACAACCAATTTTTAAAAACAATGTCAGTCTAATTTAAAGATAGGCAATTATTTTCTTTCTTCTGTTATGAATCATTCCAGTTTTAACCCTGTCACTACCAAGTGCTGCTAGGGCAATTACATACAATTTTGAAACCCTCAAAGTTCCTTTAAATGGATCCTGTCATCTTGAAGTGCATCGTAACTCTCTATATATTCAACTATAAATCATTCCAGAGCTATTCAGCATTGTTTGTATGGCTCCTTTTTCTTATTTGTGCCTCCATGTACCAATTAGTATCTCATAGAGAATCTAATTGCCTAGAGGAGAGGATCTAATTGCATGATAACATCGGGGAGTATTCTTTTTACCATAACAGAAATAAACAAGCCAATTGTGGTACTGATTAACACATCAAATAACCAAAATTGCATTCATGATTGCATAATACAGTCACAAACAATGCTGAATATCTCAGACATTACTTTAGACAAAATGGCTAGTACAATGTATAGCCAGTTTTTCATGCTCTTTCATGCAATAGGATTTGGGGGTAATTGTCTATCAATTTATGAGCTGAGGTGACCAGCTCAAAAAAGTGACAGATGACCGGTCAGTTTAAATTGATTTTAAAGGATCACTGTGATCAATTTTTTTCTATGTTGTTTTCTGAGTAACTAAACATGATAATGGGCAAAATATTTTTAGGGAGCAAAAAATAAACACAATCTTTTATATGCAATGGTTCTTTATTGCGTGGCTCCATTTAGCTTTCTTTCTTGCTGATGCCTGTTACTTTTTTTAGTGGGTGTGTCATTGTAAACTAATGAGCTCCCCTTTAGCTCTACAGAGAGAGCTATGGCAAATGTAACAATAGTGTACGACAGGCTCCATTCTTGTGTCCCTTCTGTCTTCGACTTCCAATGTTAAATGCGTTGTAAACATTGCAGGATCATTTCATTAATGTTTTATATGCTGACTGAACACTGCTTGCCATTAATTTTCATCTACAAACATATATCTATTTGTTCAATTTAACCCATTAACTACAGCTGCCACTGACTGCCACGCTTTTCTGGAAAATAAGACATTATTCTGCATTATCGTACTTATTTTTGAAAGATATAAAATGGCTTTAAATAATTGACAGAATTTTAAAAAATATTGGAATTGATTGTATTCCATTCTGCTTTAATAATTAATTTTGTTTTTAAACCGTATTAATGGTGCTGTAAACAAACAATGCTAGCATGATTGCAACATCATATTTCGTTTTAAGTATTATGCCCTTCTTTCACCAAAAGATATTAATTGCCTTGAATTAGACTTTGAGATAATACACAGACCATAATGTCTAACTTTTTAAATAATGGGAAACACATCTGTTTTTCAGTACTGATATAAATGCGGTTTTAATCATGAGTTAGTCCAGTGGCAACCTCACTCAGTGTACATCCTGTCATATGTATGCACTACTGGAGCAGCTGATCCAGGGTCCAAACCTCTGTGAGAGGTGTGAGCATGTGGCCTGTCTTGAAGCCTGAAACTGGAGAACTTGGTGATGTTGCTCATCTGAAAGAGGAGTTGGTGCTAACTGAGAACAGTTTAGCTGGGCCTACCATTGAGGGTGGAGATGGGGCTATTGGACATGTTCAGGGAGGTAGTTGGGTCACAGTTACAAGAGGAAGCAGAGGGGACAGGAGGAGAGGGCAGGCCAGTTCTGAGTTGGCAGACACCATCAGATTTGCCAGATATAGTGAATCTGTTGGGGATGTCCATAGAGGAATGGCAATGAGATATAGAGCAGTTCCTTCAGCAAAGAGGACAGTTCTACTGGAGGAGAAGGAAAGTAGATTAGGCAGAAAATCAGACAGGAATTGGTGGTAGGAGAGTCTACTAGGAAGGTAAACAGGGCGATTTGTCACCCAGCACCCAAACAGTTTGCAGTCTCCCAGGTGCTTGGGTTTGGCATTTCGTGAAACGGGTTGATAAATTATTGATAGGGGCTTGAAATAACCCAATGGTCTTGGTACACACTTGTGTTCTAAAAAGGGTTTTGTGGATCTAGAAAACAAGCTTAAACATGTTTGGGGAGTTTTTAAACTAGTAGGTGGGGGGTGGTTTGGGTGGGGGACTAGATAGATTGAATTGGCTACTCATATGGGAGGAGAATGGGGGGGGGGGAGTTAGTACAGTCAATAGGGATGTCTAAGACAGGAGCTCAAATAGAGCAGAAAGTACTTTAAACCTGCAGAAACATAGTAACCTAAAACATATTCTTGTTAAAAAAACAACTGGTTTGTAGATCAGTGTCCTAGTGAATAAAACCCAATCTCTCTCTTTTTGCCTTGCCCCAAAGCTGTGCTTTAAAATATATGGAGGGTTGCATTTTTATTATTAGTATAAACTAACCAATTATTTGCATATTTAAACATCACCGTATTAACTAGTGCTCAAAAGCTCTATTTTTACTCACAGAAAAATTTCAAACAGGACCAATCATTGTATACCATGTATACAATGTTTCTACATAACTTCTATAGTACTAGATGTACTAGCTAGCCACAGCCTGTGTCTCAGCGGCTATTCATTGGCTAGTACATCTAGTACTCTAGAAACATTGTATGCAAGTCCTACAGGGGGCACACCTTTGCAGTCTCGACCACTAGGTGGCGCGGCCAAAGTGTCCGTGGTATTTCTTCTCAGTGTTAAGCATATAATCTGCCAGTACCTGAACCCTAACACCCCTCACCCTAATCCTAACATATAACCCTAACACCCCTAACCCTAACACCTTACCCTAGCACCCCTTGCTCTAACCCTAACACCCCTCACCCTAACACATAGCCCTAACACCCCACACCCTAACACCTAGCCCTAGCACACAACACCCTATTACCAACCCTAACACCCCTCACCCTAACACCCATAACCCTATTAATCCTCACCCTAACCTTAGCCCTAACACCCTTAACCCTTAACACCCCTAACCCTTACAACCCTCACCCTAATACCTCTCACCCTAGCCCTAACACCCGTCACTCAAACACCTAACCCAAACCTCCCTCACCTAACACCCCTAACACTAAACCCTAAGAAATTCACGGATAACTCGGCTGCACATGGCCAGTAAAAGAGGTGAGGCTATGATAACACATGCACTCATTTGGTTAGCTGCAAGAAGGTTATACCTCTAATACCTATGGATAGGGCCAATTATATCAAAGCCCTGCCTGCTACCAATCTCCTTGATGGACCAGACCCTAGTCTACTTTAGGGGGGAAATGAAACAATTTAAAAAGTAAGAAACAATATTATCTTTATTTTTTTTAAATGCAATTGTTTTAATAGTCTAAGTCCAAAAAACAATCATGTGAGCTTTAGTTCTAATTGCATTACAATGGTCCTTTAAGATTTTACATTCTAATGTATAGGCATGTCCAGAATTGGAAGGGTTATTTTCAAAGTTCTCCAATTCTGTTCAGCTAACACAATAAATAGCGTGCATTAAACGGCTCAGCTGAGGGTAATTTTATTTTGCTGAATATTCTTATGTGAACAAAATGACCCTGCCAGTTGTGTAATGGATGAAACATTAAAGAGTGTGCTCTACAGAATTTAGAGTCTCAAACTCACTGGAATCTCAGAGCTGAAAGGCACTCTTTCAAATCTCATAAAAAGCAAAATGAATAGGGTGCATTTTGCTTTGCAGGATACTGAACATGATACAGCACACATTTGTAATATAACAATATTTTGTTTTACTGTGTAGATGATTAAAGCTAGAAAAGTGGAGTAAAATGATAGATAATGGATTTGTGCTTTATACTTAGATATTAGGATGCAGTGGCAAATCACTAAACCTACAAAGAGATGTTCCCATTAGAACAGAAACATGAAAGAAGATTTGGACACTGATCTAATTTGTACTGAGGAAGAAATAAAAATTCTGAAATTCAAATAACACAAAAGAACAAGAATAACAGGAACTAATGTCCTAAAATAAATAACTTTTATGTCAGTGGTTGCAGGAGGTGAATGTTTGAAACGTCTTGATTAAAAGTATTACTCAGTTGTTTATTATTCTTATATATTCTTAAATGTACAGTAGATAGCATCTTTGTACAAAGTGAATACCTATCCTTAAAGTACGAGGAACCACTAATGTACCCACATTCATAGCCATGGCTGGATTATCCATTAGGCCAACTGAGGGGCGCTACTTCTTTAAAAAAAATGGTTCCTGGCTTAAAAAAAATGAAATGTTGCAGTTCATAGACTGACTACTCGAGGATAACCTCATAGAACAAGGCAGTTACAACAGGAAAGGGAACTTACACATACAGAAAAGGTAAAAATGGGTCAGTGCATACCTTGCACACTCACTCGCAAGGGCACCTCCACTTCACTGCCTAGGGGCTCCAAAAAGTTAGATACAGCCCTGTTCATAGCATGGATCATTAGCTTGAGACAGTTCTGAAAACATCTTGGTATAACCTTGTTCCTAGAACCTGACAATCACGTTGTCCACCTTAAACTTCAAGACATCCTGCCAAAACATTAGAGCAGTGGTACCCAAACCCTTCCTCAAGACCCACCTAAAGCATGGCCTGTTTGGTGGGTCTGGAGGGGAGGATTGGGAACCACTGCATTGCACTCTTTTTAGATTAACACTTTTATGTTCTCTGTCAACAAACACATAGTATACCTAGCAAGTTTCTTACTTTTTACATCACTTTCATACCAATTGCCAATAACACAAAAGGAGTGTGGTGACTTGCAATATGAACTGTCTGTGCACCAGTCAAATACCTGAATTTGCTTATAGCCCAATAGCTACACAAAACCATCCTTGTACAGAATGAATATATTTCTTCCATTGCTGTCAGCAATCTTGATGCATGCCTGTTTATCCAGGCATGTTTTGGTAACAACAAATGATAATGAGGTGGGACCAAAATGTGGATATAACCTAAATTCTTGATTTGGATCAGGGGCAGCTAATAGAGGAACATTTCTTAATGAATGCTGTAGTGTTTCCATGATTTATTTATGGTCTATGTCCCACTTCCACTGATCTTGCTTTAAAAGATCATATCACTACCTTGTTGTGGTGAAGGGGCTTGTGTACTTCAATAAAGCTGTGAGCTATACCATGTAGGGTCAGCCAAGATGGGCAGGTCATAGCAGAGAGGTCAAATCACAGTCCACTGGATAAGAAACTGGCAACCCACTCCAGTGTCTTTGCTAATAAACAATTTAATCAACATTATCCAGGAAACAGCAACAAAGAATATCCATAAATGAAAGAAAAATAAGAAGTCAAACTGTCTGTCTGATGAGGCTTTGAAAGTAGCCCAGGAAAGTAAAAGGTAGTGGAGATAGGAAAATATATGTCCAACTGAATGCTGAATTCCAGAAGATAGCAATAGAGACATTCTACAATGAAAAATGTAAATAGATTGAAGAAGATAACAGCATGGGAAAGTCAAGAGATCTTTTCAAGACAATTGGGAACCTAAAAGGCACCTTTCATGCCAAAGTGGGAGTGATAAAATACAAAAATTGTAGGGACTTAACAGAAGAATATCAGATAAATATCAGATAAAGTAGAGGTGACAGGAATACACTGAAGATCTATATAGGAAGGATCTCTACAGCAGTGATTACCTTAATAGTTTGTCCAATGAGGTGGAGCCAGACATCTTGGAGAGTGAAGTGAGATGGGGCCTAGGATGTCTTGCTAATAATAAGGCTGCAGGAGATGATGGCATCCCAATTGAACTATTCAAAATTTGACAGGATGATGCTGTGAAAGTGTTACTTGCCTTATGCAAACACATTTGGAAACTCAACAATGGCCAATAGACTGGAAAAGGTCAGTCTACATCCCAATCTCCAAAAAGGCAGTGCCAAAGAGTGCTCCAGTTATCAAACAATTGCACTCATTTCACATGCCAGCAAGGTAATGCTTAATATTCTTCAAGCCCGACTCCAATAATATATGGACCAGGAACTACCAGATGTGCAAGCCGGGTTCCCCAGAGCAAAATGCCCTAGAGATCAAATTGCCAATAATAGAGAAAGCAAGAGAGTTAAAAAAAAAACGTTTACTTACTGCTTCATGGATTTTTCTGGATCCCAACAAATTGTGGCATGTCTTTTAAAAGATGGGAGTAAAAGATCATCTCATCCTTCTCCTAAATAATCTGTATGTCAACCAAGAAGCCACGGTCAGAACCGAACATGGGACAACAGAATGGTTGAAGATCGGAAAAGGACAAGGTTGTATATTGTCACCTTATTTATTCAACTTATATGCAGAGTACATAATGCATAAGGCTGGACTGGATGAGTCTAAAGCTGGAATCAATATTGCTGGAAGAAATATTAACAACCTCAGATACGCTGATGATACTAATCTGGTGGCTGAAGGTAAGGAGGATCTAAAGGACTTATTGATGAGGGTAAAAGAAGAGAGTGCCAAAGTTGGCCTTCTGCTCAATGTTAAAAAGATGAAGATCATGGCAAACGGCAATCTCACTTCCTGGCAAATAGACAGGGAAGAAGTGGAGGCAGTAACAGATTTTATTTTCCTTGGATACAAGATCTCTGCATATGGTGACTGTAGTCATGAAATTAAAAGATGTTTGCTTCTGGGGAGGAAGACTATGGCAAGCTTGGACAAGCTAGTAAAAAGTACAGATATTAAACTATCAATAAAGGTCTGCATAGTTCGAACTATGATATTTCCAGTAGTAACATACGGATGTGAGTGCTGAACCATAAAGAAGTCTGAATTTCGTAGAAATGATGCCTTTGAATTGTGATGTTGGAGAAGACTGCTTAGAGTCCCTTGGACTGCAAGTAGATCCAATAAATCAAGACAAACTGTTCATTAGAGGGTATGATCATGAGGCTAAAGCTTAAATATTTTGACCATATCATGAGATGGCAGTATTTCCTAGAAATGACTAATGCTGGGAAAGATTGAAGGCACAAGAAGAAGGGGACAACAGAGGCGGAGAGGGATAGATGAGGTCACTGAAGCAATGAACATGGTCCATAGAGTCATGGAGAGCCAGACACGACAAAAGGACTAAGCAACAACAATGGCACATTCTATGGAGCAAACTTGCAAAATCATACCAAAACATTGTCTTAAACATCTCAGAATATGGGAATTTTTCTAATCAACTATATTATCTGTTCATTAATATTAAGGCCTATTGTTCTTATGGTTTGAACTTGTTGCATTCCTAACTGCATCATTCTAGGTGTATAAGACATAACATTTCCCTCATATCTCTTTCATACTCTTCCATAGTGGGAGACCCAATTATTTATGCCATCCACATATTGAATAATTAGGGTAAACCTCAATATTGAAGCCCTCCTAAATAAAAGCAGGTAAAGACCAATAGCCAATATTGATATAATTACAGAAAAATACTTCATATTTGGTGTTATTTTTGCAGTAATTTCTCTAATATTTTAATACCATGGGGTAGGATATGCTTGTATGTGCCATGGGAGTCAGTTAGGATCCCCATGGTATAGGTTAACATTTAGGTGCCACAGAGGTCCTCTCAGGTTTTTAACCCCCTGCTTATCACTTATATTTTTACCCCTTCACTGCCATGGGAAGGGTTTACATACATCCTTGGGGGGATGTGTTATCACTGTAGCCTCGCAGCAGTGCTAAGTGGGGACCAAAGCAACATCAGGGCTGCAGTCAAACAGCCCTGATGCATAGTCCCCACATTACTGTGGAGTTTGGAAGAACAGGAATATTTAGGTTGCTCCATAAATTGCGCAATAAAAGCTCCCGCAGTTTTGCAATTACAGAGATTACTTAAAGGGGCACTTATACCGAGCAAAAGTATTATTGATTATTGATTACACTTTCTGTTTGCTTTCAACCCTAAAAATTCTTACAGCATCAATTTCAAAGTATGTCATTGGATTCTGAAGGGTCAGGTGTTATACATATCTCCAAAGCATCTAACCACATAAATATGTATTCATTTCCTCCCTGTTCAAACCCAGAATTGCCAGCAATCACTTGTTCCACTACAGATGCAATTCTAGCTGTCAATTCATATGGAGACTCATGTTTCAATTGTTTTATATTACCAGACAGGGACACGTTCAGTGTAATTTAATAAAGAACATGTAACATTTCTCTCAAAATGTCTCAAAACCTGCACTTATATCCACATTTTTGAACAATCCTTACCCAAAGACCATTTCCTGCAACTCTCTGTAACATCCCTGCCATATACGCTGCATTCAAACCATGAATCTTATTTGTCCTCATAGCACTATGGAATATCTTGGCGCATCACAAATAAAGGTTAATAATAAATAAAATCACGGAACCTTTGCAAGAAACTGTTTATATAATGTTGTGGAACATGGCCTATTTCCTTCACATTTATTTCCTTCACATTTACGCATTTATCACTTCGGGTTTAAAATGTTTAGTTATTAATTTTACTTTCCAAGTGTTTTTTGCATTTAATACAGTTGTGGTAGTTGTGGCATCAGGTACAGTATTGTGTGGGTTTTTAATTTAAATCTTGCCGTGGGTTACACTCTACACCTGCAATGCCGGGTTAATAGAGATTTTGGATGTAGGAATTGATGTTTCTGTCAACTTATTAAATGCATGCCTATGCTTCTCTAATTCGTTCTCCAACTCCACAACTCATTTTGATTTACTCTCTCATTCTCAGCTATCAGCTGATTTTTATTCTTTTATCACTTTTACATTAATAAATTAATCCGTCTCCTGTTGCCACTGCATGTACCCGCAAAATCTTAATCTTCTCAGTCAGCTATTTTTTGGAAACTCCAGATTTCTCTGATTTCTTCATAAGTTCTAAGTCAAGACTGTTTTTTTTTCTATTTGGATCAATTAACAATAAATCTGCATATTGCAGATCAGAGGAGATCTAATTAACTTTGGAGTAAAATAATAAATAATTTAGGAGTAACCTAAATTACTGTGTAACTATGTAACTATGTAAGATGAACATCCTTCTGATTTGATCCTTCTGAATCATAATCATTTCCTCTATTTTTAAAAACAAGACAACAACCCACGCATAACACAAGCCTTTTTTTATTTTCTGAGGATTTGTTATCAATCTATTTTCTAAAAATCACCTCATTAATCCCATCTCTGCCTTCAGTCCTCTGTGATCTCATAGGGACCATCATGCCTCCAAATATACTTCAAAATCCAATTATTCACATTAACATTATTACTATTAATCTTATATGGTTAGAGTTTCTCCTTGCCATCTCCACAAGTTAAATGAGTTTACAGACAGAAGCTGTGGTGTGTGAAGCTCCAGGTCTGGAGATAAATGGAACTAAGGTTAATGGAACTGGAGATGTTGTCAAGTGTTTTTGGTTAGGTGCATGGTATGGGGCCCTATGTCACTGTTTAAGTGGCTGTGTCAGTCCTGGTGGTGAATGGTAGATGGTCTCTTAGTAGATGGCATTCCCTAGATGAGCTCTCTTACTGACTTTTTCTTAGCAGTTTTAACTTGTTCATAACAAATCATTCTTAAAAAATAAGTGCCATATTCAGATCCAAAGGAACCCACTTAGTATCTTTGTACCCCCTTGGCCCATAATATAACCCCCTTACCATGGGGGTCCCTATAGATACCCATGTTATATTAACCTACAACTGAGCGCCCTGTGGACCCCCATGGCACCCTATTCCCTACCATAGAGGTCCTTATGTACCCCATGGATGCTAAATTAAGCAAAAGATAAAAAGTCCATCCAATATAACAGTGTAACCAATAAGAATGCACTGCATTCTAAAAAAAAATTATAACAATTTTATTTTTCAAGTTTTATGGATTTACAAACAATAAAATATAATAACAGAAAAGATAAACAACCATAAACAAAAACAGAATAAAGAAAAACTAACAAACTATACACGTAATGCTATATACAAAAGTATAAACAGTATTATGTTCAAATTACTTTTTAAATTGTTATCATAAGACAAATGTTCCTAATAAAAAAAACAAAAAAACACAACATATGCTATCACTCTTTATTTTCTTTCTATATAAAAAACACAGCAGTTCAGTTGGTCTAAGTTGAATTATATGGAATAGATCTACATGATATCAAAATGTATCAGTAAATTCAAAATTAATGATTAAATAGTATCAAATAGGCCAAAAGATCTGATTAAACTAGGCCTATAGAGAAACAGAAAAATTAGGCCAGTATCCTTTTGTGTGGTGGCGGGGGCGGGGAGGGTTCATGGAATAATGTTTTAAGTAATATTACTATAGACATAGGGCCTCATTCTATTAAGGGCCGTAAGCTCTGCAAGGCTGCAAGGGGAGGCCGCAGGCTACGTCGCTATTCAATTCGTGGCCTCCGGGCGGCTTACGGTCGTCGCGCTGCGGCCTCTTTCGATGAGCTTACTTTCGTCAAAGCCTTTGATCTTACGCGGCTGCAAGAGTTGCGGTAGCAAGAATGACCCGGTCGCTATTCTAATGTTACGCGAACCCTTCCGTCAAGTCCGTAATTCGCTAAAACCGAGCTACAGCTTACTTACACTAAAAAGGTCCCGCAATTAAGCACATAAAAAAGTCATCCTGTACTTTGATGAGACGTGAAAGTGATTGTAGGTGTTAGAATTCAAAGCACAACATTCCCCTACACTCAAATCTGCAAATATTTTTTTTGTAAATCATGTTCAATTTCCCTGTCCTAGTCCCACGGGCTTTGAGCATATCAGACATACAGCAACTGCGGTATTAGCCATCGTCAAGTCTGTAGATAGGTAAAATTGACCCACAAGTTACTTGGGCCACGGAGGTGTCGCAAAGGCCTTACTTAGAAATCATAGCACTAATTAAGCAAAAAGAAAAGCCATCCTGTTCATGTTAAATCTTCGGGTTCTATCTATTATGCAAGTCCCACGGGCTTGGAGGTCAATCACCCTCCAAGACCGTATGGTCTTGAATAACAAACTACGGGCTTGGTCATTGAAGCAGTGGGACTTTAGACGGAAATTGAACCTAAAATCAAAGATTATAATTTGGCAATGTGCAAGCTTGAGAATGTTTTGCTATTAATCCTCATGCCCCCCATTGTGTTCCCCATCATTTACAGTGCTTTAGAGTACTTGATTGAATATATATTTGCTTATACAATGCTTTGAGTTTGTGGCCTTCAACCTCCAAACCCGTACGGGATTTAATTTGGGAGATGTGCAAGCTTGAGAGGGTGTTGCTATTAATCCTCATGTCCCCATTATGTAGCCTATCATTTACAGTGCTGTCTTGAATTTATATTTGCATTTACAGTTTGAAAGTGTAAATAGGCTGCGTGCGCGAGGGGAAACCATTTGTGGAGCTGTGTACTTCCGCATTGTGTAAGTTAGTGTTGCAAAATGGGGGAGAGTGTGTATGTGGTTCCGGGTGTGGATGATGTAGCGTCCTTGCTAATAGTGTATGTTATACCTCGTACGCGTCTTTGTTAAACTTGTATGTGCTTGGTGGTGTTTTGCGAGTTTAGGGGTCGTGTAGCCTGGTTTTCGTTTTTTTCGGCGGCCATTTCTTTTCTCGTTTAGGGGATTTTCGAGTGCCTTAACTCTGTAAATTGGACTTAAATTTGCGTGCAAACTGACTCCCAGACGTCCTGGCTGACCCCCCTTGCTGTGTGTAATTTTTTTTTTTTTTTTGTGTATTTTGTGTTTTTTTAATGTTTTTCGGTGTGCGCAGGTCGGCAGTTAAGGTAGTCCAGCGGCTTTATTTTTGTGTAAGTCCGTATTTAGTCATTGCGTGTTTTTTCAACATCCCTCTTCTGTGGCTGTTTGTAACCGCTTGTGAGGCGCCGTCGAGCCTCCACCTCTGCAAATGCGAACTCTCGCTTTGCGAGGGTCCACATTTGCGGCCTGCAGTGAGCCTTCGGCTCATTGCAGCCGACGTTGGAGCCTCCACCTTCCGCAGATGCAACCCCTCGCTTCGCTTTGCAAGGGATGCAGTTCTTGCGAGCTCGCTTTGCGAGCTCACAAAGCGTGACGACGTTACGTAGTTTGACAACTATAATATGTAATGGGGCAGCGTTTTTCTTTTAATCGACTTTGTCTTGGCCCCGAAGGTGATGAGCAAGGGTCTTCAATCAAGAATGAAGAGAGCATGAATGTCCTGAAGAAGGGACCTCACTAATCATTAATGGGGTTAAGGGACCAAGGAGATCCATAGGGCCGCTCATGGTAAGGGATTCATTTTAGATTCCATAGGGGTCCATAGGGAGAAGAATATGGCACGATGGCCCGGGTGCTGAGGAGGGGCTGGTGGTCACCTGGGTTCATTTTTTAATAGACGGGTACCAGAACATAGGTAGTGGGGTCATAACCCCCATGCCTTCATTTCTGCTAATGTGTAACCACTTTCCTGCAATGGAAGGAGGTTTTCAAAAAAATCTACTACACAAGCTAGGAACATACAGTGGAGGGCTTCTATCACTCTTTTGCCCACCATAAACTAAATGATTGTTGTGGTAAACTACCTCCTCAAACAAATCTTCTACACGCTGATGAGAAGCAGTAACCTTGAAACAGCTGTAGGTGGGTGGGATTCCTAGCTTGTGCATAAACCAACTTTAGCTTTGCTCAAAGGTGTATAATATAGCAGGCATATGTTTAAAATGGTAATGGATTACAAGAGCGAAGCCTTTGTGTGCACATTTGCATGTCCCTGCCAAGGTTCGAAGAATGCAGTACAATAACTACATTTCTCTTAATCCTGGGCATGAAACAAGGTTTTTTAACTTGGTTTAGATGTTGAAATATGAATTACTATTTATTTTGCTATCTATACATACATACTGTATGTATGGATTAATGTTGGGGCTATTGTAGTGCGAAGGTAGCATTGCATGGCGTTGCTATGAAGACCATGAAGTTTCAGATTCTGAGTTTCCTATGGGTACACATAAGGCAGGTTATGTGCAACAGGCAATACCTCGTGGAGATGGGTCAATAAATGGAACAATGTTTAGTGAGAGCCAAGTAATAACTCTCCAAACTTGTTTGTAAAAACTCCTGGGTTGATTTCTACAGGAACCATGTAATCAAGCTCTAAGTCAATAAATATATTAGGTTATATCTAAGGCCTAACAGTGTTTTTAGTGATGTGGCACCAGGCTTTTGTGACTGAGAACCTAAGTGATAGAGGGAAAATAATGATTAATTGTTTTGGTGGCCCTGAAGGATGAGCAGTAATCATGCTAACTGATGGTCCAATTAGAGTGGTTAAAATGTCAAATCCTTAGAGTGGTGAAGCTTGTCATGCTAGAAATGGACAAAATATTTGATGGACCTAGGCCAGGGATAGCAGTGGCAGTTCTAGGTGTGTGCTGGTCTTGTTTGGCAGGATGATTTTGTAAAGTACTTAAGGCACCAGAAGCAGATATAACTCCACTACAAATTCTATGGTAGCATAGACTTGAGCCCTGATCAGACCATTTATATTTAAAGGACCAGAGAAATGCCACAACATTCTACAATGTGCTTCCATTTTTTTTATAACATAAATTTTATTGAGAAGTTCTGGAATTGCAAGGACAAGACAAAAAAGAATAATGAAAAACATAGACCAAAAGTTGTCTTATAACTAACATCGTATTGCTAACATGTTGAAACCATTCCATTTAAATAAAAACTCCATTACAACTCTTTTTTCGTATTTTTGGTGATTCTGTCCAAATATATTCACATTAGTTTCTTTAGATTCAGCAATATATACAGCTTATAAGGACACATTGTTCAAATTGCAGAAATTCACATTTCCATAGATGAACCAGAGCAGCAAGAAATATGATAAAAGAAAAATAAAGTAGAGAGAAAACAAGTAGCATTGTACAAAACATATGGTGGAGTGTCTTCCCCCAGCAATTCCCCGTTCAACCAATCTTAAGGTAACCTTCCTCCCCCCCTGTACCTCTGGAATACTGAAGAGATATCTCTCAGGGTCCTCTCACCATTTCTTCCCGTCCGCTCCACACTCCACTCCTCAGCCGCTCAACAGGAATGGCTTCTTTAATGTGTACCCTTAACTTAGTTGTTATATATTACTATTTGTGAATAAGATCCAGGGTTCCCAAACCTCCAAGTAGCAGTGATGTGTATCTGATATGATGTGGGTCATCCTCTCATTGATGCAAATAACATTTATTTTGTTTGTTACTAACTGGAAATTAATGTCCCTGCTCTTCCATCGTCTTGCGATGGTATTCTTAGCTGCTAGAAATATCAATTGGGCCTATTGATGGTTGGAGTGGGGTTTTGAGTGTTCTTGAGATTAGACTGGTCGTTTCTGACCAAATTTTAAATACCTTAGGGCAGCTCCACCAGGTGTGTATAAAGTCTCCCCTACCTTGGCACCCCCTAAAACATCTATCTGGGATTGTTTGGGATATCTTATTTAGTCGAACTGGAGTTGTGTATGTCCGGTGTAAAATCTTAAGAGAGGTTTCTAACAAACTATAATTAAATGAACCCTTAGATAGGTTCGATAAGGATTCAGCCCATTTATTCCCATCCCAATTTTGTCCTAGGTCCCACTCCCACTTCGAAACAAAGGAAGGCCTCCAAGTGCTTGGTGGACTATTGAAGATTTTGTATATTGACCCTAAAATTCCTTTGGACAGGACCTCACTTTTACACACTACCGACATCCAAGAGTCCCTCGGGGGCCCATGGGTTCTTTGTATCTCTTCAATCCAGCTTCTTATTTTAATGTAGTTGAAAAGTTCCCGGTGTGGTACCTCAAAGGTTCCTAATCATAGATTCTGAAGTTCTCATCAAACCTCCCTCAAACCAAGCCCCCAGTTTATCTAGACCATGCGAAGTCCAATATTCCTTGGACTCTGCAGTGATGGTGGTTGCTAAGGAGGGTGATGTAAAGATTGATGTGAGGGGAGATACCGGGTGAGTTAGTTTGTATTTCCTCCTAGCCCAGATCCAAACTCTTAGTGTAAATTTAGTTATGGGATTCTGTATTCTAGAGTAGAAAGCGCTTGCACCTGGAGCCCACAGGATAATACCCCACGTAAGCGGGGCCATCTGCAACTCCTCTACAAAGACCCAGTTTGGTTGGAGTGGAATGGAGTGAGCTAGGGGGACAGAGGCAAGCTGGGCTGCTCTGAAGTAATTCAGGAAATTAGGACAAGATAGGCCCCGCTTGGATTTATGTACATACATCGTTTTTCTCGCTATCTTAGGGGGTCTATTTCTCCATATAAACCGAAATACTTGTGTCTGGAAGCGGGCCAATTCTGTATTATTTACCTGGATTGGCAGCGTCCTGGCAAGATAGAGCAGCCTCGGCAATATGTTCATTTTAACCGTGACTACTCTACCCGTCCATGAGATATGCCGTTTATTCCAGTTTTCCAGGTCTCTCCGCAGAGTCCTGTAGAGAGGTGGATAGTTAGCCTTATACATATTAGTTAATGAGTTGGTCAAGTTAATCCCTAGATATTTGATGTGTGAGGGGGGCCATAGAAATTTATGAATTCCCTTCAGGTGGTTCAGAATATCCAAAGGGATCCCAACACTCAAAGCTTCTGTCTTGTCCTGGTTTAGCCTCAAGCCTGACAAGTTGCCATAGACCCCTATCGTGTCCATCAGGGCGCCTACGGAGGAGCTGGGATTCGAGAGAGTGCAGAGAAGGTCATCAGCAAACAAGGAACACTTTAGATGCTGGTGCCCCACCCGCACCCCCTCTATAGAGGAGTTAGCTCTGATCGCTTGAGCCAAAGGCTCAATGGCCAGAGCAAAAAGAAGAGGAGACAGAGGGCAGCCCTGTCTCGTACCTCTCTCGATTTTAATGCTGGCCGTATGGGAGCCAGGCAGTTTTAGTGTGGCCCTGGGAAGTGTATAATATGTACGCAATAGGTTTAGGAAGTTTCCTCTGAACCCAAACTTTGCCAAAGTAGCGAATAGGAAGGGCCATTCCAGGGTATCAAACGCCTTTTCGATGTCCAATGCGAGCAGGCACACAGGGAGACCTCTAGACCTAGCCAAATGAATAACATTTAGAGTCCTCCTAATGTTGTCACTAGTCTGCCTGTTTGGAATAAAGCCTGATTGGTCCTTATGTATTAAGGCGGGTAGGAAAATTGAGATCCTCTGGGAGAAAATTTTGTCCAGCAGTTTAACGTCGCCATTAAGAAGCGAGATTGGTCTATAATTTTTAGCTTCCTTTGGATCTCGGCCTTCCTTAGGGAAGAGCGTCAAGTCCGCATGGTTCAGCTCAGGGGGAGTCGTCTCTCCTCTTAGAATTGAATTGAATAGACTACATAAATGTGGGGCCAGAATTTCTGAGAACTTTTTGTAATAGATGTTAGTGAACCCATCCGGGCCGGGGGACTTCCCTAGCTTCAGTTCTTTAATGGCATCTAGAATTTCTTTGACAGTAACATCTTTATTCAAGTTTTGTAAGTCCAAAGGTGAAATCTGGGGCAAATCAAGAGAGTTTAGATAGGAATGAATAACATTCTCTGGGGCCAATTTCTGAGTGGAGTAAATATTTTGATAGAAATCCCTAAAGACCTCCTGAATTTCGCTTTGGCTGTAGGTGAGATCCCCCTTCCTATTTCTGATTTGGGATACCCTGGCTTGGGCATATTTAGTTTTTAAACTCCTTGCTAGTAGCTTGTCAGGTTTATTCGCCTTGGCATAAAACAAATGTTGAGTCCTCCTTAATACCTTATCCGTTTTTATGGTCAGTATACTATCCAGCTCTAGCCTGGTTCTATCTATCTGTTTCCTTAAAGCTATCGAGGGAGAAAGCTGATGTTGCAGCTCTAACTGAGTTAGTTTCTCTGTTAGCTCCTTTTCTTTTAGCCTGTTCTGTTTCCTATGTTGGGAGGCTAGCTTGATAAACACCCCCCTGATGTAGGCTTTGTGCCCCATCCAAACCCATCCCGCCCCTGTCTCCCCACCCGCATTGGACTCGAAAAATTCTGCCAACTCCCTCTCAGTTTGTTCCTGGAATCCGGATTGCGATACCAGGTATTCATTAAGTCTCCAGGTATAGGGCATCCGAGATTGAACTCCCAGGTCTACCTCAAGTATGACCGCCGCATGATCCGACCAAGTGCACGGAACTTTATCCGCTTTGTTTGAGCTATCTAGAAGCGAATTACATATGTATTTTGTGTCTATACGCGAATAAGTCCCATGGGTGGGGGAATAAAAAGTGAAATCCCTCCCTCTTGGGTGCAGACCTCTCCAGGCGTCAACTAGGTCTAAGGAGTGCAGAAGTTTTAAGATTTGCCTGTTCTTTTTGGAGTAGCGATCTTCTTGTGGAGGTTTAGATTTATCTGCCACTGGGTCTAATACCAGATTAAAGTCCCCTCCTATAATTAGTTTGCCCCATTCTCCCCCCTCCAGAACCCTTAGGAATCTGATCAGGGTCTTATGTGGTGTTTTCGTAGGGGCATAGAAGGAGGCCAGTGAAACTGGAGAACCCAAAATCGTCCCCTTTAAAATGATGTAGTAGCCCTCCCGGTCCACTATCTTAGTTGTTAATTGAAATTGGAGGCTCTTATGGAGCAAAACTGCAACTCCTTCTTTTTTGGAGACCTGGGTAGAGTAATAAAAATGAGGATAATTTTTGTCAAGGTAGGTTGGGACTTTATTCCTGGCAAAATGTGTCTCCTGTAAGAAGATCACCATGGGGTTAAGGGTCTTATAATAAAGGAAAGCCTTCCTTCGCTTGAAGGGGGAGTTGAAACCCTTCACATTATGGGTAAGTATTGTCATCGGTGTGGTCATGGGTAAACTAGAGGTGTATATATCTGATGCATTAGCGTAGCCTTACCCTTCCGGAGGAGTGCCAAGGAGAGAGTGCAGAGCGGATTTCCCCCTCTTGGGGATAGGAGTGGTTGAGCCCGGCCAAGAAGAGGTCCAGTATGTTTAGCTCTGTGGGGGTAAAAGAAGCATGAGTATAAGTAGTACAGGTGCGGTCCCAAGAGATCTACAGGAGGCAAGATAGTACCAGACAAGTCTGGTAGTGTCTCAGAGCTGTTAGAACCCAACTCACTAGGCTGAAAAGAGATCCGTTCCAATAGTACCAGAGGTCCTCCACTCTCTGAGGCCAGGCAGCTTGGCCCACTGTCCAGCAGACAGGCCGCCGCCTCTACCCCAGCTATGTAGAGTGAACCCTGATTTGGTTCTAAATCCCCTAGACAGCCATAGAGGGAGAGATAACAAGTATGAGGAAGCACTAAGTGGCAGGTTCCAGTTAGACAGTAAGGGGGAGTATAGGGGCAAGAGAGCCCAAGCTGATAGGTGACAAAGAGAAGAGAAGCAGTGAAGAGAACACAAAGGGAAGAAAGTACAATTGTTGTCAAGAGGTCTTGCTGTCCCAAGACCACCCGCCCTGTCTTAAGCATTCTACCCTCTCAGAACACTAGGGCCCCTGCTCCAATTCCCGCCAGCAAGGACAGGCAAAAGTAATCTAGAGAAGCATTAAGGAAACAGAATAAAGCCAGAACCT
This sequence comes from Discoglossus pictus, assembly GCA_027410445.1. Classification (NCBI taxonomy): domain Eukaryota; kingdom Metazoa; phylum Chordata; class Amphibia; order Anura; family Alytidae; genus Discoglossus; species Discoglossus pictus. The sequence goes on along the minus strand of CM050172.1, from coordinate 65,076,551 downwards.
TGAATAGCTTATTTAAGCATTAACAACCTAATTTTCTATCTGAACTAAAAGCAGAGTAAACCTTTAGACCCGGTCCAGTGAGGAAGGATCCTGACGGACTGACTATACTATCTGCATGTAAATTAAAACTTATAACTTTATCAGTCAGCTAAAACCTGCTAAAAAAGGAAGGAAAACAAAACATGGGTTAGCAACATTTCAAAAGTCTTTGGTTGACATGGCCCCGCTTAGGGCCCCAGGCTCCTTAGAGGACCTAAGTAAAAAAGTAAGAAAAATAAAATGTCCTGAGAAAAGGCTAGGTCAGTTCCAGGAGACTTCCATGTTAGTCTCTACCAAGGAATTTTGGTATGGTGTTTTTAAGCCCTTGTAACTCCTGTGGATGCCGAAATAAGACTTTGGTAGCCTGTTGCCTTTTCAAGCGGACCAGCCTAATTGAAAGTCTCTGGAGATGGCATTAACTGAGTTATTGCATTTACGAGTCCATGATCTGGGTGGGACGCCTATGAGTGATTTTTGAGGCTTGGTCAGTGGGCCTCTTTTGCCTGGTCACTTCCGACCATTGTCTTTTCGGGAGAGATAAAGCTGCCGATGCAGGTGATGTCGAAGTCGGGTCCCCCCCAGTAAGATCCAGACTCTTTAGAAGCTCTTGGCAGTCTTCTAGAGAACGCGTTGTATACTGGGTGCTCCCCACTGAGAAAATTAGGGCAAATGGGAATCCCCAACGGTACCTGATGTCATGGCGGAGAAGGACTTCCAGGGCAGGCTTCATCAGCCTCCGTTTTTGAAGCGTGGAAGGGGAGAGATCCGCAAAAAATTGAAGTTTGGCCCCGTCTGGGCCTATGATCATAGCCTTTTTGCGGGTAGTTGCCAGGATCAGGTCCCTAGATTGTTGGCGTAGAAGCCTGACTATGATGTCTTTGGGAAGGTCTAGATTACGACTTCCCCCAAGTGCTCTATGTGCACGCTCCACTTCCCATTCGTGGTCTGGATGACCTGAGAGGATCTCGTCGATCGCGGCCTTAAGGTAACGAGGGAGGTCGATTATTGCTGTAGGCATGCCTCTGATCCTCAGGTTGAATCGTCTGGATCTATTCTCCAAATCCTCCAGTTTATCTTCTATGACACGGATACGGGAGGTGTTGTCAGCGATGATGGCCCTGTCTCTCTCCTGGGCCCCCACCACCTGGTCAACGGTGTCTTCAAGTTGATGGGTCCTTTGGCCAATCTCATGTATGTCCTTCTGCAAAGATGTGACCGCCCTATCAATGTGGGAGGCCAGGAGAGCCTCAATTCTTGCCATTGAATTGCTGGTGATGGAGACCTCAGGCTGTGGGGCCCCCTCCAGGGATCCAAGTCTGAGGTATCAGATTGCTCTGAGACAAGATCCTTCTGCAGTGCCGCCTGTGTTTCCGAGGCCTTGAAATGTTCGTCAATTTTCTTGGAAGTTAAAGATTTTTTGTTCTTCACCATTTTTATGGAGCTGCTTCTTCCCGGGGTAGCCATTGAATGTCCAGACGTCAGGTGGATTCCACTGGGGGGGTCACTCCGTATTAGCTTTTTCCTCTCAAGTATTTAGGTCTATTGGGGTCTGTCTTGTCTGTTCATATCTAGATTCTGTAGTGAAGTCTTAGCATCTCTCAGACCCTGCCGGCGGGAACTGTGCACAGCCCCGTCAACTACATCTCCTTAGGCTGATATGCTCCGCGTTTCTGTGCCCCCAGCAGATCTGGATTGTGTATTTTTCAGAGTCCCACCAGGAATAGTCAGTGCCAACTTTTCAGTGCAGGTGCTGAAATGAGATCTAAGCTCACAATGGTTGATGATAAGAAAAAGACAGAAAAATAGCAGTTGCACTTATCCTGAATGACCACACGATGGCAGCGTGATACAAGATTGTCAGATATTATACACCAGATGTATGGCAATAGCTGGAAGCAGATTTTTTTACTCTAAAACTCAGCCAAGATACCAGCTGGGACTTCTGTGGCAAGGTACAGTGGATTCAGCCTCCAGTATAGTAGGAGTGGGGCTGCCAGACCCCTGATGTTAGTAAAGATGCAATGTTTTTGTCAGCAGTAAAATCACTGCCTTTGAAACTGAAGGTAAAAGGGCTGTAGGTGGGTCAGACTCACCCCAGTATATACTTCTGTGGCAGTGGCAGCCAGTAGACTGTGTGGCAGAGGAGTCTTAGTATTAGCTAAATTTCTGGGCCTCAGGAGTGGTAGGGTAGGGAGAAACTGAGTGCCCTTCATAGGCCAGAAAAACAAAATGGCCGCCACCCGTTCATGGGCCTTTTACCTTCACCTTGCTGCTCCAGAAGCTGCCAGGCAGTACAGGCCAGAGATATCCTGTGGAATCAGCCACAGACAAGTGTCTCTAGGGAACCTCTGAGGTTTCCCGCAGTACTCACAGAGCGTGGGTCTCCTCCTGCAGTGCCTGCCTTGTGGTGCTCCAAAATGGCCGCCCCCTGATCACCAGGCCCTTCCTGCACCTGCCACCTCTGCTGCTGCCGTCCACGTCACCCTGGGGCTTCTGTGACGGTCCAGCTGCAGCCTGCTCGATCCGGATGAGGTCCCAGGGCCTCCGGGGCCTTCCCCACAAGGTAGGGTCTTCCAGGGAGGCAGCACTCCAGGTTTGCCTGCTGGGGAGAGGCCTGTCTCCAATTGTGCCTGCAGCTCTCTCCCTGACGGGCCCCACGGGGTATGGGTCGCCTTCTCCTCTTCCCCTCGATGTTCTGAGGGTACTCAGAATAAAAATTGCTGTCACCTGGGCAAATTCTAAGCCCATTTACTAGCACTCTATCAGGAGCTACCAGTAAACACGTCCTGAACCAGCAGACGCAAGCTCCGCCCCCCCAATGTGCTTCCATTTTCATTGATACAGCTTAATCTTTAAAAACTGTAAATGTCTTAGAAAGCGAATGTATGTTTAAAACCATTTTGTTCCTTCCCTGCATATCATTGTTTTCCATGGAAACAGATTTAATTTATTCTATTCTATAGTATACTGAAGAACAGGGGAGATGATTTTCTACAAAAATGTATTTTTTTCTAAATATATTGGATAAGAGTGACAAATTACTAAGTAGATATGACAGCAAACTGAGCAGGTTCCTCTGTACTTAATTCCCTGAGAGGAATCATAGTGTTGGTCTCTGGTTTTGCCATGCAACTGATATTTTGGAAGGGCATTAAGTACATCTATATCTCAGGCAGTGGCATTGTAGATTCATTGTAGATGGTTTGAGCACCTTCGTCTTCTATTGTGATCAAGGGGTAATTCTGGTGTTTGCTGTACAATAGCTGAATTCAGAGGATAGGAGTAGAGGATATAGGCTCAGACTGGCTCTTGAACTGGAGTTCAGATCCAATCTGCAGACAAATAATTGAAATCCAACCCAAGGTCATGGTCTATCAGCAGATAAGGATAAACCAGCAATAGTTGGAGCTTGTGGCTCATGAATAGTAGGGGTCATGGTCCATGAAAAAAACAACAAAGTATCAATTTGGTGAACAGCAACAGAACACACATAAAACATTGATCCTTGCTTAGGAAAGACTCCAAACTGATGCTCATTAGTTCCTGCTCTATTCCTGCAGTGATCACATAGCAACATGTCTCTGTTGTGACCCTGCTGGGGTCAAGTACTCTACAAGCGGGGTTCTCCTATTGGTACCTGCATTATTGCTCTCTTCTAATTTAAGTGACAGGACACTGTTATTCTGGCCAGGAAAAGGCAGTATTATCTTGAAGCAATCTAGCTGGACCTAGCTGAATCAAGTTCAAGATAGGCCTCAACCACATGCGTAGCATTTTTGCTTGAATTGGGTACATGTTTTTGTTAGAATTGTGATTTTTAAGATTAAGACACTGGAGGGTTAGAGGGTCACTGAAACAAATTGAGAAAATAACTATAAATGCTAAGAAAGTTGATGACTGATACAGGACTTAAAATTAAGTCACAATTTTTTCACAAATAGAGAGCTGACGTTGTATGTATACATGAGTCACATTGGGTGGAAAGTAAAGAGTAAAACTTGCCTAACAAGATCTATAATATTAAAAAATCAGCACCTTATAAAACAAAAGCTAGAGGACTTATTATCCTCTTTAACAAAAATGTCATATATAAGGAAGAACTAATAAAATAGATCCACAAGGACGTTGCATTATATGGATTGGCACTCTAAACAGTATACCCTATACAATAGTAAATGCCTATGTCCCAAACCAAAAACAAAGTACATTTCTCAATAAGCTGTTAAAAAAAAATATAAGGTTAAACAGGGCCACTTGGTTATATGTAGAGATCTCAATATGTGTTCAGATCCTTCATTAGATCGGAAATCCTTAAAGAAATTAAGTCTTCGATAAAGATATAAGAAAAGCAGAAGTCTGCTAAAATACAATCTTTTTGACAGTTGGAGAACACCTTTACCATCAGAAAAAGATTATACTATTTTTTCAGAGTGAAAAAACACATATACTAGGATAGATTATTTCCTGATGAATCAAAAATCTACTCAATCTAGTACAAAATATCAAAACAGATCTAACTAGCTGGTCAGACAACACTTGTTTAAAATTATACATCATAAAATTCTCTAAAATAAAGAGATTAAATAGATGTAAAATGGACCCAACTCTTTTTAAATCTAAAGAATATAGAGGTAAATTAAAAAAATAAATTGACACATTCTTTGAATTAAATGTAAACTCTGTAGATTCAAGTATCTGTTTGTGGAATTCACATAAAGCAGTGATCAGAGGGTTACTAACATCTTGGGCAATAGCAAGAACAAAATCTAGGGGCTCTTCTTTAAGAGAACTACATATTGGAATAGGCAATTTATATAGAGCAAATAAGAATTCTCCATCAAAAGAGTTATTAAAAGACATTTCAAGACTAAAAGCCGAAATTAAGAAGAGTCTACATTCCCAAGTGGACAATAATATATGGAAATGAGAAAAGAAACAATACTATCTGGGAAATAAGGTTGGTAAATGGAGGGCCAATTATTTAAAATGTAAAAACACTAACTAATTGATAAGATTAGAGATCAAAAAGGTAAAATTGTATTAAATCCCAAAAAAATAGGCGAATGCTTCGCAGAATACTATAAAACGCTATATAATCTAGAGGATACCCCTGAATTTAAGAAACCAACCAGAGATCAGATAAAAGAGTTCCTTTCTAAAATAAAATTACTGAAAATATCTGAGGACCAATTATTGGTATTGGAGGAAAATATAGTGGAAAAAGAAATAGAAACCTGTATTGCAAAACTTGAGCCTAATAAAGCACCAGGGCCTGATGGTACATACCTAAAGCTGGGAAATATCATACTGATTATAAAAACTGATGTGAAAAAAATACAGATGTGAAAATATATGCAAGTATACTTTCGGAAAGATTGAACCTCTTAATTTCAGTTGGTAACCCAGCCCAGGCAGGTTTTATCAAGAAAAGACAAGGAGTACATAACAACAGAAAAGGAATTGATTTATTTGCTTTTTTGCAACAAAAAAGTATGGCAGCAATGGCCCTTTCATTAGACGGGGAAAAGGCGTTTGATAGGGTAAACTGTGATTTCCTAGAAATAGTGCTAGATAGGTATGGATTAGGCAAGTTTGGCTCCTATGCTGTTATAGCGTTATACTCAAATTTCACTGCTTATACCACTGGAGTAGGCTTTAGATCGGATAATTTCAGAATTAAAAATGGAACAGGCCAGGGCTGCCCCTTGTCCCCTCTCCTTTTTGTTTTGATAATTGAACCCCTGGCGGAATTAATTAGAATAGAAAAATATATTGCTGGGATTCAAATACACAAGAGAAAATGACGTTATTCACCGATGATGTCATTATTACTCTGATTGAACCCTTAAAGTCTTTGAAAACTTTATTACAAGTTATAGAATTATACAGTAAGATCTCCTACTATGAACTTCATTCAACTAAAACTGATATTTTGATGTTTAATATTGATAAGGATTTGAGTTCTAAACTATTCCTTTAATTGGAATAACAATGGAATAGATATACAGTGGATATAAAAAGTCTACACACCCCTGTTAAAATGTCAGGTTTCTGTGCTGTAAAAAAATGAGACAAGGATAAATCATTTCAGAACTTTTTACACCTTTAATGTGACCTATAAACTGTACAACTCAATTGAAAAACAAACTGAAATCTTTTAGGTGGAGGGAAGAAAAAAAAAGAAAAGAAAGATAATGTGGTTGCATAAGTCTGCACACCTTCTTATAACTGGGGATGTAGCTGTGTTCAGAATTAAGCAATCACATTCCAAATTGTGTTAAATAGGAGTCAGCATACACCTGCCATCATTTAAAGTGCCTCTGATTAACCCCAAATAGTTCAGCTGCTCTAGTTGGTCTTTCCTGAAATGTTCTTAGTCGCATCCCACAGCAAAAGTCAGTGTTACAGAGAGCTTCCAAAGTATCAGAGGGATCTCATTGTTAAAAGGTATCAGTCTGGAGAAGGGTACAAAAGAATTTACAAGGCATTAGATATACCATGGAACACAGTGAAGACAGTCATCATCAAGTGGAGAAACTATGGCACAACAGTGACATTACAAAGAACTGGAGCTCCCTACAAAATTGATGAAAAGACGAGAAGAAAACTGGTCTGGGAGGCTACCAAGAGGCCTACAGCAACATTAAAGGAGCTGCAGGAATATCTGGCAAGTACTGGTTGTGTGGTACATGTGACAACAATCTCCTGTATTCTTCATATGTCTGGGCTATGGGGTAGAGTGGCAAGACGAAAGCCTTTTCTTACGAAAAAAAACATCCAAGCCAGGCTACATTTTGCAAAAACACATCTGAAGTCTCCCAAAAGCATGTGGAAAAAGGTGTTATGGTCTGATGAAACCAAGGTTGAACTTTTTGGCCATTATTCCAAAAGACATGTTTGGCGCAAAAACAACACTGCACATCACCAAAAGAACACCATACCCACAGTGAAGCATGGTGGTGGCAGCATCATGCTTTGCCGCTGTTTTTCTTCAGCTGGAACTGGGTCCTTAGTTAAGATAGAGGGAATTATGAAAAGTTACAAATACCAGTCAATATGGGCACAAAACCTTCAGGCTTCTGCTAGAAAGCTGAACATGAAGAGGAACTTCATCTTTCAGCATGACAAGGACCCAAAGCATACATCCAAATCAACAAAGGAATGGCTTCACCAGAAGAAGATTAAAGTTTTGGAATGGCCCAACCAGAGCCCAGACCTGAATCCAATTGAAAATCTGTGGGGTGATCTGAAGAGGGCTGTGCACACTAGATGTCCTCGCAATCTGACAGATTTGGAGTGTTTTTGCAAAGAAGAGTGGGCAAATCTTGCCAAGTCAAAATGTGCCATGCTGATAGACCCATACCCAAAAAGACTGAGTGCTGTAATAAAATCAAAAGGTGCTTCAACAAAGTATTAGTTTAAGGGTGTGCATACCATATTATTTTATCTTTATATTTTTTCTTCCCTCTATCTAAAAGATTTCAGTTTGTTTTTCAATTGAGTTGTACAGTTTATAGGTCACATTAAAGGTGGAAAAAGTTCTGAAATGATTTATCTTTGTCTCATTTTTTTACAGCACACAAACCTGACATTTTAACAGGGGTGTGTTTTTATTTTTTTTTATTCACTAAAGGATCTTTAGGGTATAATCATTTTGAAAAATTATATAAACATATAAGTAAAATATTATCGCAATATGAAAATTTAAGTTTATTCTGGATGAGAAGAATAGTCGCCATCAAAAATGTCATCCTACCCAAAATCATATATCTGATGAGAAATATTCCCTTAAAAGTCTCAATGTCTATTATAAATAAACATCAAAAACTAATAGATCAATTTATCTATAAAAAGAAAAAAAAACGTATTAAGAAAGACATTACGTTTAGAACGATTGCTAAAGGAGGTTTAGCCTCCCCCAATTTATTTGAATATAATGAAGCAATAAATCTTTTACATATATTGAGGCTGTGTGGGCTGGATTATATCCCGCCCTTTTACCAGATAGAGAAATACTTGACACAGGATTATAAACTAAATCATCTAATTTGGTAAAAGGAACTTCCAAAAAATAGAATAAAGTTGTTGCCATTGGTCCCTCAGAACTTATTGAGAATATCTTACCAGTACAACAGGAAATATAATCTTATACTCTTTCCTTCTCCTATTGTCCCGATAGAGGTATTTTATGATAAGGTTTTTCCCAAATCAGGGGGAAAATGTGAGGGAAATTTGTTAACTTTGGCTGACATATTATGAGGGTGCCCTTAAAACCTTTGAAGAATTAAGGAAAGAAAATAATATATCTAAAGATTCATGGCTTAACTATAATGCTATGAAACAAGCAATCCTTAAATCAGGACTTAATATGGGGAACATCAGGAAATTGACATTTTTTGAAAATATGTTTAAAAATGGCAAAGTAAACACAATTTCTACCCTGTACAAGTTAATAAGAGCAATTATTGATGATACCAAAACATCTGTGATGTTAAAATTGGAGTTTGATTTAAATAAAACATTTACTAAAGAAGATTGGTTTAAAGCATGTGAAAAAAATGAAAACATTAAATGTGCCTCATTTACAGAAACACATTTTAAAATAATACAAAGGGGGTACTTTGTACCGGCATAGTTTGTATAAATTTGACTCTAATCTCCAATCTAAAAATTGCTGGAGAGGCTGTTCAGATTCAGGCGCACAGTTACATATGTGGTGGACAGTCTGGGAAAACTGTATGTCTCATACCTCCACTATAATTCAACTAGAAGTAGAATTATCCCCAGACTTTGTGCTTTTTCACATGAATCCTCAAAAATGTAAAATTTAAAAAATAGATATAGCCATAGAGATACCCATGACCGCAAAATGGCTATTGGTAAAAAATTGGAAGAAGGATAAAATGCCACTATGGAACAAAACAGAAATTATAGTTGCAAGAAACAAGGAAATTGAATTGGATTCTATAGATCCAAACATGAAAGTTTCAGCCAAAGGGAAAACTAAATGGGAAATTTGGAATCGATTTAGATCTCTATCTCTATAAATAACCCTCTCTGTGTCTGAATGTCTTGTCTTAGACAATGTATAAAAAAAAAAGAAAAAAAAAAAGTTTTATGTATGAAGTTATGTATATATTTGTTCATATACTGATTTAGAGTTATGGTTGATTGTATATTTTCAGTTTTTTGTTTTTTTAAATAAAAAGGGAAAAAAAAATACAAGATCAAAAATCTCTCTTGTCTTGCCGGAGCTGACTAAAGACATAGCTCTCATGCTTTGTTGCATACAACTGTATTAATTCTGTTTCAATAATATTGATTTTCTTTATGAAATTCCTGTGCTGATGACTGAATTGTCTTTATTGTTTGTAATAATAACATAGTTGTAATGCCTGTAAATTTATGACTAACACCAAGACCTTCAAGAATCCATTAGAAAGAATAGAATATGTGATTAGAGATTTCATCAACTGTCAAAGCACAACTATCATCTACTTGATACAATGCAAATGCGGACTTCAATACATAGGCGTTCGAACATATAAATTTGGTCATCAATGAAGATTTCCCCGTCTCACGGCACGTTAATCAATTTCATAATGAAGACAACATTTTTTTATAATTCTGTGGTATTGAAAAAATAAAGTTGACTAAAAGACATGGTATTATTGAACGATTACGTCTTCAACATGAAGCAAGATGGATCTTTCAACTGAAAAGCCTCGCTCCAGAGGGACTGAATGAAGTAACCATTCATCTTTTATCTAAAGGACTTTTATATTCTGGATATCTGTTGTAATCTCAAGTACAAATTAAATGAGAGAGACCAGTTACTATAAAAAATAAATAGCATTGAAGTACATTAAGCTACAATTAAGGTATAGGATAAGAACACAGTAGATCAGGCAGTATACAGATGTTTCAGATTGTCTCATGTTATAACATTTAAATAGGTAGGAAAAAATCAATTACCTACCATTATTTAGTAATCATAGTAAGTCCTAATACCTAAATCCTAGGTATTAGGACTTACTATAGTTTGGGAGTACTTATGGAACAAGTACCTGGGGTATGCTATTAGATGGCTAGGTGCTTTTTCCTTTACATTACAGTAATCAGAGGTAGTAATGCTAATAATTATTCAGCAATATTGTGGTTAGAAGCATAAAGGTACTACTATCATATTCTCTATGTAATAAGATTACATTTAAGTATTTGTTAAACTATAGATTGGCTAATTTAGCATCAATAATGATAGTCTCACCAGATGCAGCCTGCATACAGATTTAAATCATATAGCAACATAAGCGGTAATGTGTAACATGTGTCACGAAGTGGGAGAATCCCCTAGCTAAAAGTTTGGTGCGAATAGCGCTGAACGACGTCCAGTGAAGAACCCAAGAGAACTTGGGGAAATGCGCGTCAGAACAGCCAGCAGATTAGGGCTCCTGAAGAACCTGCAGTATTGATCAGTAATTACCAGCAAATTGCAGCAGTATGGTGCACAGAGTGTTAAAAGTCAGAAGGCAGTAGCAGCAGCATACCAATAAGCAGTGGGAACACACTCATCCACTGGTCTAATCCCATTATTGGTAAGTACACAGCGTGTGCTGTGGTTTCTTTGCCATAAGAATGGATTACTAAGTAACTGAGCAACTTTGCCAATAGAGAGTTGTTTGATACAATGTAACTACTTGTTTGTTTGGTTTTACACTCTGTAATATATATGGCATTAGTTACAGTCATTGAGGTCCTTTATTGCTGTTAAAAAATAAGTATTGATTTCTCACTGACACTGGATACTAGTGATCAGCTGGTATTACTGACTTTCTAGACTAGGAAAGCCTGTTCCCATCTGATATTTTATAGTAGTTTAAAATTTGCCTTTTATTATATATTTTTTTTAATGAGTTCTTAAATAAAGTGTTTTTAAGTTGCTACATCAATACTATATTCGAAATTAAAGTATTTTTATATTCCTCTTTCTTCTCTAGAGGATTATGTGTTAAACTAGCTATTATACTCTAATCAAATGGTAATTTAAGGGTTATATTCCCTTCTGTTAATATTTCTATTTTGGGGTTACCCCCCCCCCCTTCATACCCTAAATACATTCTTTATGGCAGTATTTTTTAATAAAAGCAATGATCACAACCAGTGGTTGAAAGAAGTAGAAGTAGTAATTTTCATTATTAGCTTTAGGTGCACAACCTGGAGAACATAGACAGAATATTGTAGGTGCCTTTAATAATATCAATAAACAATATAAATGCCAAATCAGAGCCTGGTGGGAGACTCAAAGTATTAAAAATTACCTCTCACGTAATTTAATACCAAGGGGTTTAAAGATACCGCACAACATCTATTAACAGAGAACTTTGTGGAACAATGGAATAATATACTTAACAATTGTTCAGAGTCTTTAATGAAATTGATTTTATCACAAGAGGAAGTTATTTTGGAGGATACCAAAGTAGAACATGCATTAAGCATTCCTAATATTGAAGCTTACAGAGAAGAGACTACATTTGTTGACTTGGAAAATAGATACAAATATAATGTAAAAATCAATGTAACCTTTAATAGCCTCTGGATTCTTGCATCTTGAGAATGCAACAGACAGCTGGCCATGTGCAAAAACTGGTTCTTCTAAAAAGATACCCAGATTTGAAAGTTTGTCCTTGTGATTTATTAATGGACAAGGCAAATGCCATGATGATGGGAAATTGTCTCCTTTGAAGTACAAAAGGGAGGCTACTTTCACTTGGTGACAAATCTATTCTTGGTAAGAAAACTCTCTCTCCTTTATGGGTACCAGTTAGAATTTCAGCATGTATGAAATGGTCCTTTAATTATTGAACAATTAATCTGGTCCCATTACATAGTCCTTTTTTGTGTTTATATTTCGAAGTAACATGACAATTGCACCTTTTTTACCTGCAAAATATGTGGTGGCATTTAATGAGTTAATGAATTCAATTGAAAAGTTTGTCTGACTTTCTTTGTCATCACCAAGTACAGAATCAGCACTGTGATATTTTTTTGGTGGTGTATTTATTTATTTTTATATTTCATTATTGAGGAGTAATGCATTCTTATTTTTGCATGTTAGTATGACTTTGTTGGCAAGCTATGCATAGTCCTCGTTATTTTTTGTAGATTGGAATATAGCTGATATGAGATCCTGTTTGCAAATCATATGAGCTGGGATGTGCACAGTGTCATCAGGTACATTTTGTATGCGCTCTGTTTTTCCTTCTCTAATTTTAATGAGCCAATCATTGAATACATTTTCTCCTTCTGATCTCATATTTTGTTGTAATTGAAGATGGGTAAATAGTTTCCATAGTGTACTTGACTTTATACATGTTTCGACAATGTCGATTCGATTTCCATGTACAATGACAGGTAATGTTTGGCTAAAATCTCCACCGAACAACATTACCTTTCCACCAAAAAGGCAAAATATTATCCATGACTTCACGTAGCAAATGGTCAATACATTGTAGGGCATGGCATGACATAATTGTAGCTTCATCTATTATAATTAATTGACTTTTTAAAAACATTTTTTTGCTTGTAATGATGTCATTCGAATATCCAACACTGATGTTTCCAAAATAGGAACTGGCAGTTTAAATCCACTATGCACCGTTCTTCCACCTTCTAACAAAAGTGCGGCAATTCCAGTGGTTGCAAATGGCAGTGCTATTTGACCTTGTGCTCGAACAAAACTCATTAATAAATTATATAGATACGTTTTTCCTGAGCCGCCAGATAGAAATAACGTTCTTTGAGCATGTCATCATCTAGGGCATTTTTGATTGCATTAAATGCTTGCAATTGTAATGTATTTAAAGTTGCAAGTCTTTCTTCTGTTCTTTCTCTTTGTAGTTGAGTGTCATAGTCTTCAAAGTTTATGTTGTCTATGAGACCTGGATCTGGCAGATTAAAACTTGCACAACTTAATCCATGAGTTATAAAGACCTCTTGGATTTCAACTAATGCTTTTAATTGTGCAATAGGCTGATTGTATCGTTGCAAAAAGTTTTTTAAATTTGTCCCACAAACCTAATGCATTTGGAGCATTTGAGAAGCTACAAATGAATGCAAATTGTTCCCTCATCTGCCGTGGCATTTGAAATAGTGCTGCTTCTTATAGACATCTTTCCCATTCTGTATCATCAGCTAGGAAGTTTTTGTGTCTCGCAGCTAAATGAAATGATTCATAAACTATGTCATTAACAGTTCTTAACTGTTCAAAACTTTGTGCACCAGGAACATTTAGAATTAGCAATCGTAAGCAGAAATGTTCAAGGTCTCTTGGATTTACAGTGTAAATTCTTGGGATTATTTTATTTGCACTTATTTGAACTTTTTCGTTTTCGCCATAATCCATTAATGAAAACATAATGGTATGGAATGTCAATATATAACAATTCTATTGCCTCTAAGTCAGTAGAATTTAATTGAAACCATGCAGTTAGTGTAGCTTGGCGATGCTCACTTTGTGCCAAAGCATTTGTTTCATTTCCGACATGGAAATACACTAAATGTCTTTGTGGCAAATGTACAGCTAATTGATATACTGCATGTGAGCAATCGTGCATTTTCAAATTTTAGAAGACGCCACATTGCTTCTGGCGCACTTACATAGCGAGCATCTACATGAGATGCAAGTTCATCATGTACTAACTCACTTTGTTCGTTATTTTCAGCACTTTTGACCACTGCAGTAGCTGTATCATAGCCTTTGTAAATATATGTGTAGACCTATTTAATGGATTTTATAGGAGTGCAAACTTCCACATTAATGCGTGCATTATACTTCATAAGTAAATGTGGATTGTATGGTTCCACATATCTGTTATCTACCTTTTTTCCACAAATAATGGCAGTTTGTCCTTCTCTTCTTCTATATAATGGATATCCATCACAATTCGCATACGTTTTGTCTCTATAATCTTTTGGAAATTCTTTAGTACGTTTCTTATTTTCCATACATGGTGACTGTGGATTAATCTCTCCACACGGTCCATGAATCATACGATGAGTTACAATCTCATATAGTCTACCATGTATTTCTGGATCTGGTAGTTCAGCAATAATTACTGAATCCACTTTGTCACCAGTATCCAATTTATCTTTCTCTTGAAGGATTATAAAAATATGTGCATGTGCAAGGCCTCTTTTTTGAAATTCGATGGTATAAACATAAGCCAGACATTTGCCAAATAACTGAGTTATGGTTATGTCACGTATTAATTCAGTTAATTTGATTTTAAAGACTCTTACCACTAAATCTGGTCTATCGGACACAGTTTGTCCAATTTGCAGATTGTGTGTAATCTCTGGCCATTGTGGATTACATGTAAATGTAATAAATAAATCTGGTTTTCCAAATTTAGTTACAATAGCCATGGCATCATTGTATCTTTCTCGCATATTGCGAGGAGATCCCTGGAAAGAAGATGGTAAAATGATGGCTTTGCCAGCTGGCAGCTTTCTGGTTGTAGCAACCTCAGCGACATAATCCATCAATCCACAATACTGTTCTACACATAGTTTATTTTGTTGATATTTGATGAAGTTTAAATTATTTGCCTCAACTTGCAAATATGAATCAATGATCCAAACAATGTTGTGTCAGTTTTCGCCACATAAAATGGGATTGAATCCATCTCGAATGGCAATTTGAGCCACTTTAAATTCCAGCATGGAAATATTATTTCTCACACGTACTTTTGAATTTGGGTAACTCTGAAGATTTTATTTGGGTTTCCAACTTGCTTCCCCATGTGGAAAAAATATGGGATATGTCATTGGATCCAAATTGGTACTTAAGATACTCAGATTAATGAAAGGTTGCTCCTCATTTCTGGGATATATTCTAATATCTCTCTGAAATGGTGGTTCTCCTTCATCATTTTGAAAGACCATTGCAACCTCATTTGATGTTGGCAAGTTATAACGGCGTTTATCAGTATGGCGATCTCTTTTAAGCACCATATTGACCTTTGGGATTGGCATTTGATGTATTTCTGCATGAATTTGTTGTTCCTTTTCTACTTCTGCCATTTTTTTATACGCTTGAGAGTATGGGTTTTGAGCCATAATTTGATCAAGCTCTATAAAAACAATGGGTAAGCATTTTTTATTTTTTTGAAGCTGCATATGTTGTTCAACAGCTTCCAATGTATCTATGACATATAGTTGAGCAAATTTTCTTTGCTCTCCTTCCTCTGGATGTAAATGAGAAGTACGATGGTAAATTTGTCCTTGTACTTTAAAACAGTAAGGGCCATGTCCTGACACATTAGCAGCTAATGTTGCACCCATAGATAGATGCAAAGGATATGGCACTATTATAGGATCTTATGTTTGTTTTGAAATTTTGGTAGTTGGGGAAAGTAGGCTCAGTCATAATGCTTTGTAAATATGTTGGGAATTGTTGTCTTTCTGGAAGTCTTACCTTGCCTTTTTGACAGCAACTAACAAACTTGCATCTCTGTGTCTTTTTTTTCTTCAAATGATAAGCCCCACAAAACTGACAGACAATATTCATATCACCACAATTATGAGCCTCTACAGCTAAAGATTTAAGTAAAGGACAATTGTGAGAAGATATATCAATATGACTCTCTAAACCATCATTAGAAATTTTATCTGATTGTTCAGCAACATTTTTTAAATGCTTTTGTTTTTAGTGGCCTTCTTGGGGGTGGATTTTAGTTTGTCAGCTGATAGTCCTTTGCTTGCAAGTCTTTTGCATTCTTTTTGTAGTCGAATTTCCTTCTGCTCCGGCATCTGATGGTCTGCCCATGTTTTTTGACGTTCTATAGTTTGACGTCTTTTCTTTTCCTGTTTCTTGTCACTATCTGCCATATTAATCTGAAAATAAAAATATAATATTAGTATTTTTTCTCCTTATTGTATTTTTTTCTTCAACTACATAATTTATTTTTTCTACTATCCTGTTTTGTGTGCAGCACTGTTTTCATTTTGAAGTTCGCTAAATAAGGTTCGAGTTAGCAACGTATGAGCTCATTCAATAGCAATGTTTGCACTTGCATAAGGATCTATATAAGCAGTGAGTATATATGTTGTCTTTTAGTTTTCAGCTAGTGAAGACCTTATTTTTGGATAGAAGTTCATTAACTACAAAATTCTGTCAAATAAATATGCTATGTGCTTACATAAATCTCTATTCAATTTGGCGACTTGCAATTGAATGAGATACATAGTTAGGTTGAAGTGTATTTTGTGAAAGTGGCACATGAAAGATGATAGTTCCTTCTATTTTCCATGGGGCTTATTGAATTGCGATTTGGGCAATTGAATAGAGCTCTATAGGAGCACGAGCATATGTTTTTCCACAAATTTTAGTTACTGAAGACCTTGCTTTTGGATAGAAGTTCAGTAAGTAAAAATTTGTTTAACAAAATTATGTTCTGTGCTTATATAGAGCCCTATTAAATTGGCCAAATCGCAATTGAATGAGGCCTCATGTGTTTTATATTATTTTTTGTGCGTTACTGTTATCATTACGTGTTTAGGGTATGGAGTTGGACTAAAACGTTTGTGCAGGAAAAAGCATATATATCTTGAAATCATGTTTTTATTTTTTATTTTGTGTGCAACACTGTTGGCATTATGTTTTTTGTTTTTGTTTTTTTTGTTGCTCTCCTGTTTTGCATGTGTCAATGTTGTTATTGTGGTTTTCCAGTTATGGGGTTACACTTATATTGTTAGTTAGGTTGCAGTACGTTTCCACAAAGTTAGACAAAAAACAGGATAGGTCCTTCTATTTGATATGTGTACATAATAGTATTTTATTTTTGGTTTAACGTGTAATACTGTACTTCTTTCCTTGAAATCTGTTGTGTGGAAATGTATGTTGTGATGGAGAGAGTCTTCAGGCAGTGACTGTTGAGACTGAAAGAGAGAGATGCAAATGTTGCATTAAAATTTAAGTAATTCAGTTTTTTTACTAAGAGCATGTAAAACAGAATATATATATATATATATATATATATATATATATATATATATATATATATATATATTCTATGTATTCAGTGAGGTTTATGTTATGGGTTTAGGCTTAGAGAGGGGTGCATATTTAAGAGGATAGCTGGTTGCATGTGTTATGCTTAAAAAAAAAATTGTTGTAGTATCCTGTTTTGTGTGCAGCACTGTTGTCATTATAAGTTTAGTTTATGGGTTAGACTTGGAGGTTGGTGCTGAGAAAACATGATTCGTTCTTCCATTTTGTATGTGTTTTCAATGTTTGTTGTACTATCCTGTTTTGTGTACACCATTGTTAACCTGATATGTTTAGGTTCTGGTGTTGGGCTTATAGGTTAGGGCACATTAAACATATTTTGTAATTGTATTTTGGATCTTGTAACAATATTTTTTGTACTATCCTGTTTTGTGTACACCAGTGTTGTCATTAGAGGTTTAGGTTCTGGGTTTCGGCTTATAGGTTATGGCACAGAAAACAGGATTTATTCTTCAATTTTGTATGTGTTAACAATACTTGTTATACTATCCTGTTTGTGTACACCAGTGTTGTGATTAGAGGTTTAGGTTTTGGGTTTAGGCTTATAGGTTAGGGCACAGAAAACAGGATTTATTGTTCAATTTTGTATGTGTTACCAATATTTGTTGTAGTATCCTGTTTCGTGTAGACTACTGTTGTCATTAGAGGTTTAGGTTGTGGGTTTAGGCTTATAGGTTATGGCACACAAAACAGGATTTATTGTTCAATTTTCTATGTGTTAAGAATAGTTGTTGTACTATCCTGTTTTGTGTACACCACTGTTGTCATTAGAGGTTTAGTTTCTGGGTTTAGGCGTAAAGATTAGGGCACAGAAAACAGGATTTGTTGTTCAATTTTGTATGTGTTACCAATATTTGCTGTACTATCCAGTTTTGTGTACTCCACTTTTTGAATTAGAGGTTTAGGTTATGGGTTAGGCTTAGAGGTTGGTGCAGACAAAACAGGATTTATTGTTCCATTTTATATGTGTTAACAGCATTTGCTGGAGTATCCTGTTTTATGTGCAGCATTTTTGTCAGTAGGGGCTTATGATTTATTTTTGTTTTTCATTTTGACATTGGCGCACAGCAAACAGGATAGGTGTTTCTTTTTTTTTACTTGCTATACTATACCTTTGTTGAATTCGTAGTTGTGTATATGATAGAGGGTCCCCTGCTGCCAATGTTCCTGCGACAGTCTTCGGCCAGTGTCTGTTGAAAAAAAAGAAAGAGAAATGGATTTTTTGTTTAATTTTTTTTTTTTTAATCAACAGCATATTATTTTTGTGAAGCAAATGTATTTTTGTATATTACCTGTTGTTCTTTCTTTGTCGTGTGTAAAATTGTGCAGATTTCACAGTCCGTGGACACTGTGCAGCGCTGCAAATTATTGAGTGACGCTTTTGAGGCAGAGTCTGTTGGAAATGTGAACAAAAGTGAAATATTGAAATGCAGCATAAATATATATGTTTCTATATTTTTTGGTAAAAGGCAATTTTTTTATTAAAATAGATATAATAAAAGCTATGTTATTTTATATTTTATTTGAAATTGAGATTATTTTAGGGCACATACACATATATGTGTGTTTGAAATGTTACTATACATGAATACGGTTGTTGTTGGCAATATTTCAAAACAACTTTTTTTTTTAATGGATTTATTAATTAATTAAATGTAAAGTGATAATGAAGTTGCTTCAGAAGTAACGCCACCAGTGAAATGTCCAGTCACACTGTTCATTACCTGAGGAGAAATGTTGAAATTTCTGGAAAGTGTTTATAGACTTGGAGCTGAAGTAGAAACCGTTAGAACGCAATACGCATGCGCTATTTGCGTTCCAGCCGCCATTTTGCGGATAGTAGTTATTTGTTGCATGTGAAATGGTGGCGATTTTGTGTGTGGTATGTCCCGCATAATGTGTTACGTGCCACATGAAGTGTTCATGAGTGTTGGTTCAGTTTTGTGAGTCCGTTTTGTAATTTTACATCCTTAGCCTCGTGTTCATTTCACTACGTGTACCTGCAAGCATTAGCAACAACCCGCATGCTGAGAACTATATATGTGATTATAAAGAAATTGCTCAGGGGAGGATTCGTTTGAAAGTCATCCAAAGGATCTGTATATGAAACTTAAACAAAGAGGCTAATCTCACAACACCCTCAAAAAAGGATACGCACAAGAGAAAACGAAAATGAGATCTGAGCTAATATCTAGGAATGTAATAATGGATGAAAAAAAATGAGGTTCTTATTAGAATGCTAGGCACTTATAATTCCCAACATGATGAAATCTTCTAAATTTTCAAAAAATATTGGCATATTCTATTAATGGATAAAGATCTATAGGAGGTATTACCAAGCAGACCTTCTATAACTTACAGAAGGGCCCAAACATTGAAAGACAAGTTGGTACACAGCCATTTCACATTTAATGTGGAGACTAAGCCAATTTGGCTCTTTTTTGCCTCTGATAATGGCCATCAGATACATCTCAGAAACAACAAACTGTTCCTGAAATGAAAAACTTCAAATGAACATGTATTTTTTATTCATTGTATACTTAATCTCCATAAGGTGCTACCTGCTGGTATTTTTATTGATGCAATTAGATATAATTGTTTTGCTATTACAGAACCCAGTTCCCTCAGTACCCTTGGATGTATTCTATGAGGACCTAGAGCTTTATTAATATTTTTTTTTTCCAGGCTTTTGGAATTCTTTCTGCTTTAACCAATTATTTGGTGAAGGTAGGAAAGTCCCATTTTGTTGCATGTTCTTAACCATTGGTATGTCACTTGTGTATCAAGAAGAAAATAACTTATTTATCTCATCTGCCTATTTATCAATTGTCCTGTTTCACATTTTAAGGCCACTTTGGGCCTCATTGAAACTTGCAGCAATTACAGATCGATTAAATTGAACAAGGTCACAAGTACAGGGCCAAAGCCTCAAAACAATAAACCATACACCATAAGTAGCATTTCAGGGCATGATCATGATCAATTAAGCAAGCCCGTAACAACCGACTTTAGGAAAAGCCAATACTAAATGAGACCGTCATCATGACATCAGTAAAACATGGAAGTTAGACAAATTAATTAGTGCCAAGAAGTAAAACAAGGCATTTAAATGTCAATCAAATAGCGTTTAGACATTTGCAGCCTTATTAAATTGTGATTCAGTAAATTTAAAAGGGCTCTATTTAAGAACACAGCATATTTTTTACAGAAGTTTTTAGTTAGTGAACTTCTATCCAAAAGCAAGGTCTTCACTAACTAAAATCTTTTGTAAAAAAAAATATGCTGTGTGCTTAAATAGAGCCCTTTTAAATTTACTGAATCGCAATTTAAAAAGGCTGTTGATATGTGATCAGGCTCGAAATCCAGCGATGTAAAAGTCTATAAAAATGAATTAAGAAAATATTCTAGTCCATGCAGGTGGCCTGATATGTATTAACTCCTTGATTCCCAAGATTGATATAAAACAAAAATAAAACTTGAAAATAATAATTTTTGATTGCAGATTTGTGAGCGTGATGCAATTAATTCTTATGTCTTACATAGATTTCCCTGTATTTAAAAATGCAGTATTGAGTATTTATTTGCTTTTATAGTGTTATGAACAGGTGTTTAACACCCTTGTGAGACCTCTCTAGTACTCGCAGGATTTTTGGCTACATTTGCCATTTACGGGTTTGAAGGCTATTGCGGGATAGAGGAATTGTAGCAATTTAATAGTGATTTGTGATTTTAGCAGTTGTTACATTTGCAGATTTTGAAACATCAAAGGCATTATCTGGGTCGGAGATACAATTTTGACATCACAAAGGGATTTTCAGCCTGGAACCCGCAAATAGATTGCGGGTAGCGAAAAGAGGCCAATTTAGTAGCAGTAACCTTTGCAGGCTACATTACGGGCAACAGTAACTACAATTTGGACCATTTAATGAGGCCCAATATTTTCTTTCTTAGCCTTCTTTCTTTTAATATTTAAACAACTGTTTAGGGCTAGTCTTATCTCCTTTGCAATTGAATTTTCATTTTCCATTTTAGCTAGTCTAATAGTTATTTTGCAAGATTTGTTATATTCCTTATACAAAAGAAAAGCTGCCTCTGTTCTCTCTCTCTTATATAATGTAAATGCCTGGTTTTTACTTATGTTGATCTTGAAACCAATGTTACTTTTATTTCCACATGATATGTATTGATATGTATTTATATTTAGTAAAGTTTAAATGTTATCAATTTATTTTCAGTGTTTTTACCTGTCAGATTGCTCACCATTACAATTTGCCCTTTTAAGCTTAAGACTTTTTGCAGCACCTTATAACATTGTTTCTTTAACTGTCCCTCTCAAATGAGATTCGATAACTGATGATCACTGTTCCCCAAGGGTTCTCCCATTTCAAGATTTGACATTATATCATTTGTCTTGGGTT
The DNA here is from genome assembly GCA_027410445.1 of Discoglossus pictus. Classification (NCBI taxonomy): domain Eukaryota; kingdom Metazoa; phylum Chordata; class Amphibia; order Anura; family Alytidae; genus Discoglossus; species Discoglossus pictus. The sequence goes on along the minus strand of CM050172.1, from coordinate 65,055,026 downwards.
TTGAGGGTAAAAAGAATACCACATACATCTACTGCCTACATTATGTGAATGTCTGCTGGTTTCGATGTATACACATACATGTATAGTATACCTTTTTAACATATGAAAAGTGAAAACATTTTCCTGTTAAAATTAAATAAGTTGGTAAATATGTTTTATCAAACCAAGACTTGGCCAGGGATCCTAAAATGAGAGAGAATGAGAGAAGGGATCCTACAATTTGTAATGGGGTAAAAAAATAGTCCAATATACCACAATCCTTCTGTTACCTTTTCGGGAGTGGTCACAGAACCCAGAATAATTAGCAACTTCATTCCGGACTGTATTTGTTAATCAATATATTTCAATCTGAACCCATATTCCCTAAAACAAACTGATTGACTTTATTCAATAATATAACCAGTTAACTCTGTTACAAAACCAATTATTAAAACACCTATACAACAAACCATAGTTAGCAATACTCCACATATATAGTCTTATATCACACAATCAACTGTTTTACATCATTATTGATTGATTTGACTGATTTGATAAATTAAATTAAATTTAATCAATTTTGATGTAAGACCAGTAACCAATACCTAAGCTTGCCAATACCTAAATACACAGGTTATTTAACCTTGCAATCTCACATACAATATAACCAACTTTGATACATATTGCTTCAATATATATATTTATATTCTAACTGCAATATAAATTGTTATACCATAGTTTACTATTTACTCCTTTCATAGATTAACAGGTTATATTGCTAATTATTAATATTATATATACTGTATCAAATAGACAGCTGATTGTTAGACATTCTGCATATCATTTCTGTATTACACTAACCAAATATATAGACTGTTCTAACAAAACTTTATAAGATTATATACACTGTTTATATACTCCTATATTGAACTAACCAAATATAGATTGTATTAAAATAGTTTGTTAATCCACATTTGATAAGTTTGTATACACTCTTTATTGATTTCTGTATTGATCTAACCAAATATAAAGTGTAAGACTAATTTTTATCCAATCATCTAAAAGAGATTGTAATATACGTCAGAGAGATTGTATTGTGATCTAACTAAATATCAAAGCTTACAAGTGTAAACACTAATAATTTGTGATCCTTGATCTTTACTATTATCCCAATAAATGCTATTTCTGCACACTGCATATACTTGTTGATAAATGGATCCTCAAGCTCAATTAATCTATGCATAGTAATATTTAAAAAAACTATATTAATCTATACAGTGTAATATTTATGTCATATCAATTGCATAACACAATATTATTTGTGATGAGTGGATCCAAGATAGCCTAATTAATGGGTTATTTTACAATTTGAAATAGATACTGTAATTATCTTTGGGTGTACTCCCGAACTAGATCCCTTAAGCTGAAATGCTGGTCTCATTCACCCAGGTTGTTTTAGGGTAGCTAAAATATCCCAACTTCACCATGCTTTTCCAATCTGTAGCAATAATTGCAATTCCTCAATTTCACGTATAATTGGGGGTTTATAGTAAATTCCTACAATATTGTTTTTAGGATTTGTTCCTCCACTATTTATTTCAACTCACAAGGCTTCAAAATTACAACTAGTTTCACCATAACTATGTTTAAATCAAACTTAACATACAGACACATACCCCATCTCTTCTGCCATTGCTCTTACCTCTCCTAAATAGATCATAACCTGTCAAATTAATTGTCCAGTCATGAGAAATACCCCACCATGTTTCAGTAATGCAAATCCCATTTCTCAATTATTATAAGTAATTCAAGCTGTCCCGATTTCCCTTGCAAGCTTCTTGCATTAGCAAGCGTACACTTTAGATTGCTATGTATCTTGAGTTACTTACCATAAACACCCTATTGACTTTACTTACCATGCTTCTCCTCCCCCATGAGTAGTTAATTAATTCCTTATGCTCTCTACACTTTCTACTCAGTTATGTTTATCAAGTCCCCCCCCCCCACCTACTAGTTTAAAAACTCCCCAGAACACAAGCTAACACTCTTTATTAAGGGGCAATCCATTACTGCAATAGAGATTGAACCCAAAATACAAGACCAGTGTTCTAAAACCTCAAACCCTCCTTCTTGCATCTGTAGCCACGCATGAAACTCCCTAGGCTTCTTCTGTGTCTCTGGGCCAGTAGTATGTCAGAAACTACTCTCTTAGATGTCCTTGCCCTAAGCTTGTTTCAAAAATCCCTAATATCCTTTTTAAGACACTCCATTTTCCACTTTTGCCAGGACCTCTGGGTCATTTCCAGCCCCTCCCAATAATATATCAACCCGACCCACAACATGCTGAACCCGACCACCAGGTAATCAGCAAACTGTTCAGTTGCTGAGATCTTGTGACAAATCACCCTGTCTATCTTCCTAATAGAGTCCCCTACCACCAAAATCTGTCTCTTACTCTGCATAATCTACCTTCCCTCTCATTCAGTTGAACTGTTTGTGTCTATTAAAACCTTATTGGCATGCTTTACTTTATTCTATGATCTCTCCCATTTTTTCTTTAGTGCTATTCTTATCCTGATGCCCCTCTGGACTGGCTACTTAGGGAGACCAAACCTGCAGGATCATTTGCCATCCAAAGTCAGATGTGCTCAATCTGAGAAGGAACCAACCCAAGTGGGTTAGTTCCATGGGCATGGTAACCCACTCGGAGAGTAGCCTTTTTTGCTCACTTATGCCCTTCATTAGGAAGAAACGTCTTAGCTTTAAAGTGGAAATTCTTTATTGGGACCTAAAATATAAAGCTAATCAAAGAGTATATATCTGTTATCAAAGTGTGATTAAATACATGAAGCTTCTATTAGCAAATTAAATTATTCTGACTAATCCAAGATGTCATTATCATTTATTATGTATGTATCCCTGATTGTATATGTTTTCATTATCATTTATTATGTTTCTATTCCTGATTGTATATGTTTTAAGTAAAAAAAAATGAAATCATGATAATTAGATTGGATAATATAATTTCAACATAGGAGAAAATAAATCTTAATAAGGGAAGGTATTTATCCTTGATTGTATAAATTGTGGATGTGAAAAAAAACTTCTGATATACAGATCAGTAAATTATTCTGACCAAGCCAAGGTGATATTAGCATTTAGGATACATAACAGCATCATTCAGCCTAGGCTAATAAAACATTGTGCCGCTAATTAATAAAAAAACGAAAAGATTATTTTTTTAGGGGGGGCGGAGGGGGGGGGTCTCAGTCTTTCTTTTTTAGAAGGAAATTATATTTTTTTAAACAAAATTATGATGCAAAGTTGTTTGCTGTAGGCTAGACCCTAAACACACCTGCAAGAAGTGGATGGGGCACATCTGCCAATATTTAAAGAGACAATAAATTCAACATATCTGTCCTGTACCATCAGAAAAACAATGCTTTTGCTTTTTTTAAATTGCTGGTTAATTGTTATGAGTTATGTGTTTTTACAGTCAGCGGTTTTATGGTATTCCTGACCTTCCTTGCTGTAACAGAATATATAATGAGCTACATACACCAAGTATCTAGTAAGCTGGTGGTAGAAAGTACTTTTATATTTTGTTTAATAGTTCTGTATTATATGTATTATTTATTTTCACCCACAAGAGAACATATGATTGTTTAGTCTACTGGTAACTTTAAGTAGACATGCAGTTTCAGCCCTGGCTTTGAATCTTTTTCCTAACTTTTTTTAATAACTTGAAAATCATTATAGTATACATTTTTGTCAGGAGTCACCATGGATACCACCACTTCCCTGCCTGTATTTGGGTGTAATCACCCATTATCCCTCTTGTTTTCCTGTAATCAGCGGAGAGCTGTGTATGTCACAATTAGCAAATGGATTATGAAAATGTGAGCTGCCGCCAATTGCTTTGAACTCCTTGGTCTATGCCCGCCTTCCTTCATTTATTGCAGTGACGGGATTGAAAGCCTCAGATAATCCCATTATTAGGTGGAGAGTGCTCATAAACCAACCTAAATAAACGTAAATATAAGGCATTCTGCTGTCTCACTTAACACAAAATCCTTGGTTTTCTTCTTGCATATATTGGTAAAAAAGCATGTGCAAAATGAACCAGTTGTACTTGGGTACCTTTCTAATATGAACATAGTACACAACAGCAGTGCCATACCATACACATTAGCATTCTATGTGTGGTACATGATCTGGCACCAGAGCCCCACAGCTGCTTGGCATGCACGTCAGTGGTTGTGTTAGTGACATACATTTTTATATGCTTCCAAGCAAATACATTAACATGTATTCATGCATAAATTTCACCATATTATAAAATCCAATTTCATTATCTTTATAGTTTATGTTATTGCTATTCAATCATTACCTAGTTCAAACTTGTGGTAAAAGTAACTTAAATTAATTAGGCATGTAAATAGAGTGGCTGCAATTTGAAATATTTCCTACAAGGGACATTCTGTAATGCATAAATATGCTTTATATGAAGCATTGAAAATATTGTTCTCTTATATCTCACTTTCAGTTGCATTCTTATGGTTTCCATCTTCCTTTTTAGTTTGACTTAAAATATTTTTCTATCATACATGTTTTTTTTTCCCTTCAGAAAGCTGTACAAATGTATTAAAACATATGTCACCAATCTATTGAAATAAATTACATTTAGAACATAAATTTGTTTGCAAAAGGCTGATCAGGCAGCTGGGTAACCCAATATATTTGCTAGAAGAAAATGTCAGCCTGATGTATCAAATTCTTATAAAACAATTAAAAGTGTTAGTTTGTCCAGTAAAGATTATTTGATGGCCAGCCAAAGCATTCCAGTGGCCCATGTTAACTCTAACTAGTTTAAATGATGAATTGGGATAAACTCCCTTCAGGACAGCTCACTGGGCCAATATTGCACACGGAAAGACTAGAAAAGGTTTAAACACACAGACATGAAGAAAGGCCAGATAGGTCTGAGGAACTGTTAGGGATTAAAAATAAAGACATTGGAATTGCTGATTTATTATATAGTACAGAAAATATATATTGCTACAGACTCAGGCTACAAAGTAACATCTATCAGTTTGCCATTTTTCTTCCTCTGTTTAGTTATTGTAGAAGATTATGGTCAGTGCTAATAGTAAAGACTATCAAAATACTTCCTTTCTACAACACAGCAGGCTACCTCTTTCAGCAGGCTTTTGATGTTCAGATACACCATGATATGTTCTTCCTCTTGGAGTTAATCTGGATAGGCATAGCCACCAGTTCTTGTTTCTCTCCCCTTTAGTTTCAGGCTTTGCCGTCTCTGAAGCCCTGAGTGCATTCACTCTCTCCATGACCCTCTTTCTCCTGTTTGTGGCATATAACCAGTGCAGATAATTACAGACATTGCTGTATACTCTATCATCTCTCCGAGTTACACAGTCCCTCCACATCCTTTTGCAGTACTACTAGGTGTCTTTCCTTCAGTCTTTCTGGGTCACATGTTTTGCTTGTTGTGGCATATTGGAATCACAATAATATAGAAGCATTGCCCAGAAATCATTTACTGAAATATGCCCAGGCTCCATTGTATAGAAATGGTATTCTCCAAAAGTATGTTTCCTGAACTCAATAGCTACTGGTCCAGCATGCTAATAGTAGGGCCCAGTTTCAATTGTCACTTTTTTCTATAGTAACATGTTATCCGCTCAACCCATCCACAATAAATACCTCAGCATATCCTGCAGGGACATTCCCACTTCCAGATGTAAATTATGTTTTCTTGCTGGGGTGTGTACTATTCAAGTACTGTAACTGCCTGAACATTCCCAAGGGAAGAAGAAGTCTCAGTAGACTTATTGTTACAAGGTCTATACCTCGTTTTCAGAAGCTACTTTTTTGTGCCCTGGTTATCTGTTTAAAGATCTGCTAGCTCACCAGCCCCCACTGGTATCCTGACATTCAATTAATGTGGCACAAACTACTCTGATTTAAATGCTGTTATCTGTTCTCCACCTTTGCTGTGTAGTTACCTGAAGCACCCATTTACAAGGCTTGGACATTTTTTTCTTAACACCTCTGTTGTAATAACATTATAATGCAGACTTGTTAGTCTTAAGCAAGATGACATTGAAGATCAGCAAATGCCTCCAACACTCCAACTGGTATATATGGCCAGGGATTAAGTAATTTGCCCACTGGTACTCAGGTAGCCGGTTCTGTGATATTTTCACATAGCTGTGAAGAAAAATCTCCACATCTGTCTAGGAATACCATTTTTTGGCACACCAGCGTCTCTGGATTCGTAACTGGCAGGTGACGCAGTCACACTCTATCTTTCTATCACAACGTATTAGAATTTTTGTTCCTTTTTATGAAAAAACTTGTTGTTAGGGTGAATTTGCTGGAAATCATTTAGTCACTTAAGCTTCTTCTGTAAAATAATGGCAGGTGCATGAATGGTGTACCTGGTGGCAGGTTTTCTGTGCCCTAAAATGCCATATAGATGTCATCTTGAATAAATTGTAGTCGAGAGGCACAAATCAGTTTTCAAATGACAGTGCCCAAAGGTTACACTTTCCACCCTGGGGAATGAGAAAAGTAGAGCTGTGCTGTATAAGCTACAAAAAATGTGAAGTTGTTTAGAGATGTCATATTCCCTTTAACATGTGGACATAACATGTTGACAGATTCATGGTCAAATGGGTAGACTGACCTCAAGCCTGCATTTTAATTTTAAAGAGTTAAACTGATGTTCATATACAACAGGAATGGAATAATCATATATAGTATGTGCCGATTTCATAGTTTAATCTTTTTTTTACTTAGTAGATTATGTAAAATAACTCTTAGCAATATACTGTATCTCAACAAAAGCTCTGCATCCCTTCATTACCAGGCTTATTAGTTGCATGCGCAGCTATTGAAGTAGAAACAGTTTGTGTGTTGGGGTTCATTAGTTTTTCCTTTTACAGAATGGGCTCTCAGCCACTTTATAAATTACTCTGTCAAGGGTATTTTTTACTTAGAATGTCAATCACACTTTCTAAAACATCTTGTGTTTGTTTAAATATTATTACTGTGTAAAACTGAAATTTTAGGAATATCATTTGTGATAATATTCAGTGAGTTGTACAGTATTTATATGGCCACTGTATTACAAAATGTTGTATCATACATTTAAAAGATTTTAGTTTATACATGACAAAAGCTTCTTTTTTTTGTAAGAAAAGTGGTGTGTAATTTAGAAACATTTCATTCAGTTGAGACCAGAGTGGAGTCGTTTCCTCCCCTTCTGTCCTGACTTGCTATCCGACACTGGGAATATTGGGACTGCAAAAACAGTGTACTTTTTTCTCATGTTTTTAAGTATAAAATGTAAGAAAAGCACAATAGGCCCTGCATGGCTCCTTAGTTATACCTTTGCTCAAGTTTCTTTTAGTTCACTATTTAGGTGGGTTCAAACATGTTGCTTATTACCCAATTTTTTGTTGCTCTACTATTCGTTTTTTTAATTAATATAATTTGTTTTCCATGCAAAAAAAGAAGAAATGAATGGTTGTGTATAAAATAAGACTTTTTTTTCTTCAATACACAGTAGAAAGATTGGGGCTACAATTAGTTTTATTATTTTTAAATGGATATGGAACACAATTCTGGTTTTCAATTTAAAACCACATTATTTAAACATTACCAAAGTTGTGTTCTGCATGACAAAATATTGAGTAAAACTTGTTTAAATAGTAAAAAAAATGCACACATACAAAAAATGCACACTTAAAACGCATCTCTTTAAAGAAGCGTATCACATTCCACCCTAACACGCTTATCACCTCTCTCTCCCTCTTTTACCACTCACTATTCCTTAGATTGTAAGTCTGCGAGTTTCTATCCTAAGTACTTTGGGAATTCACCATTGACATTGGATTCCTAGCTCAAAGACAGGGCCCTCCTTGCTTTGCTATAAGTTAATTTGTATTTATCTTTGACTGAACTTAATTTATGTACAGCGCTACTGAATATGCACGTTATAAATGAACTATAATACTGTAGATTTCATTGGTGGACAAGTATAAGTCACACACCTATATGACAGGGGCAAAACCCCAGATTGGTTACATGACCATCCATTTTTTCTGTATTGAAAGCTTCATTTGAAAAATGAAAACACAGCATGGTACTTAATAAAATAACCTCAATGCAACAAAGTAAAAACATGTTCTCAATGTCTCTTTAAGTCTCAGATTTATCCTATACTGTATATAACCCAAATAGTTTACAGCCGCTCATATAGGATAACCATTATTATTATTTATTATTATTATCTTTTATTTGTATCGCACCAACATATTCAGTAGCGCTGTACAGGGGATAAGAACAGGGGAAATACAAGTTTAACAAATTCAAAAGTTGAAGGGCCCTGTTTTGAGCTTAGAATCTTAGCAGAAAGTGCTTTATCCCAAAGCACCCTACAAGACTGGAAACTCGCTACTTACAATCTAAAGGGAATTAAAGGGCAGAGAACTGGGGAAGAGTAACAAATAAGGAATAGCAATAACCATAATAAGCATTTGAGTTTTTTTTTATTTTAAACCTGTGTCTAATGTCCATTGAGATGAATCCCCTAAGATGCCACAAGGCATATAAATGTTAAGTATGAAAGGCATTTGTGTGTTGTTAAGTTTTATTTTTGGAAATCAAACAAACAAGGAATATGTCGGCCACATTTGTTGTTTCGTCAATATCTCTAAAAAGTAAACTTTGTTTTTGTAAATAAGCATCATTCCTGCACTGAAGCTAATCTAATATAACAGGAAGCTAATCAATTTATTTTGTGAATATCACTGCCCAACACTATAAACCCCAAGGATATATTTTAACAAAGCTCCCTGTCCATGTTAATGACTGTTTGTTACTTTAGGTTCTAAATTTCTGTATTAATGAATTGAAATGTGATAGCTTTCCAAGATACAGTAGCTTGCCCTCAATCCAAAATGGCTCAGTGACCTGAACATTAGCATAATTAAATATGCAAATCAGGTGTGTTAATTTTGGAAGCAGATGTTGTTGGCCCTATTGATGGAAAACACTTAAATTGATAAGTTGACGAGGAGGCCATGACAGATACTGATTAACGAGAATGATCTATGTTGAGAGGAGCAATGATAAAGATTGGGTAGAGGCAGCCAGAGAGAGAGATATATGGGAACTCCACAACCAATGATGGCAATGTATGAAAAGTCAGCAAATAAGCACTAGATGTATTACCTGTATCTCTATTCCTGATGGAGATTGAATACAAATATTAAAAAGAAAACAGAAGTGCCAGTGGAATATATTAACCCTATCAGATGTAAATTGCACAGCTGCATTTTACTTTAAAAAGACAGAATAAAATTATTCTCAGCCTGTTTACCCATAAGGAATTCCATAGACTTCAACAGGCATTTATTTTAGGTAAACATGCATATAAATCTATTCTACAAGCAGCCTAGATATGATGAACATAATGGTAAGCTGTATGGGATATGCGATGATTTAGACGCTATAGTAGCAATCAATTGTAAATATGGCTGTAATATACAAATGGTTATCCTGAGTATATAATACCAAAAGGAAATTCTAATTTGAAGTATAGCAACATGGGTGCCAGAGGTTTAAAGATATTTTGGGCCCAGGAACCCAGACACTGCTGGTACATTTTGCTATTATTCCTGGCATGGTTACCATTAACAATATCCTAAGTAAATAGCAAAGTCTTATTTTCAGTGCAACTGCAGTATGTTACTATCGTGAGTAAATAACTCCTTATCTACTTTCCATATAAGTCAGTTGAGATACTTATCATTCTGAGATAACATATTAAATACAAGGAGAATAATAAACTTTAACCCATGTGTACGTATGAATGAATAAATCATGCAATAGTTCAGATTTCTACTGTTATTTATTCCATGGAAATAATGATTGATACAATTAAATATTATGGGCTTCATTCAATTGTGATTTGGCCAATTGAACAGGGCTCTATATAAGCACATAGCATATTTTTTTACAGAAGTTTTTAGTTAGTGATCTTCTTTCCAAAGGCAAGGTTGTCACTAACTAAAAATGTCTTTAAAAAAAATATGCTATGTGCTTATATACAGGGAGTGCAGAATTATTAGGCAAATTAGTATTTTGACCACATCATCCTCTTTATGCATGTTGTCTTACTCCAAGCTGTATAGGCTCGAAAGCCTACTACCAATTAAGCATATTAGGTGATGTGCATCTCTGTAATGAGAAGGGGTGTGGTCTAATGACATCAACACCCTATATCAGGTGTGCATAATTATTAGGCAACTTCCTTTCCTTTGGCAAAATCGGTCAAAAGAAGGACTTGACAGGCTCAGAAAAGTCAAAAATAGTGAGATATCTTGCAGAGGGATGCAGCACTCTTAAAATTGCAAAGCTTCTGAAGCGTGATCATCGAACAATCAAGCGTTTCATTCAAAATAGTCAACAGGGTCGCAAGAAGCGTGTGGAAAAACCAAGGCGCAAAATAACTGCCCATGAACTGAGAAAAGTCAAGCGTGCAGCTGCCACGATGCCACTTGCCACCAGTTTGGCCATATTTCAGAGCTGCAACATCACTGGAGTGCCCAAAAGCACAAGGTGTGCAATACTCAGAGACATGGCCAAGGTAAGAAAGGCTGAAAGACGACCACCACTGAACAAGACACACAAGTTGAAACGTCAAGACTGGGCCAAGAAATATCTCAAGACTGATTTTTCTAAGGTTTTATGGACTGATGAAATGAGAGTGAGTCTTGATGGGCCAGATGGATGGGCCCGTGGCTGGATTGGTAAAGGGCAGAGAGCTCCAGTCCGACTCAGACGCCAGCAAGGTGGAGGTGGAGTACTGGTTTGGGCTGGTATCATCAAAGATGAGCTTGTGGGGCCTTTTCGGGTTGAGGATGGAGTCAAGCTCAACTCCCAGTCCTACTGCCAGTTCCTGGAAGACACCTTCTTCAAGCAGTGGTACAGGAATAAGTCTGCATCCTTCAAGAAAAACATGATTTTCATGCAGGACAATGCTCCATCACACGCGTCCAAGTACTCCACAGCGTGGCAGGCAAGAAAGGGTATAAAAGAAGAAAATCTAATGACATGGCCTCCTTGTTCCCCTGATCTGAACCCCATTGAGAACCTGTGGTCCATCATCAAATGTGAGATTTACAAGGAGGGAAAACAGTACACCTCTCTGAACAGTGTCTGGGAGGCTGTGGTTGCTGCTGCACGCAATGTTGATGGTGAACAGATCAAAACACTGACAGAATCCATGGATGGCAGGCTTTTGAGTGTCCTTGCAAAGAAAGGTGGCTATATTGGTCACTGATTTGTTTTTGTTTTGTTTTTGAATGTCAGAAATGTATATTTGTGAATGTTGAGATGTTATATTGGTTTCACTGGTAAAAAATAAATAATTGAAATGGGTATATATTTGTTTTTTGTTTAGTTGCCTAATAATTATGCACAGTAAAAGTCACCTGCACACACAGATATCCCCCTAAAATAGCTAAAACTAAAAACAAACTAAAAACTACTTCCAAAAATATTCAGCTTTGATATTAATGAGTTTTTTGGGTTCATTGAGAACATGGTTGTTGTTCAATAATAAAATTAATCCTCAAAAATACAACTTGCCTTATAATTCTGCACTCCCTGTAGAGCCCTATTCAATTGGCCAAATCACAATTGAATGAGGCCCTATGTGATTAAGTGGATTTAATAAAATCTTTATTTGTACAGTAAAACTTATACAGAATCGGCCATGTCCTTGTTACATAGTAATAAAGAGTGAAAAACAACTTTTTGTTCATCATAGTCAACCTTTTTGAATTTGTCTGATCCTTGATTTATGTGAATCAGAATTAGATCTGGAGGAAGCAAAAATAATTAGATTACAAACTATAGTGGAGTTGTGGGACTCCTTTGCTATTCTGTTCTGCTCGTAAGATTTCTACGTATCTCCTTTCCATTCAAGTTAACTGAGATGCCTAACTCTTTAAAAAAAGGTTCTTTATATGGTATCATTTAAAATGATAGGAATAGCCAAGAATGTTATCAGTTGATTGTTATTTTAAAAAAACGGCATTATCCTAAAATAAACATCACATATATAGTTGTAAACAGTGCGGGCTTGCCAAAAGTAGTTGGTAACGCTATTGTAAAAATGCGGGATCGTGCAGCAAGCACGCCGCAACTGCGGCATATGCGCTCATTCCTACGGCCCGCACTACTTAGGCAGTGAGCGCCAAAAGCGCTCATTGTGCTAGTGGAGATGAGAGCTGTAGGCGCTCATCGCTATGTCCCGCGCAACTTAGGCAGTGAGCGCCGAAGGCACTCCATGCGCTGGTGGAGAGGAGCATCATAGGCGCTCATCCCTACGACAAGCGTGACTTAGGCAGTGAGCACCGAACACACTCACACACAGCTCAGAGGGAGTGCCAGGGGGCCTGTGAGTGAGATTGCAAGTTAATTTGAGATATATATATATATATATATATATATATATATATTATTATTTTTTATCGAATATCGCTGAAGCGGGGGGAAAAAATGACAAAAAACCTAAAACGCAGCAGAATGCCGAAAAAGGCCCTTAGATAAAAAAGAGTGCAGAAGCCGCTCACCACAACTTAGCGGTGCCTGTGAAATTACGGCCCGTAGGACTTGGGGCTTAGCAACGACAGAGAAATTACGGTCCGCAAAAATACGCATTCAATGTCCAAACCCGTACGTAAAGGACATAAAACACAGCAGAAGGAAGGAAAAGGCGACCGAAGGATGTTAATACCAGCCCTAAGCACTAAGACTTAACGATAAACACTAACACTTAATACAAGGCAGTAACATTTAACCCAACCCGGTAACACTTAATCAAAGGCAGTGACACTTAACCCAAGGTAGTAACATAAGAGTGCTCAAGTGCGAGCCCTACAAAGTACACAGGAGGAGAGGCTTGCAAAGGTTAGCAAGTTGTGGTTAGCAAGGTTTGCGATGAGCGCCCATGCTGCTCAGAGAGGCCATAACCTCACATTCGATGGCAAACAGCATTACCATGGTCTAAAATTTTATTGCTGTCATTTTTTCATGGGCAAGTCGCTAGTTATATAATATTTAGCTATCAGTCAGCCTTTCTGATCCATTCACAAATACCAAGATTCTAATAGTTTGTAAATGATTATTGTCTTAATTAGTGATCAGCTCCTCGGATATTTGGGTCCATTGTGTGATGCAATTGAAATGACATAAATATTACACTGTATAGATTATTATAGTTCAAGGATCAAGTTATAGACAAGTATACGCTGTGTGCAGAAACAGCTTTTATTGGTATAGCAGTAAATATCAAGGATAAACAATTATAAGTGCTTTGATATTTAGTTAGATCACAATACAATCTATCTGACGTGTATTACAATCTCTTTTGGATGATTGGATAACAATTAGTCTTAACCCACTTTATATTTGGTAAGATCAATACAGAAATCAATAAGCAGTGTATACAAACTTATCAAATGTGGATTAACAGTTTATATTTATTCAATCTATATTGGGTTAGTTCAATAGACGAGTATATAAACAGTGTATATAATCTTATTAAGTTTGGTTAACAGTCTGTCTATATTTGGTTAGGGCAATACAGAAATGATATGCAAAGTGTATAACTAATAGCTGTTTATTTGTTATATATATAATATTAATAATTAGAAATATAACCTATTACTCTATGAAAGCAGTAAAATATGGTATATCAATTTATATTGCAGTTAGAATATAGAAATATATATTGAAGCAATATGTATCAGAATTGGTTATATGGTATGTGAGATTGCAAGTTAAATAAACTTTGTATTTAGGTATTGGTAAGCTATAATTTGGTTACTGGTCTTATATCAGAATTGATTACCGTATATACTCGAGTATAAGCCGACCCGAGGCACCTATTTTACCACAAAATACTGGGAAAACTTAGTGACTTGACTATAAGCCGAGGGTGGGAAATGTGCTGCCCCCTGTGTCCCTCTTGTGCCCTCTGTGTCCCCCTCTTGTGTGCCCTCTGTGCCCCTTTCTTGTGTCCCCCCCTGTCTCTCCCCTGTGTCTCCTCCCCCTCTCCCTCCCCTATGTCTCCCCCTCTCCTTCCCCTGTGTCTCTTCTCCTCTGCTACCTCCCCTGTGTCTCTTCCCTCCTCCCACCCTCCCCTGTTTCTCTTCCCCTCTCACTCCTGTGTCTCTTCCCCCTCCCTCCCCTGTGTCTCTTCCCCCCTCTCCCTCCCCTGTGTCTCTTTCCCCCCTCTCCCCTCGTGTCTCTTTCTCCTCCCTCATCATCCTCCTCATCCTCCCTCCTCAACCCCCCTCCTCACCCTCCCTTCTGATACCAAACCCACCCTCATCCTCCCTCCTCATCCTCTCTTCTACACCCCTCTCCTCAACCCCCCTCTTCAACCCCCATCCTTATCCTCAACCCCCCTCCTCAACCTCCCTCCTCAACCCCCCTTCTCAACCCCCCTCCTCATCCTCCCTTCTGATCCTCAACCCCCCTCATTCTCCCTCCTCCTCTCTCCTCAACCCCTCTCCCATCCTCAAGCCCCTCCTCATCCTCAACCCCCATTCTCAAACCCCCTCCTCAACCCCCTCCTCATCCTCAACCCCCCTCCTCATCCTCAACCTTCCTCCTCAACCCCCCTCATCATCCTCAAAATCCCTCCTCATCCCCAACCCTTCTCCTCATCCTCAACCCCTCTTCTCAATCCCCTTCCTCATCCTCAACCCCCCTCCTCATCCTCAACCAACCTCCTCAACATCCCTCCTCAACCCCTGCCCTCAACACCCCTCTCTCAACCCCCCTCCTCATCCTCAACCCCCCTCCTCATCCTCAATACCCCTCCTCAACCTCCCTCCTCATCCTCCCTCCTCAAGCTTCCTCCTCAACCCCCCTCATCAACCCCCCTCCTCCTCATTTTAGCCCTCTCTAATTACCTCCCCATCTCCCTTTCCCCCCATCACCTGCTCCTCCGCTCCTCTGTGCGTCTTCCGACTGTGTTGGGAACCAATGCTAATGACGTGACTGGTGGAGATTAGGATGAGGAGGATGATAAGGGAGGGGGAGGGAAAGGGACATGAGGGAGGGGGGGCAAAGAGACATAGGGGAGAGAGGGGGGAAGAGACACGGGGGTGGAGAGACACGCGGCGGAAAGAGACACAGGTTGACTCGAGTAAAAGCCGAGAGGGCCTTTTTCAGATAAAAAAAAGGGCTAATCCCTTCATTACATTTCGGACAGCGCCCACATTAAAAGATAAATTGGTGCGTAGCCACTATACTTCAGGTACGCCAAAAATACAACCCTGTTGGTTAGAAGAACAGGATCGAAAATTTGCCATAGATTTAAAGCTTGTCTACACATGAAGAAAACTAAAACTTTCATGGTTTCTCTTAATCAAAATGAGTACAAGATATTTGATAGCATAAACTGACAAACCACAGTGGTAATCTATTTGATAAAGTGTCAATGTGCACTGAAATATGTTGGCAAAACTAACCGCCGTGTACACCGAAGGGTTTTAGAACACATAAACTCAATACTAAATAAACTGGATATACCTGTGGCAAAGCATGTGAATAATGCACACAATGGTGATGTCATGAGTCTTTTGTTTATGGGAATTGAAAAAGTTACCTTGACTGAGAGGAGAGGTGACATTGATAGACTATTGTTACAAAAAAGCTTGTTAAAAAGTGCCTGAGCGTAATTAATAACTAGAGATGTTTCCAAGAGAATCTTATACTATAATTGGCCTTTTTTGGTACATAAGGCAATATATATTCTCTGTGAAAATTAAATATAATAATTTGGATGGCATAAAATATTACTGTATGTCACACTATCTTTTATGTTGTCATCATGACATAAGACATTGCTGTATGTCATACTATCCTTTAAGTTATCATCAATTAACAGCGGCATAGAGAGACAATCTATTGCTATAGCTGTTTATACAAATATGACATCAGTAGTGCAATAAAAATGAGTACTATAGGTAGATGATTCAGCCAGTCATGTAGTTAACATCTATCCACAGGAGTGTTAATATATTACAGCTTTGTACCGATCATGCTAAAACCTTTAAGCATAATATATTACAAAGCAATCTGTAGCAGTTTGTCCCGTATTCGATTCCGTAGTTCAACTGTTACACACTGAAACCTGTTTTCCATTGATATCATACACATTTATATTCACAGGGCAAAAAATCACAAGGCAAATTGAACAACTTTTATCTTCCACACTATCCGTAGCATGTGACATCATCAACGGGGCGGCAGCATCAAGTTTAAAAGGAAGACCCTGTTAAACATACTCCCTTGAGAAATCCGTGCTTATGAACTGGAAAATGCGCGTTGGGTGATATTTTTATCATGCCCGACCACCTGAGAGTTTAGAGGAGTATGCTGCCTGATCCTACAACTGTGATACATATGGTGGCATTGTATATATAAGGACCTACAGGATATACTAACAACACTGTATTTATAGAATGTACAGCAGAGGCACTGATACAAATGTGCTTACAATATATGATATAAATTTGTTTATATGACATTGTTTATCTATTTCAGATATATCCTGCTTGTTACAATTGGTTATCACACGCATCAGTAGATTTTAGAACAGCCTGCAGATAAACTGAATTATCTATGGTAGCTAGCTATCATAGAGCAGTAAGCATAGACTAGGTGCCAGCTTTATGGGCGCCCCTCACCGGGCTAATCCAGAGGGATATACTTCATTGTAGGTAAGTGGTGTGTTACTATAACTTATCCACAAAGTGTTGTAATTGCTTATATACATGTGTTGTTGACTCATTGTCCATTATACAGTTACTCTGTACTCCTCTGTACCCCTACTTAGCCATCTTCCACAATATTAGGACTACACTTTATGGCACATTGACTCTCTTCCAAACAATGAATAAGTCAGGCAATTGTATATGTCTAATTCCATAAAAAAGTGCTTTTTAATAGGACCAAAATAAAAGTTATGTATTAAATGTGCCACAACATTATTAATATAGAGCCTATGAACCTATGAAGGGTACTAAGCTTTGGTAACCTTCATTGGTTATTAGTAAATATTATGTGTTTTTATCTCTAAAATGTTGTATAGCTCTTTGTATAGTATAGAATAGAAGTAATACTACCACTATCTCTTCTCTGTTCCAGCCTCCAGCAACCATCTTGCAACTCTCCTCTGGCTTTTGCACACACTGCTACAAGGTATCTACAGCAATCTCAATGATTCACCTTTGACTCTTCTGTATCATCCTGTAACATTAATTATGAATATCCATATCTGATATGATTTTTGTTCACATAGTAACTTTTTTTCAACTTTGTTAAATTGTAAGCTCTCACACTGTATTTCTTCACCACCCTCTCCCCACCCCCTTCACACCTTCATATCTGTCTGCACAAAATGCTCCTTTTAAATGCATAAATACTGGGCTAGTTCCAAACTATATCTCACTACCTCTTCTCTGTTCCAGCCTCCAGCAACCATCTTGCAACTCTCCTATGGCTTTTGCACACACTGCTACAAGGTATCTACAGCCATCTCAATGATTCACCTTTGACTCTACTGTATCATCCTGTAACATTAATTATGAATATCCATATCTGATATGATTTTTGTTCACATAGTAACTTTTTTTCAACTTTGTTAAATTGTAAGCTCTCACACTGTATTTCTTCACCACCCTCTCCCCACCTCCTTCACACCTTCATATCTGTCTGAACAAAATGCTCCTTTAAAATGCATAAATACTGGGCTAGTTCCAAACTATATCTCACTACCTCTTCTCTGTTCCAGCCTCCAGCAACCATCCTGCAACTCTCCTCTGGCTTTTGCACACACTGCTACAAGGTATCTACAGCCATCTCAATGATTCACCTTTGACTCTACTGTATCAACCTGTAACATTAATAATAAATATCCATATCTGATATGATTTTTGTTCACATAGTAACTTTTTTTCAACTTTGTTAAATTGTAAGCTCTCACACTGTATTTCTTCACCACCCTCTCCCCACCCCCTTCACACCTTCATATCTGTCTGCAAAAAAATGCTCCTTTTAAATGCATAAATACTGGGCTAGTTCCAAACTATATCTCACTACCTCTTCTCTGTTCCAGCCTCCAGCAACCATCTTGCAACTCTCCTCTGGCTTTTGCACACACTGCTACAAGGTATCTACAGCCATCTCAATGATTCACCTTTGACTCTACTGTATCATCCTGTAACATTAATTATGAATATCCATATCTGATATGATTTTTGTTCACATAGTAACTTTTTTTCAACTTTGTTAAATTGTAAGCTCTCACACTGTATTTCTTCACCACCCTCTCCCCACTCCCTTTACACCTTCATATCTGTCTGCACAAAATGCTCCTTTTAAATGCATAAATACTGGGCTAGTTCCAAACTATATCTCACTACCTCTTCTCTGTTCCAGCCTCCAGCAACCATCCTGCAACTCTCCTCTGGCTTTTGCACACACTGCTACAAGGTATCTACAGCCATCTCAATGATTCACCTTTGACTCTACTGTATCAACCTGTAACATTAATAATAAATATCCATATCTGATATGATTTTTGTTCACATAGTAACTTTTTTTCAACTTTGTTAAATTGTAAGCTCTCACACTGTATTTCTTCACCACCCTCTCCCCACCCCCTTCACACCTTCATATCTGTCTGCAAAAAATGCTCCTTTTAAATGCATAAATACTGGGCTAGTTCCAAACTATATCTCACTACCTCTTCTCTGTTCCAGCCTCCAGCAACCATCTTGCAACTCTCCTCTGGCTTTTGCACACACTGCTACAAGGTATCTACAGCCATCTCAATGATTCACCTTTGACTCTACTGTATCATCCTGTAACATTAATTATGAATATCCATATCTGATATGATTTTTGTTCACATAGTAAACTTTTTTTCAACTTTGTTAAATTGTAAGCTCTCACACTGTATTTCTTCACCACCCTCTCCCCACCCCCTTCACACCTTCATATCTGTCTGCACAAAATGCTCCTTTTAAATGCATAAATACTGGGCTAGTTCCAAACTATATCTCACTACCTCTTCTCTGTTCCAGCCTCCAGCAACCATCTTGCAACTCTCCTCTGGCTTTTGCACACACTGCTACAAGGTATCTACAGCCATCTCAATGATTCACCTTTGACTCTACTGTATCAACCTGTAACATTAATAATAAATATCCATATCTGATATGATTTTTGTTCACATAGTAACTTTTTTTCAACTTTGGTTAAATTGTAAGCTCTCACACTGTATTTCTTCACCACCCTCTCCCCACCCCCTTCACACCTTCATATCTGTCTGCAAAAAATGCTCCTTTTAAATGCATAAATACTGGGCTAGTTCCAAACTATATCTCACTACCTCTTCCTCTGTTCCAGCCTCCAGCAACCATCTTGCAACTCTCCTCTGGCTTTTTGCACACACTGCTACAAGGTATCTACAGCCATCTCAATGATTCACCTTTGACTCTACTGTATCATCCTGTAACATTAATTATGAATATCCATATCTGATATGATTTTTGTTCACATAGTAACTTTTTTTCAACTTTGTTAAATTGTAAGCTCTCACACTGTATTTCTTCACCACCCTCTCCCCACTCCCTTCACACCTTCATATCTGTCTGCACAAAATGCTCCTTTTAAATGCATAAATACTGGGCTAGTTCCAAACTATATCTCACTACCTCTTCTCTGTTCCAGCCTCCAGCAACCATCTTGCAACTCTCCTCTGGCTTTTGCACACACTGCTACAAGGTATCTACAGCCATCTCAATGATTCACCTTTGACTCTACTGTATCAACCTGTAACATTAATAATAAATATCCATATCTGATATGATTTTTGTTCACATAGTAACTTTTTTTCAACTTTGTTAAATTGTAAGCTCTCACACTGTATTTCTTCACCACCCTCTCCCCACCCCCTTCACACCTTCATATCTGTCTGCAAAAAATGCTCCTTTTAAATGCATAAATACTGGGCTAGTTCCAAACTATATCTCACTACCTCTTCTCTGTTCCAGCCTCCAGCAACCATCTTGCAACTCTCCTCTGGCTTTTGCACACACTGCTACAAGGTATCTACAGCCATCTCAATGATTCACCTTTGACTCTACTGTATCATCCTGTAACATTAATTATGAATATCCATATCTGATATGATTTTTTGTTCACATAGTAACTTTTTTTCAACTTTGTTTAAATTGTAAGCTCTCACACTGTATTTCTTCACCACCCTCGTCCCCACTCCCTTCACACCTTCATATCTGTCTGCACAAAATGCTCCTTTAAAATGCATAAATACTGGGCTAGTTCCAAACTATATCTCACTACCTCTTCTCTGTTCCAGCCTCCAGCAACCATCTTGCAACTCTCCTCTGGCTTTTGCACACACTGCTACAAGGTATCTACAGCCATCTCAATGATTCACCTTTGACTCTACTGTATCAACCTGTAACATTAATAATAAATATCCATATCTGATATGATTTTTGTTCACATAGTAACTTTTTTTCAACTTTGTTAAATTGTAAGCTCTCACACTGTATTTCTTCACCACCCTCTCCCCACCCCCTTCACACCTTCATATCTGTCTGCAAAAAATGCTCCTTTTAAATGCATAAATACTGGGCTAGTTCCAAACTATATCTCACTACCTCTTCTCTGTTCCAGCCTCCAGCAACCATCTTGCAAACTCTCCTCTGGGCTTTTGCACACACTGCTACAAGGTATCTACAGCCATCTCAATGATTCACCTTTGACTCTACTGTATCATCCTGTAACATTAATTATGAATATCCATATCTGATATGATTTTTGTTCACATAGTAAACTTTTTTTCAACTTTGTTAAATTGTAAGCTCTCACACTGTATTTCTTCACCACCCTCTCCCCACTCCCTTCACACCTTCATATCTGTCTGCACAAAATGCTCCTTTTAAATGCATAAATACTGGGCTAGTTCCAAACTATATCTCACTACCTCTTCTCTGTTCCAGCCTCCAGCAACCATCCTGCAACTCTCCTCTGGCTTTTGCACACACTGCTACAAGGTATCTACAGCAATCTCAATGATTCACCTTTGACTCTTCTGTATCATCCTGTAACATTAATTATGAATATCCATATCTGATATGATTTTTGTTCACATAGTAACTTTTTTTCAACTTTGTTAAATTGTAAGCTCTCACACTGTATTTCTTCACCACCCTCTCCCCACCCCCTTCACACCTTCATATCTGTCTGCACAAAATGTTCCTTTTAAATGTATAAATACTGGGCTAGTTCCAAACTATATCTCACTACCTCTTCTCTGTTCCAGCCTCCAGCAACCATCTTGCAACTCTCCTATGGCTTTTGCACACACTGCTACAAGGTATCTACAGCCATCTCAATGATTCACCTTTGACTCTACTGTATCATCCTGTAACATTAATTATGAATATCCATATCTGATATGATTTTTGTTCACATAGTAACTTTTTTTCAACTTTGTTAAATTGTAAGCTCTCACACTGTATTTCTTCACCACCCTCTCCCCACCCCCCTCACACCTTCATATCTGTCTGCAAAAAAATGCTCCTTTTAAATGCATAAATACTGGGCTAGTTCCAAACTATATCTCACTACCTCTTCTCTGTTCCAGCCTCCAGCAACCATCTTGCAACTCTCCTCTGGCTTTTGCACACACTGCTACAAGGTATCTACAGCCATCTCAATGATTCACCTTTGACTCTACTGTATCATCCTGTAACATTAATTATTAATATCCATATCTGATATGATTTTTGTTCACATAGTAACTTTTTTTCAACTTTGTTAAATTGTATGCTCTCACACTGTATTTCTTCACCACCCTCTCCCCACCCCCTTCACACCTTCATATCTGTCTGCACAAAATGCTCCTTTTAAATGCATAAATACTGGGCTAGTTCCAAACTATATCTCACTACCTCTTCTCTGTTCCAGCCTCCAGCAACCATCTTGCAACTCTCCTCTGGCTTTTGCACACACTGCTACAAGGTATCTACAGGCCATCTCAATGATTCACCTTTGACTCTACTGTATCATCCTGTAACATTAATTATGAATATCCATATCTGATATGATTTTTGTTCACATAGTAACTTTTTTTCAACTTTGTTAAATTGTAAGCTCTCACACTGTATTTCTTCACCACCCTCTCCCCACCCCCTTCACACCTTCATATCTGTCTGCAAAAAATGCTCCTTTTAAATGCATAAATACTGGGCTAGTTCCAAACTATATCTCACTACCTCTTCTCTGTTCCAGCCTCCAGCAACCATCTTGCAACTCTCCTCTGGCTTTTGCACACACTGCTACAAGGTATCTACAGCCATCTCAATGATTCACCTTTGACTCTACTGTATCATCCTGTAACATTAATTATGAATATCCATATCTGATATGATTTTTGTTCACATAGTAACTTTTTTCAACTTTGTTAAATTGTAAGCTCTCACACTGTATTTCTTCACCACCCTCTCCCCACTCCCTTCACACCTTCATATCTGTCTGCACAAAATGCTCCTTTTAAATGCATAAATACTGGGCTAGTTCCAAACTATATCTCACTACCTCTTCTCTGTTCCAGCCTCCAGCAACCATCTTGCAACTCTCCTCTGGCTTTTGCACACACTGCTACAAGGTATCTACAGCCATCTCAATGATTCACCTTTGACTCTACTGTATCATCCTGTAACATTAATAATAAATATCCATATCTGATATGATTTTTGTTCACATAGTAACTTTTTGTCAACTTTGTTAAATTGTAAGCTCTCACACTGTATTTCTTCACCACCCTCTCCCCACCCCCTTCACACCTTCATATCTGTCTGCAAAAAATGCTCCTTTTAAATGCATAAATACTGGGCTAGTTCCAAACTATATCTCACTACCTCTTCTCTGTTCCAGCCTCCAGCAACCATCTTGCAAACTCTCCTCTGGCTTTTGCACACACTGCTACAAGGTATCTACAGCCATCTCAATGATTCACCTTTGACTCTACTGTATCATCCTGTAACATTAATTATGAATATCCATATCTGATATGATTTTTGTTCACATAGTAACTTTTTTTTCAACTTTGTTAAATTGTAAGCTCTCACACTGTATTTCTTCACCACCCGCCCCACTCCCTTCACACCTTCATATCTGTCTGCACAAAATGCTCCTTTTAAATGCATAAATACTGGGGCTAGTTCCAAACTATTATCTCACTACCTCTTCTCTGTTCCAGCCTCCAGCAACCATCTTGCAACTCTCCTCTGGCTTTTGCACACACTGCTACAAGGTATCTACAGCCATCTCAATGATTCACCTTTGACTCTACTGTATCAACCTGTAACATTAATAATAAATATCCATATCTGATATGATTTTTGTTCACATAGTAACTTTTTTTCAACTTTGTTAAATTGTAAGCTCTCACACTGTATTTCTTCACCACCCTCGTCCCCACCGCCCTTCACACCTTCATAGCTGTCTGCAAAAAAATGCTCCTTTTAAATGCATAAATACTGGGGCTAGTTCCAAACTATATCTCACTACCTCTTTCTCTGTTCCAGCCTCCAGCAACCATCTTGCAACTCTCCTCTGGCTTTTGCACACACTGCTACAAGGTATCTACAGCCATCTCAATGATTCACCTTTGACTCTACTGTATCATCCTGTAACATTAAATTATGAATATCCATATCTGATATGATTTTTGTTCACATAGTAACTTTTTTTCAACTTTGTTAAATTGTAAGCTCTCACAAACTGTATTTCTTCACCACCCTCTCCCCACACCCTTCACACCTTCATATCTGTCTGCACAAAATGCTCCTTTTAAATGCATAAATACTGGGCTAGTTCCAAACTATATCTCACTACCTCTTCTCTGTTTCCAGCCTCCAGCAACCATCCTGCAACTCTCCTCTGGCTTTTGCACACACTGCTACAAGGTATCTACAGCAATCTCAATGATTCACCTTTGACTCTTCTGTATCATCCTGTAACATTAATTATGAATATCCATATCTGATATGATTTTTGTTCACATAGTAACTTTTTTCAACTTTGTTAAATTGTAAGCTCTCACACTGTATTTCTTCACCACCCTCTCCCCACCACCCTTCACACCTTCATATCTGTCTGCACAAAATGTTCCTTTTAAATGTATAAATACTGGGCTAGTTCCAAACTATATCTCACTACCTCTTCTCTGTTCCAGCCTCCAGCAACCATCTTGCAACTCTCCTATGGCTTTTGCACACACTGCTACAAGGTATCTACAGCCATCTCAATGATTCACCTTTGACTCTACTGTATCATCCTGTAACATTATTATGAATATCCATATCTGATATGATTTTTGTTCACAATAGTAACTTTTTTTCAACTTTGTTAAATTTGTAAGCTCTCACACTGTATTTCTTCACCACCCTCATCCCCACCCCCCTCACACCTTCATATCTGTCTGCAAAAAAAATGCTCCTTTTAAATGCATAAATACTGGGCTAGTTCCAAACTATATCTCACTACCTCTTCTCTGTTCCAGCCTCCAGCAACCATCTTGTAACTCTCCTCTGGCTTTTGCACACACTGCTACAAGGTATCTACAGCCATCTCAATGATTCACCTTTGACTCTACTGTATCATCCTGTAACATTAATTATTAATATCCATATCTAATAATGATTTTTGTTCACATAGTAACTTTTTTTCAACTTTGTTAAATTGTATGCTCTCACACTGTATTTCTTCACCACCCTCTCCCCACTCCCTTCACACCTTCATATCTGTCTGCACAAAATGCTCCTTTTAAATGCATAAATACTGGGACTAGTTCCAAACTATATCTCACTACCTCTTCTCTGTTCCAGCCTCCAGCAACCATCTTGCGAACTCTCCTCTGGGCTTTTGCACACACTGCTACAAGGTATCTACAGCCATCTCAATGATTCACCTTTGACTCTACTTGTATCATCCTGTAACATTAATTATGAATATCCATATCTGATATGATTTTTTGTTCACATAGTAACTTTTTTTCACTTTGTTAAATTGTAAGCTCTCACACTGTATTTCTTCACCACCCTCTCCCCACCCCCCTCACACCTTCATATGCTGTCTGCAAAAAATGCTCCTTTTAAATGCATAAATACTGGGCTAGTTCCAAACTATATCTCACTACCTCTTCTCTGTTCCAGCCTCCAGCAACCATCTTGCAACTCTCTCTGGGCTTTTGCACACACTGCTACAAGGTATCTACAGCCATCTCAATGATTCACCTTTGACTCTACTGTATCATCCTGTAACATTAATTATGAATATCCATATCTGATATGATTTTTTGTTCACATAGTAACTTTTTTCAACTTTGTTTAAATTGTAAGCTCTCACACTGTATTTCTTCACCACCCTCTCCCCACTCCCTTCACACCTTCATATCTGTCTGCACAAAATGCTCCTTTTAAATGCATAAATACTGGGCTAGTTCCAAACTATATCTCACTACCTCTTCTCTGTTCCAGCCTCCAGCAAGCCATCTTGCAACTCTCCTCTGGCTTTTGCACACACTGCTACAAGGTATCTACAGCCATCTCAATGATTCACCTTTGACTCTACTGTATCATCCTGTAACATTAATAATAAATATCCATATCTGATATGATTTTTGTTCACATAGTAACTTTTTGTCAACTTTGTTAAATTGTAAGCTCTCACACTGTATTTGCTTCACCACCCTCTCCCCACCCCCTTCACACCTTCATATCTGTCTGCACAAAATGCTCCTTTTAAATGCATAAATACTGGGGCTAGTTCCAAACTATATCTCACTACCTCTTCTCTGTTCCAGCCTCCAGCAACCATCTTGCAACTCTCCTCTGGCTTTTGCACACACTGCAACAAGGTATCTACAGCCATCTCAATGATTCACCTTTGACTCTACTGTATCATCCTGTAACATTAATTATGAATATCCATATCTGATATGATTTTGTTCACATAGTAACTTTTTTTCAACTTTGTTAAATTGTAAGCTCTCACACTGTATTTCTTCACCACCCTCTCCCCACCTCCTTCACACCTTCATATCTGTCTGCACAAAATGCTCCTTTAAAATGCATAAATACTGGGCTAGTTCCAAACTATATCTCACTACACTCTTCTCTGTTCCAGCCTCCAGCAACCATCCTGCAACTCTCCTCTGGCTTTTGCACACACTGCTACAAGGTATCTACAGCCATCTCAATGATTCACCTTTGACTCTACTGTATCAACCTGTAACATTAATAATAAATATCCATATCTGATATGATTTTTGTTCACATAGTAACTTTTTTCAACTTTGTTAAATTGTAAGCTCTCACACTGTATTTCTTCACCACCCTCTCCCCACCCCCTTCACACCTCATATCTGTCTGCAAAAAATGCTCCTTTTAAATGCATAAATACTGGGCTAGTTCCAAACTATATCTCACTACCGTCTTCTCTGTTCCAGCCTCCAGCAACCATCTTGCAACTCTCCTCTGGCTTTTGCACACACTGCTTACAAGGTATCTAACAGCCATCTCAATGATTCACCTTTGACTCTACTGTATCATCCTGTAACATTAATTATGATATCCATATCTGATATGATTTTTTGTTCACATAGTAACTTTTTTTCAACTTTGTTTAAATTGTAAGCTCTCACACTGTATTTCTTCACCACCCTCTTCCCCACTCCCTTCACAACCTTCATATCTGTCTGCACAAAATGTTCCTTTTAAATGCATAAATACTGGGCTAGTTCCAAACTATATCTCACTACCTCTTCTCTGTTCCAGCCTCCAGCAACCATCTTGCAACTCTCCCTCTGGCTTTTGCACACACTGGCTACAAGATATCTACAGCCATCTCAATGATTCACCTTTGACTCTACTGGTATCATCCTGTAACATTAATAATAAATATCCATATCTGATATGATTTTTGTTCACATAGTAACTTTTGTCAACTTTGTTAAATTGTAAGCTCTCACACTGTATTTCTTCACCACCCTCTCCCCACCCCCTTCACACCTTCATATCTGTCTGCACAAAATGCTCCTTTTAAATGCATAAATACTGGGCTAGTTCCAAACTATATCTCACTACCTCTTCTCTGTTCCAGCCTCCAGCAACCATCTTGCAACTCTCCTCTGGCTTTTGCACACACTGCTACAAGGTATCTACAGCCATCTCAATGATTCACCTTTGACTCTACTGTATCAACCTGTAACATTAATAATAAATATCCATATCTGATATGATTTTTGTTCACATAGTAACTTTTTGTCAACTTTGTTAAATTGTAAGCTCTCAGCACTGTATTTCTTCACCACCCTCTCCCCACCCCCTTCACACCTTCATATCTGTCTGCACAAAATGCTCCTTTTAAAATGCATAAATACTGGGCTAGTTCCAAACTATATCTCACTACCTCTTCTCTGTTCCAGCCTCCAGCAACCATCTTGCAACTCTCCTCTGGCTTTTGCACACACTGCAACAAGGTATCTACAGCCATCTCAATGATTCACCTTTGACTCTACTGTATCATCCTGTAACATTAATTATGAATATCCATATCTGATATGATTTTTGTTCACATAGTAACTTTTTTTCAACTTTGTTAAATTGTAAGCTCTCACACTGTATTTCTTCACCACCCTCTCCCCACCTCCTTCACACCTTCATATCTGTCTGAACAAAATGCTCCTTTAAAA
This sequence comes from Discoglossus pictus, assembly GCA_027410445.1. Classification (NCBI taxonomy): domain Eukaryota; kingdom Metazoa; phylum Chordata; class Amphibia; order Anura; family Alytidae; genus Discoglossus; species Discoglossus pictus. Next base: position 65,027,137 of record CM050172.1, on the reverse strand, counting down.
TGCATAAATACTGGGCTAGTTCCAAACTATATCTCACTACCTCTTCTCTGTTTCCAGCCTCCAGCAACCATCCTGCAACTCTCCTCTGGCTTTTGCACACACTGCTACAAGGGTATCTACAGCCATCTCAATGATTCACCTTGACTCTACTGTATCAACCTGTAACATTAATAATAAATATCCATATCTGATATGATTTTTGTTCACATAGTAACTTTTTTCAACTTTGTTAAATTGTAAGCTCTCACACTGTATTTCTTTCACCACCCTCTTCCCCACCCCCTTCACACCTTCATATCTGTCTGCAAAAAAATGCTCCTTTTAAATGCATAAATACTGTGCTAGTTCCAAACTATATCTCACTACCTCTTCTCTGTTCCAGCCTCCAGCAACCATCCTGCAACTCTCCTCTGGCTTTTGCACACACTGCTACAAGGTATCTACAGCCATCTCAATGATTCACCTTTGACTCTACTGTATCATCCTGTAACATTAATTATGAATATCCATATCTGATATGATTTTTGTTCACATAGTAACTTTTTTTCAACTTTGTTAAATTGTTAAGCTCTCACACTGTATTTCTTCACCACCCTCTCCCCCACCCCCTTCACACCTTCATATCTGTCTGCACAAAATGTTCCTTTTAAATGTATAAATACTGGGCTAGTTCCAAACTATATCTCACTACCTCTTCTCTGTTCCAGCCTCCAGCAACCATCTTGCAACTCTCCTATGGCTTTTGCACACACTGCTACAAGGTATCTACAGCCATCTCAATGATTCACCTTTGACTCTACTGTATCATCCTGTAACATTAATTATGAATATCCATATCTGATATGATTTTTGTTCACATAGTAACTTTTTTCAACTTTGTTAAATTGTAAGCTCTCACACTGTATTTCTTCACCACCCTCTCCCCACCCCCTTCACACCTTCATATCTGTCTGCAAAAAAATGCTCCTTTTAAATGCATAAATACTGGGCTAGTTCCAAACTATATCTCACTACCTCTTCTCTGTTCCAGCCTCCAGCAACCATCTTGCAACTCTCCTCTGGCTTTTGCACACAGCTGCTACAAGGTATCTACAGCCATCTCAATGATTCACCTTTGACTCTACTGTATCATCCTGTAACATTAATTATGAATATCCATATCTGATATGATTTTTGTTCACATAGTAACTTTTTTTCAACTTTGTTAAATTGTAAGCTCTCACACTGTATTTCTTCACCACCCTCTCCCCACCCCTTCAAACCTTCATATCTGTCTGCACAAAATGCTCCTTTTAAATGCATAAATACTGGGCTAGTTCCAAACTATATCTCACTACCTCTTCTCTGTTCCAGCCTCCAGCAACCATCTTGCAACTCTCCTCTGGGCTTTTGCACACACTGCTACAAGGTATCTACAGCCATCTCAATGATTCACCTTTGGACTCTACTGTATCATCCTGTAACATTAATTATGAATATCCATATCTGATATGATTTTTGTTCACATAGTAACTTTTTTTCAACTTTGTTAAATTGTAAGCTCTCACACTGTATTTCTTCACCACCCTCTCCCCACCTCCTTCACACCTTCATATCTGTCTGCAAAAAAATGCTCCTTTTAAATGCATAAATACTGTGCTAGTTCCAAACTATATCTCACTACCTCTTCTCTGTTCCAGCCTCCAGCAACCATCTTGCAACTCTCCTCTGGCTTTTGCACACACTGCTACAAGGTATCTACAGCCATCTCAATGATTCACCTTTGACTCTACTGTATCATCCTGTAACATTAATTATGAATATCCATATCTGATATGATTTTTGTTCACATAGTAACTTTTTTTCAACTTTGTTAAATTGTAAGCTCTCACACTGTATTTCTTCACCACCCTCTCCCCACTCCCTTCACACCTTCATATCTGTCTGCACAAAATGCTCCTTTTAAAATGCATAAATACTGGGCTAGTTCCAAACTATATCTCACTACCTCTTCTCTGTTCCAGCCTCCAGCAACCATCTTGCAACTCTCCTCTGGCTTTTGCACACACTGCTACAAGGTATCTACAGCCATCTCAATTGATTCACCTTTGACTCTACTGTATCATCCTGTAACATTAATAATAAATATCCATATCTGATATGATTTTTGTTCACATAGTAACTTTTTGTCAACTTTGTTAAATTGTAGAGGCTCTCACACTGTATTTCTTCACCACCCTCTCTCCCCACCCCTTCACACCTTCATATCTGTCTGCACAAAATGCTCCTTTTAAATGCATAAATACTGGGCTAGTTCCAAACTATATCTCACTACCTCTTCTCTGTTCCAGCCTCCAGCAACCATCTTGCAACTCTCCTCTGGCTTTTGCACACACTGCAACAAGGTATCTACAGCCATCTCAATGATTCACCTTTGACTCTACTGTATCATCCTGTAACATTAATTATGAATATCCATATCTGATATGATTTTTGTTCACATAGTAACTTTTTTTCAACTTTGTTAAATTGTAAGCTCTCACACTGTATTTCTTCACCACCCTCTCCCCACCTCCTTCACACCTTCATATCTGTCCTGCACAAAATGCTCCTTTAAAATGCATAAATACTGGGGCTAGTTCCAAACTATAGTCTCACTACCTCTTCTCTGTTCCAGCCTCCAGCAACCATCTTGCAACTCTCCTCTGGCTTTTGCACACACTGCTACAAGGTATCTACAGCCATCTCAATGATTCACCTTTGACTCTACTGTATCAACCTATAACATTAATAATAAATATCCATATCTGATATGATTTTTGTTCACATAGTAACTTTTTTTTCAACTTTGTTAAATTGTAAGCTCTCACACTGTATTTCTTCACCACCCCTCCCCACCCCCTTCACACCTTCATATCTGTCTGCAAAAAATGCTCCTTTTTATATGCATATATACTGGGCTAGTTCCAAACTATATCTCACTACCTCTTCTCTGTTCCAGCCTCCAGCAACCATCTTGCAACTCTCCTCTGGCTTTTGCACACACTGCTACAAAGGTATCTACAGCCATCTCAATGATTCACCTTTGACTCTACTGTATCATCCTGTAACATTAATTATGAATATCCATATCTGATATGATTTTTGGTTCACATAGTAACTTTTTTTCAACTTTGTTAAATTGTAAGCTCTCACACTGTATTTCTTCACCACCCTCTCCCCACTCCCTTCACACCTTCATATCTGTCTGCACAAAATGTTCCTTTTAAATGCATAAATACTGGGCTAGTTCCAAACTATATCTCACTACCTCTTCTCTGTTCCAGCCTCCAGCAACCATCTTGCAACTCACCTCTGGCTTTTTGCACACACTGCTACAAGATATCTACAGCCATCTCAATGATTCACCTTTGACTCTACTGTATCATCCTGTAACATTAATAATAAATATCCATATCTGATATGATTTTTGTTCACATAGTAACTTTGTTGTCAACTTGTTAAATTGGTAAGCTCTCACACTGTATTTCTTCACCACCTCTCTCCCCACCTCCCTTCACACCTTCATATCTGTCTGCACAAAATGCTCCTTTTAAATGCATAAATACTGGGCTAGTTCCAAACTATATCTCACTACCTCTTCTCTGTTCCAGCCTCCAGCAACATCTTGCAACTCTCCTCTGGCTTTTGCACACACTGCTACAAGGTATCTACAGCCATCTCAATGATTCACCTTTGACTCTACTGTATCAACCTGTAACATTAATAATAAATATCCATATCTGATATGATTTTTGTTCACATAGTAACTTTTTTCAACTTTGTTAAATTGTAAGCTCTCACACTGTATTTCTTCACCACCCTCTCCCCACCCCCTTCACACCTTCATATCTGTCTGCACAAAATGCTCCTTTAAAATGCATAAATACTGGGCTAGTTCCAAACTATATCTCACTACCTCTTCTCTGTTCCAGCCTCCAGCAACCATCTTGCAACTCTCCTCTGGCTTTTGCACACACTGCTACAAGGTATCTACAGCCATCTCAATGATTCACCTTTGACTCTACTGTATCAACCTGTAACATTAATAATAAATATCCATATCTGATATGATTTTTGTTCACATAGTAACTTTTTGTCAACTTTGTTAAATTGTAAGCTCTCACACTGTATTTCTTCACCACCCTCTCCCCACCCCCTTCACACCTTCATATCTGTCTGCACAAAATGCTCCTTTTAAATGCATAAATACTGGGCTAGTTCCAAACTATATCTCACTACCTCTTCTCTGTTCCAGCCTCCAGCAACCATCTTGCAACTCTCCTCTGGCTTTTGCACACACTGCAACAAGGTATCTACAGCCATCTCAATGATTCACCTTTGACTCTACTGTATCATCCTGTAACATTAATTATGAATATCCATATCTGATATGATTTTTATTCACATAGTAACTTTTTTTTCAACTTTGTTAAATTGTAAGCTCTCACACTGTATTTTCTTCACCACCCTCTCCCCACCTCCTTCACACCTTCATATCTGTCTGAACAAAATGCTCCTTTTAAAATGCATAAATACTGGGCTAGTTCCAAACTATATCTCACTACCTCTTCTCTGTTCCAGCCTCCAGCAACCATCCTGCAACTCTCCTCTGGCTTTTGCACACACTGCTACAAGGTATCTACAGCCATCTCAATGATTCACCTTTGACTCTACTGTATCATCCTGTAACATTAATAATAAATATCCATATCTGATATGATTTTTGTTCACATAGTAACTTTTTTTCAACTTTGTTAAATTGTAAGCTCTCACACTGTATTTTCTTCACCACCCTCTCCCCACCCCCTTCACACCTTCATATCTGTCTGCAAAAAAATGCTCCTTTTAAATGCATAAATACTGGGCTAGTTCCAAACTATATCTCACTACCTCTTCTCTGTTCCAGCCTCCAGCAACCATTTTGCAACTCTCCTCTGGCTTTTGCACACACTGCTACAAGGTATCTACAGCCATCTCAATGATTCACCTTTGACTCTACTGTATCATCCTGTAACATTACTTATGAATATCCATATCTGATATGATTTTGTTCACATAGTAACTTTTTTTCAACTTTGTTAAATTGTAAGCTCTCACACTGTATTTCTTCACCACCCTCATCCCCACCCCCTTCACACCTTCATATCTGTCTGCACAAAATGCTCCTTTAAATGCATTAAATACTGGGGCTAGTTCCAAACTATATCTCACTACCTCTTCTCTGTTCCAGCCTCCAGCAACCATCTTGCAACTCTCCTCTGGCTTTTGCACACACTGCTACAAGGTATCTACGAGCCATCTCAATGATTCACCTTTGACTCTACTGTATCATCCTGTAACATTAATTATGAATATCCATATCTGATATGATTTTTGTTCACATAGTAACTTTTTTTCAACTTTGTTAAATTGTAAGCTCTCACACTGTATTCTTCACCACCCTCTCCCCCACCCCCTTCACACCTTCATATCTGTCCTGCAAAAAATGCTCCTTTTAAATGCATAAATACTGGGCTAGGTTCCAAACTATATCTCACTACCTCTTCTCTGTTCCAGCCTCCAGCAACCATCTTGCAACTCTCCTCTGGCTTTTGCACACACTGCTACAAGGTATCTACAGCCATCTCAATGATTCACCTTTGACTCTACTGTATCATCCTGTAACATTAATTATGAATATCCATATCTGATATGATTTTTGTTCACATAGTAACTTTTTTTCAACTTTGTTAAATTGTAAGCTCTCACACTGTATTTCTTCACCACCCTCTCCCCACTCCCTTCACACCTTCATATCTGTCTGCACAAAATGCTCCTTTTAAATGCATAAATACTGGTGCTAGTTCCAAACTATATCTCACTACCTCTTCTCTGTTCCAGCCTCCAGCAACCATCTTGTAAACTCTCCTCTGGCTTTTGCACACACTGCTACAAGGTATCTACAGCCATCTCAATGATTCACCTTTGACTCTACTGTATCATCCTGTAACATTAATAATAAATATCCATATCTGATATGATTTTTGTTCACATAGTAACTTTTTGTCAACTTTGTTAAATTGTAAGCTCTCACACTGTATTTCTTCACCACCCTCTCCCCACCCCCTTCACACCTTCATATCTGTCTGCACAAAATGCTCCTTTTAAATGCATAAATACTGGGCTAGTTCCAAACTATATCTCACTACCTCTTCTCTGGTTCCAGCCTCCAGCAACCATCTTGCAACTCTCCTCTGGCTTTTGCACACACTGCAACAAGGTATCTACAGCCATCTCAATGATTCACCTTTGACTCTACTGTATCATCCTGTAACATTAATTGATGAATATCCATATCTGATATGATTTTTGTTCACATAGTAACTTTTTTTCAACTTTGTTAAATTGTAAGCTCTCACACTGTATTTCTTCACCACCCTCTCCCCACCTCCTTCACACCTTCATATCTGTCTGCACAAAATGCTCCTTTAAAATGCATAAATACTGGCTAGTTCCAAACTATATCTCACTACCTCTTCTCTGTTCCAGCCTCCAGCAACCATCCTGCAACTCTCCTCTGGCTTTTGCACACACTGCTACAAGGTATCTACAGCCATCTCAATGATTCACTCTTTGACTCTACTGTATCAACCTGTAACATTAATAATAAATATCCATATCTGATATGATTTTTGTTCACATAGTAACTTTTTTTCAACTTTGTTAAATTGTAAGCTCTCACACTGTAATTTCTTCACCACCCTCTTCCCCACCCCCTTCACACCTTCATATCTGTCTGCAAAAAATGCTCCTTTTAAATGCATAAATACTGGGCTAGTTCCAAACTATATCTCACTACCTCTTCTCTGTTCCAGCCTCCAGCAACCATCTTGCAACTCTCCTCTGGCTTTTGCACACACTGCTACAAGGTATCTACAGCCATCTCAATGATTCACCTTTGACTCTACTGTATCATCCTGTAACATTAATTATGAATATCCATATCTGATATGATTTTTGTTCACATAGTAACTTTTTTTCAACTTTGTTAAATTGTAAGCTCTCACACTGTATTTCTTCACCACCCTCTCCCACTCCCTTCACACCTTCATATCTGTCTGCACAAAATGTTCCTTTTAAATGCATAAATACTGGGCTAGTTCCAAACTATTATCTCACTACCTTCTTCTCTGTTCCAGCCTCCAGCAACCATCTTGCAACTCTCCTCTGGCTTTTGCACACACTGCTACAAGATATCTACAGCCATCTCAATGATTCACCTTTGACTCTACTGTATCATCCTGTAACATTAATAATAAATATCCATATCTGATATGATTTTTGTTCACATAGTAACTTTTTTGTCAACTTTGTTAAATTGTAAGCTCTCACACTGTATTTCTTCACCACCCTCTCCCCACCCCCTTCACACCTTCATATCTGTCTGCACAAAATGCTCCTTTTAAATGCATAAATACTGGGCTAGTTCCAAACTATATCTCACTACCTCTTCTCTGTTCCAGCCTCCAGCAACCATCTTGCAACTCTCCTCTGGCTTTTGCACACACTGCTACAAGGTATCTACAGCCATCTCAATGATTCACCTTGACTCTACTGTATCAACCTTTAACATTAATAATAAATATCCATATCTGATATGATTTTTGTTCACATAGTAACTTTTTTTCAACTTTGTTAAATTGTAAGCTCTCACACTGTATTTCTTCACCACCCTCTCCCCACCCCCTTCACACCTTCATATCTGTCTGCAAAAAATGCTCCTTTTAAATGCATAAATACTTGGGCTAGTTCCAAACTATATCTCACTACTTCTTCTCTGTTTCCAGCCTCCAGCAACCATCATTGCAACTCTCCTCTGGCTTTTGCACACACTGCTACAAGGTATCTACAGCCATCTCAATGATTCACCTTCGACTCTACTGTATCATCCTGTAACAATAATTATGAATATCCATATCTGATATGATTTTTGTTCACATAGTAACTTTTTTTCAACTTTGTTAAATTGTAAGCTCTCACACTGTATTTCTTCACCACCCTCTCCCCACTCCCTTCACACCTTCATATCTGGTCTGCACAAAATGCTCCTTTTAAATGCATAAATACTGGGCTAGTTCCAAACTATATCTCACTACCTCTTCTCTGTTCCAGCCTCCAGCAACCATCTTGCAACTCTCCCCTGGCTTTTGCACACACTGCTACAAGGTATCTACAGCCATCTCAATGATTCACCTTTGACTCTACTGTATCATCCTGTAACATTAATAATAAATATCCATATCTGATATGATTTTTGTTCACATAGTAACTTTTTTCAACTTTGTTAAATTGTAAGCTCTCACACTGTATTTCTTCACCACCCTCTCCCCACCCCCTTCACACCTTCATATCTGTCTGCACAAAATGCTCCTTTTAAATGCATAAATACTGGGCTAGTTCCAAACTATATCTCACTACCTCTTCTCTGTTCCAGCCTCCAGCAACCATCTTGCAACTCTCCTCTGGCTTTTGCACACACTGCTACAAGGGTATCTACAGCCATCTCAATGATTCACCTTTGACTCTACTGGTATCAACCTGTAACATTAATAATAAATATCCATATCTGATATGATTTTTGTTCACATAGTAACTTTTTTTCAACTTTGTTAAATTGTAAGCTCTCATACTGTATTTCTTCACCACCCTCTCCCCACCCCTTCACACCTTCATATCTGTCTGCACAAAATGCTCCTTTAAAATGCATAAATACTGGGCTAGTTCCAAACTATATCTCACTACCTCTTCTCTGTTCCAGCCTCCAGCAACCATCTTGCAACTCTCCTCTGGCTTTTTGCACACACTGCTACAAGGTATCTACAGCCATCGCAATGATTAACCTTTGACTCTACTGTATCATCCTGTAACATTAATTATGAATATCCATATCTGATATGATTTTTGTTCACATAGTAACTTTTTTTCAACTTTGTTAAATTTGTAAGCTCTCACGACTGGTATTGCTTCACCACCCTCTCCCCACTCCCTTCACACCTTCATATCTGTCTGCACAAAATGCTCCTTTTAAATGCATAAATACTGTGGCTAGTTCCTAACTATATCTCACTACCCTCTTCTCTGTTCCAGCCTCCAGCAACCATCTTGCAACTCTCCTCTGGCTTTGCACAAACTGCTACAAGGTATCTACAGCCATCTCAATGATTCACCTTTGACTCTACTGTATCATCCTGTAACATTAATAATAAATATCCATATCTGATATAGATTTTTGTTCACATAGTAACTTTTTTCAACTTTGTTAAATTGTAAGCTCTCACACTGTAATTCTTCACCACCCTCTCCCCATCCCCCTTCACACCTTCATATCTGTCTGCACAAAATGCTCCTTTAAATGCATAAATACTGGGCTAGTTCCAAACTATATCTCACTTACCTCTTCTCTGTTCCAGCCTCCAGCAACCATCTGCAACTCTCCTCTGGCTTTTGCACACACTGCTACAAGGTATCTACAGCCATCGCAATGATCACCTTTGACTCTACTGTATCATCCTGTAACATTAATTATGAATATCCATATCTGATATGATTTTTGTTCACATAGTAACTTTTTTCAACTTTGTTAAATTGTAAGCTCTCACACTGTATTTCTTCACCACCCTCTCCCCACCTCCTTCAAACCTTCATATCTGTCTGCACAAAAATGCTCCTTTAAAATGCATAAAATACTGGGCTAGTTCCAAACTATATCTCACTACCTCTTCTCTGTTCCAGCCTCCAGCAACCATCCTGCAACTCTCCTCTAGCTTTTGCATCACACTGCTACAAGGTACTACAGCCATCTCAATGATTCCACCTTTGACTCTACTGTATCAACCTGTAACATTAATAATAAATATCCATATCTGATATGATTTTTGTTCACATAGTAACTTTTTTTCAACTTGTTAAATTGTAAGCTCTCACACTGTATTTCTTCACCACCCTCTCCCCACCCCCTTCACACCTTCATATCTGTCTGCAAAAAATGCTCCTTTTAAATGCATAAATACTGGGGCTAGTTCCAAACTATATCTCACTACCTCTTCTAGTGTTCCAGCCTCCAGCAACCATCTTGCAACTCTCCTCTGGCTTTTGCACACACTGCTACAAGGTATCTACAGCCATCTCAATGATTCACCTTTGACTCTACTGTATCATCCTGTAACATTAATTATGAATATCCATATCTGATATGATTTTTGTTCACATAGTAAACTTTTTTTCAACTTTGTTAAATTGTAAGCTCTCACACTGTATTTCTTCACCACCCTCGTTCCCCACTCCCTTCACACCTTCATATCTGTCTGCACAAAAGCTCCTTTTAAAATGCATAAATACTGTGCTAGTTCCAAACTATATCTCACTAACCTCTTCTCTGTTCCAGCCTCCAGCAACCATCTTGCAACTCTCCTCTGGCTTTTGCACAAACTGCTACAAGGTATCTACAGCCATCTCAATGATTCACCTTGACTCTACTTTATCATCCTGTAACATTAATAATAAATATCCATATCTTGATATGATTTTTGTTCACATAGTAACTTTTTTTCAACTTTGTTAAATTGTAAGCTCTCACACTGTATTTCTCACCACCCTCTCCCACCCCCTTCACACCTTCATATCTGTCTGCACAAAATGCTCCTTTTAAATGCATAAATACTGGGCTAGTTCCAAACTATATCTCACTACCTCTTCTCTGTTCCAGCCTCCAGCAACCATCCTGCAACTCTCCTCTGGCTTTTGCACACACTGCTACAAGGTATCTACAGCCATCTCAATGATTCACCTTTGACTCTACTGTATCAACCTGTAACATTAATAATAATATCCATATCTGATATGATTTTTGTTCACATAGTAACTTTTTTTCAACTTTGTTAAATTGTAAGCTCTCACACTGTATTTCTTCACCACCCTCTCCCCCACTCCCTTCACACCTTCATATCTGTCTGCACAAAATGCTCCTTTTAAATGCATAAATACTGGGCTAGTTCCAAACTATATCTCACTACCTCTTCTCTGTTCAGCCTCCAGCAACCATCTTGCAACTCTCCTCTGGCTTTTGCACACACTGCTACAAGGTATACTACATGCCATCTCAATGATTCACCTTGACTCTACTGTATCATCCTGTAACATTAATTATGAATATCCATATCTGATATGATTTTTGTTCACATAGTAACTTTTTTTCAACTTTGTTAAATTGTAAGCTCTCACACTGTATTTCTTCACCACCCTCTCCCCACCCCCTTCACACCTTCATATCTGTCTGCACAAAATGCTCCTTTTAAATGCATAAATACTGGGATAGTTCCAAACTATATCTCACTACCTCTTCTCTGTTCCAGCCTCCAGCAACCATCCTGCAACTCTCCTCTGGCTTTTGCACACACTGCTACAAGGTATCTACAGCCATCTCAATGATTCACCTTTGACTCTACTGTATCAACCTGTAACATTAATAATAAATATCCATATCTGATATGATTTTTGTTCACATAGTAACTTTTTTTTCAACTTTGTTAAATTGTAAGCTCTCACACTGTATTTCTTCACCACCCTCTTCCCCACTCCCTTCACACCTTCATATCTGTCTGCACAAAATGCTCCTTTTAAATGCATAAATACTGGGCTAGTTCCAAACTATATCTCACTACCTCTTCTCTGTTCCAGCCTCCAGCAACCATCTTGCAACTCTCCTCTGGCTTTTGCACACACTGCTACAAGGTATCTACAGCCATCTCAATGATTCACCTTTGACTCTACTGTATCATCCTGTAACATTAATTATGAATATCCATATCTGATATGATTTTTGTTCACATAGTAACTTTTTTTCAACTTTGTTAAATTGTAAGCTCTCACACTGTATTTCTTCACCACCCTCTCCCCACTCCCTTCACACCTTCAATATCTGTCTGCACAAAATGCTCCTTTAAATGCATAAATACTGTGCTAGTTCCAAACTATATCTCACTACCTCTTCTCTGTTCCAGCCTCCAGCAACCATCTTGCAACTCTCCTCTGGCTTTTGCACAAACTGCTACAAGTATCTACAGCCATCTCAATGATTCACCTTTGACTCTACTGTATCATCCTGTAACATTAATAATGAATATCCATATCTGATATGATTTTTGTTCACATAGTAACTTTTTTTCAACTTTGTTAAATTGTAAGCTCTCACACTGTATTTCTTCACCACCCTCGTCCCCACCCCCTTCACACCTTCATTATCTGTCTGCAAAAAATGCTCCTTTTAAATGCATAAATACTGGGCTAGTTCCAACTATATCTCACTACCTCTTCTCTGTTCCAGCCTCCAGCAACCATCTTGCAACTCTCCTCTGGCTTTTGCACACACTGCTACAAGGTATCTACAGCCATCTCAATGATTCACCTTTGACTCTACTGTATCATCCTGTAACATTAATTATGAATATCCATATCTGATATGATTTTTGTTCACATAGTAACTTTTTTTCAACTTTGTTAAATTGTAAGCTCTCACACTGTATTGCTTCACCACCCTCTCCCCACTCCCTTCACACCTTCATATCTGTCTGCACAAAATGCTCCTTTTAAATGCATAAATACTGGGCTAGTTCCAAACTATATCTCACTACCTCTTCTCTGTTCCAGCCTCCAGCAACCATCTTGCAACTCTCCTCTGGCTTTTGCACAAACTGCTACAAGGTATCTACAGCCATCTCAATGATTCACCTTTGACTCTACTGTATCATCCTGTAACATTAATAATAAATATCCATATCTGATATGATTTTTGTTCACATAGTAACTTTTTTCAACTTTGTTAAATTGTAAGCTCTCACACTAGTATTTCTTCACCACCCTCTCCCCCACTCCCCTTCACACCTTCATATCTGTCTGTACAAAATGCTCCTTTTAAATGCATAAATACTGGGCTAGTTCCAAACTATATCTCACTACCTTCTTCTCTGTTCCAGCCTCCAGCAACCATCTTGCAACTCTCCTCTGGCTTTTGCACACACTGCTACAAGGTATCTACAGCCATCTCAATGATTCACCTTTGACTCTACTGTATCATCCTGTAACATTAATTATGAAATATCCATATCTGATATGATTTTTGTTCACATAGTAACTTTTTTGAACTTTGTTAAATTGTAAGCTCTCACACTGTATTTCTTCACCACACTCTCCCCACACACCCCTTCACACCTTCATATCTGTCTGCACAAAATGCTCCTTTTAAGTGCATAAATACTGGGCTAGTTCCAAACTATATCTCACTACCTCTTCTCTGTCCAGCCTCCAGCAACCATCTTGCAACTCTCCTCTGGCTTTTGCACACACTGCTACAAGGTATCTACAGCCATCGCAATGATTCACCTTTGACTCTACTGTATCATCCTGTAACATTTAATTATAATTATCCATATCTGATATGATTTTTGTTCACGATTAGTAACTTTTTTTCAACTTTGTTAAATTTGTAAGCTCTCACACTGTATTTCCTTCACCACCCTCTCCCCACCTCCTTCAAACCTTCATATCTGTCTGCACAAAATGGCTCCTTTAAAATGCATAAATACTGGGGCTAGTTCCAAACTATATCTCACTACCTCTTCTCTGTTCCAGCCTCCAGCAACCATCCTGCAACTCTCCTCTTGGCTTTTGCACACACTGCTACAAGGTATCTACAGCCATCTCAATGATTCACCTTTGACTCTACTGTATCAACCTGTAACATTAATAATAAATATCCATATCTGATATGAATTTTTGTTCACATAGTAACTTTTTTCAACTTTGTTAAATTGTAAGCTCTCACACTGTTTTCTTCACCACCCTCTCCCCACCCCCTTCACACGCTTCATATCTGTCCTGCAAAAAATGCTCCTTTTAAATGCATAAATACTGGGCTAGTTCCAAACTATATCTCACTACCTCTTCTCTGTTCCAGCCTCCAGCACCATCTTTGCAACTCTCCTCTGGCTTTTGCACACAATGCTACAAGGTATCTACAGCCATTTCAATGATTCACCTTTGACTCTACTGTATTCATCCTGTAACATTAATTATGAATATCCATATCTGATATGATTTTTGTTCACATAGTAACTTTTTTTCGAACTTTGTTAAATTGTAAGCTCTCACACTGTATTTCTTCACCACCCTCTCCCCACTCCCCTTCACACCTTCATATCTGTCTGCACAAAATGCTCCTTTTAAATGCATAAATACTGTGCTAGTTCCAAACTATATCTCACTACCTCTTCTCTGTTCCAGCCTCCAGCAACCATCTTGCAACTCTCCTCTGGCTTTTGCACAAACTGCTACAAGGTATCTACAGCCATCTCAATGATTCACCTTTGACTCTACTGTATCATCCTGTAACATTAAATAATAAATATCCATATCTGATATGAATTTTTGTTCACATAGTAACTTTTTTTCCAACTTTGTGTAAATTGTAAGCTCTCACACTGTATTTCTTCACCACCCTCTCCCCACCCCCTTGCACACTTCATATCTGTCCTGCACAAAATGCTCCTTTTAAATGCATAAATACTGGGCTAGTTCCAAACTATATCTCACTACCTCTTCTCTGTTCCAGCCTCCAGCACCATCCTGCAACTCTCCTCTGGCTTTTGCACACACTGCTACAAGGTATCTACAAGCCATCTCAGTGATTCACCTTTGACTCTACTGTATCATCCTGTAACATTAATTATGAATATCCATATCCTGATATGATTTTTGTTTCACATAGTAACTTTTTTTCAACTTTGTTAAAATTGTAAGCTCTCACACTGTAATTTCTTCACCACCCTCGCCCCACCATCCTTCACACCTTCATATCTGTCTGCACAAAATGCTCCTTTAAAATGCATAAATACTGGGCTAGTTCCAAACTATATCTCACTACCTCTTCTCTGTTCCAGCCTCCAGCAACCATCCTGCAACTCTCCTCTGGCTTTTGCACACTACTGCAACAAGGTATCTACAGCCATCTCAATGATTCACCTTTGACTCTACTGTATCATCCTGTAACATTAATAATAAATATCCATATCTGATATGATTTTTGTTCACATAGTAACTTTTTTTCAACTTTGTTAAATTGTAAGCTCTCACACTGTATTTCTTCACCACCCTCTTCCCCCACTCCCTTCACACCTTCATATCTGTCTGCACAAAATGCTCCTTTTAAATGCATAAATACTGGGCTAGTTCCAAACTATATCTCACTACCTCTTCTCTGTTCCAGCCTCCAGCAACCATCTTGCAACTCTCCTCTGGCTTTGCACAAACTGCTACAAGGTATCTACAGCCATCTCAATGATTCACCTTTGACTCTACTGTATCAACCTGTAACATTAATAATAAATATCCATATCTGATTATGATTTTTGTTCACATAGTAACTTTTTGTCAACTTTGTTAAATTGTAAGCTCTCACACTGTATTGTCTTCACCACCCTCTCCCCACTGCCCCTTCACACCTTCATATCTGTCTGCACAAAATGCTCCTTTTAAATGCATAAATACTGGGCTAGTTCCAAACTATATCTCACTACCTCTTCTCTGTTCCAGCCTCCAGCAAACCATCTTGCAACTCTCCTCTCTGGCTTTTGCACAAACTGCTACAAGTGTATCTACAGCCATCTCAATGATTCACATTTGACTCTACTGTATCAACCTGTAACATTAATAATAAATATCCATATCTTGATATGATTTTTGTTCACATAGTAACTTTTTTCAACTTTGTTTAATTGTAAGCTCTCACACTGTATTTCTTCACGCACCCTCTCCCCACCCCCTTCACACCTTCATATCTGTCTGCACAAAATGCTCCTTTAAATGCATAAATACTGGGCTAGTTCCAGAACTATATCTCACTACCTCTTCTCTGTTCCAGCCTCCAGCAACCATCTGCAACTCTCCTCTGGCTTTTGCACACACTGCGTACAAGGTAGCTACAGCCATCTCAATGATTCACCTTTGACTCTACTGTATCATCCTGTAACATTAATTATGAATATCCATAACTGATATGATTTTTGTTCACATAGTAACTTTTTCAACTTTGTTAAATTGTAAAGCTCTCACACTGTATTTCTTCACCACCTCTCCCCACTCCCTTCACACCTTCATATCTGTCTGCACAAAATGCTCCTTTTAAATGCATAAATACTGAGGGCTAGTTCCAAACTATATCTTACTACCTCTTCTCTGTTCAGCCTCCAGCAACCATCTTGCAACTCTCCCCTGGCTTTTGCACACATCTGCGACAAGGTATCTACAGCCATCTCAATGATTCACCTTTGACTCTACTGTATCATCCTGTAAGCATTAATAATAAATATCCATATCTGATATGATTTTGTTCACATAGTTAACTTTTTTTCAACTTTGTTAAAGTGTAAGCTCTCACACTGTATTCTTCACCACCCTCATCCCCACCCCCTTCACACCTTCATATCTGTCTGCACAAAATGTTCCTTTTAAATGCATAAATACTGGGCTAGGTTCCGAAACTATATCTCACTACCTTCTTCTCTGTTCCAGCCTCCAGCAACCATCTTGCAACTCTCCTCTGGCTTTTGGCACACACTGCGTACAAGGTATCTACAGCCATCTCAATGATTCACCTTTGACTCACTGGTATCAACCTATAACATTAATAATAAATATCCATATCTGATATGATTTTTGTTCACATAGTAACTTTTTTTCAACTTTGTTAAATTGTAAGCTCTCATACTGTATTTCTTCACCACCTCTCTCCCCACCCCTTCACACCTTCATATCTGTCTGCACAAAATGCTTCCTTTAAAAGTGCATAAAGTACTGGGCTAGTTCCAAAACTATATCTCACTACCTCTTCTCTGTTCCAGCCTCCAGCAACCATCTTGCAACTCTCCTCTGGCTTTTGCCACACTGCATACATAGGTATCTACAGCCATCTCAATGATTCACCTTTGACTCATACTGTATCATCCTGGTAACATTAATTATGAATATCCATATCTGATATGATTTTTGTTCACTATAGTAACTTTTTTTCAACTTTGTTAAATTGTAAGCTCTCACACATGTATTTCTTCACCACCCTCTCCCCACCCCCTTATCACACCTGTCATATCTGTCTGCACAAAATTGCTCCTTTTAAATGCATAAATACTGGGCTAGTTCCAAACTATATCTCACTACCTCTTCTCTGTTTCCAGCCTCCAGGCAACCATCTTGCAACTCTCCTCTGCTTTTTGCACACACTGCTACAAGTATCTACAGCCATCTCAATGATTCACCTTTGACTCTACTGTATCATCATCCTGTAACATTAATTAATGAATATCCATATCTGATATGATTTTTGTTCACATAGTAACTTTTTTTCAACTTTGGTTAAATTGTAAAGCTCTCACACTGTATTTCTTCACCACCCTCTCACCCACACCCTTCACACCTTCATATCTGTCTGCACAAAATGCTCCTTTTAAAATGCATAAGATACTGTGCTAGTTCCAAACTATATCTCACTACCACTTCTTCTGTTCCAGCCTCCAGCAACCATCTTGCAACTCTCCTCGGCTTTTGCACAAACTGCTACAAGGTATCTACAGCCATCTCAATGATTCACCTTTGACTCTACTGTATCATCCTGTAACATTAATAATAAATATCCATATCTGATATGATTTTTGTTCACATAGTAACTTTTTTTCAACTTTGTTAAATTGTAAGCTCTCACACTGTATTTCTTCACCACCCTCTCCCCCACCTCCTTCACACCTTCATATCTGTCTGCACAAAATGCTCCTTTAAAATGGCATAAATGACTGGCTAGTTCCAAACTATATCTCACTACCTCTTCTCTTGTTCCAGCCTCCAGCAACCATCCTGCAACTCTCCTCTGCTTTTGCACACGACTGCTACAAGGTATCTACAGCCATCTCAATGATTCACCTTGACTCTACTGTATCAACCTTAACATTAATAATAAATATCCATATCTGGGATATGATTTTTGTTCACATAGTAACTTTTTTTCAACTTTGTTAAATTGTAAGCTCTCACACTGTATTTCTTCACCACCCTCTCCCCACCACCCTTCACACCTTCATATCTGTCTGCAAAAAATGCTCCTTTTAAATGCATAAATACTGGGGGCTAGTTCCAAACTATATCTCACTACCTCTTCTCTGTTCCAGCCTCCAGCAACCATCTGTGCAACTCTCCTCTGGCTTTTGCACACACTGCTACAAGGTAATCTACAGCCATCTCAATGATTCAACCTTTGACTCTACTTTATCATCCTTTAACATTAATTATGAATATCCATATCTGATATGATTTTTGTTCACATAGTAACTTTTTTTCAACTTGTTAAATTGTAAGCTCTCACACTGTATTTCATCACCACCCTCTCCCCACTCCCTTCACAACCTTCATATCTGTCTGCACAAAATGCTCCTTTAAATGCATAAATACTGGGCTAGTTCCAAACTATATCTCACATACCTCTTCTCTGTTCCAGCCTCCAGCAACCATTCTTGCAACTCTCCTCTGGCTTTTGCACACACTGCTACAAGGTAATCTACAGCCATCGCAAGTGAGTCACCTTTGACTCTACTGTATCATCCTGTAACATTAATTATGAATATCCATAACTGATATGATTTTTGTTCACATAGTAACTTTTTTTCAACTTTGTTAATTTGTAAGCTCTCACACTGTGTATTTCTTCACCACCCTCTCCCCACCTCCTTCACACCTTCATATCTGTCTGCACAAAATGCTCCTTTTAAATGCATAAATACTGGGCTAGTTCCAAACTATATCTCACTACCTCTTCTCTGTTCCAGCCTCCAGCAACCATCTTGCAACTCTCCTCTGGCTTTTGCACACACTGCTACAAGGTATCTACAGCCATCTCAATGATTCACCTTGACTCTACTGTATCATCTGTAACATTAATTATAAATATCCATATCTGATATGATTTTTGTTCACATAGAACTTTTTTTTCAACTTTGTTAAATTGTAAGCTCTCACACTGTATTTCTTCCCACCACCCTCTCCCCCCACCCCTTCACACCTTCATATCTGTCTGCACAAAATGCTCCTTTAAATGCATAAATACTGGGCTAGTTCCAAACTATATCTCACTACCTCTTCTCTGTTCCAGCCTCCAGCAACCATCTTGCAACTCTCCTCTGGCTTTTGCACACACTGCTACAAGGTATCTACAGCCATCTCAATGATTCACCTTTGACTCTACTGTATCATCCTTTAACATTAATTATGAATATCCATATCTGATATGATTTTTGTTCACATAGTAAACTTTTTTTCAACTTTGTTAAATTGTAAGCTCTCACACTGTATTTCTCTCCACCACCCTCTCCCCACACTCCTTCACACCTTCATATCTGTCTGCACAAAATGCTCCTTTTAAATGCATAAATACTGGGCTAGTTCCAAACTATATCTCACTACTTCTTCTCTGTTTCCAGCCTCCAGCAAACCATCTTGCAACTCTCCTCTGGCTTTTGCACAAAACTGCTACAATGTATCTACAGCCATCTCAATGATTCACCTTTGACTCTACTGTATCATCCTGTAACATTAATAATAAATATCCATATCTGATATGATTTTTGTTCACATAGTAACTTTTTTTCAACTTTGTTAAATTGTAAGCTCTCACACTGTATTTCTTTCACCACCCTCTCCCCACCCCCTTCACACCTTCATATCTGTCTGCAAAAAATGCTCCTTTTAAAATGCATAAATACTGGGCTA
The DNA here is from genome assembly GCA_027410445.1 of Discoglossus pictus. Classification (NCBI taxonomy): domain Eukaryota; kingdom Metazoa; phylum Chordata; class Amphibia; order Anura; family Alytidae; genus Discoglossus; species Discoglossus pictus. The sequence goes on along the minus strand of CM050172.1, from coordinate 65,007,274 downwards.
GTTCTAAACTATATCTCACTACCTCTTCTCTTTTCCAGCCTCCAGCAACCATCTTGCAACTCTCCTCTGGCTTTTTGCACACACTGCTACAAGGTATCTACAGCCATCTCAATGATTCACCTTTGACTCTACTTGTATCATCCTGTAACATTAATTATGAATATCCATATCTGATATGATTTTGTTCACAATAGTAACTTTTTTCAAACTTTGTTAAATTGTAAGCTCTCACACTGTATTTCTTCACCACACTCTCCCCACCCCCTTCACAACCTTCATATCTGTCTGCACAAAATGCTCCTTTTAAATGCATAAATACTGGGCTAGTTCCAAAACTATATCTCCACTACCTCTTCTCTGTTTCCAGCCTCCAGCAACCATCTTGCAACTCTCCTCTGGCTTTTGCACACACTGCTACAAGGTATCTACAGCCATCTCAATGATTCACCTTGACTCTACTGTATCATCCTGTAACATTAATTATGAGATATCCATATCTGAGTATGATTTTTGTTCACATAGTAGACTTTTTTTGCAACTTTGTTAAATTGTAAGCTCTCACACTGTATTTCTTCACCACCCTCTCCCCAACTCCCTTACATCACACCTTCATATCTGTCTGCACAAAATGCTCCTTTAAAATGCATAAATACTGTGCTAGTTCCAAACTATATCTCACTACCGTCTTCTCTGTTCCAGCCTCCAGCAACCATCTTGCAACTCTCCTCTGGCTTTTGCACAAACTGCTACAAGGGTATCTACAGCCATTCTCAATGATTCACCTTTGAGCTCTACTGTATCATCCTGGTAACATTAGATAATAAATTATCCATATCTGATATGATTTTTGGTTCACATAGTAACTTTTTTTTCAACTTGTTAAATTGTAAGCTCTCACACTGTATTTCTTCACCACCCTCTCCCCACCGCCCTTCACACCTTCATATCTGTCTGCAAAAAATGCTCCTTTTAAATGCATAAATACTGGGCTAGTTTCCAAACTATATCTCACTACCGTACTTCTCTGTTCCAGCCTCCAGCAACCATCTTGCAACTCTCCTCTGGCTTTTGCACACACTTGCTACAAGGTATCTACAGCCATCTCAATGATTCACCTTTGACTCTACTGTATCATCCTGTAACATTAATTATGGAATATCCATATCTGATATGATTTTTGTTCACACTAGTAAACTTTTTTAAACTTTGTTAAATTGGTAAGCTCTCACACTGTATTGCTTCACCACCCTCTCCCCACTCCCTTCACACCTTCATATCTGTCTGCAAAAAATGCTCCTTTTAAATGCATAAATACTGGGCTAGTTCCAAAACTATATCCTCACTACCTTCTTCTCTGTTCCAGCCTCCAGCAACCATCTTGCAACTCTCCTCTCGGCTTTTGCACAAACTGCTGACAAGGTATCTACAGCCATCTCAATGATTCACCTTTGACTCTACTGTATCATCCTGTAACATTAATAATTAAATATCCATATCTGATATGATTTTTGTTCACATAGTAACTTTTTTTCAACTTGTTAAATTGTAAGCTCTCACACTGTATTTCTTCACCACCCTCTCCCCACCCCCTTCACACCCTTCATATCTGTCTGCACAAAATGCTCCTTTTAAATGCATAAATACTGGGCTAGTTCCAAACTATATCTCACCACCCTCTTCTCTGTTTCCAGCCTCCAGCAACCATCTTGCAACTCTCCTCTGGCTTTTGCACACACTGCTACAAGGTATCTACAGCCATCTCAATGATTCACCTTTGACCTCTACTGTATCATCCTGTAACATTAATTATGGAAATATCCATATCTGATATGATTTTTGTTCACATAGTAACTTTTTTTCAACTTTGTTAAATTGTAAGCTCTCACACTGTATTTCTTCACCACACTCTCCCCACCCCCCTTCACACCTTCAGTATCTGTCTGCACAAAATGCTCCTTTTAAATGCATAAATACTGGGCTAGTTTCCAAACTATATCTCACTACCTCTTCTCTGTTCCAGCCTCCAGCAACCATCTTGCAACTCTCCTCTGGCTTTTGCACCACACTGCTTACAAGGGTATCTACAGCCATCGCAATGATTCACCTTTGACTCTACTGTATACATCCTGTAACATTAATTATGAATTATCCATATCTGATATGATTTTTGTTCACATAGTAACTTTTTTTTCAACTTTGTTAAATTGTAAGCTCTCACACTGTATTTCTTCACCACCCTCGTCCCCACCTCCTTCAAACCTTCATATCTGTCTGCACAAAATGCTCCTTTAAAATGCATAAATAACTGGGCTAGTTCCAAACTATATCTCACTACCTCTTCTCTGTTCCAGCCTCCAGCAACCATCCTGCAACTCTCCTCTGGCTTTTGCACACACTGCAACGACAAGGTATCTACAGCCATCTCAATGATTCACCTTTGACTCTACTGTATCAACCTGTAACATTAATAATAAATATCCATATCTGATATGATTTTTGTTCACATAGTAACTTTTTTCAACTTTGTTAAATTGTAAGCTCTCACACTGTATTTCTTCACCACCCTCTCCCCACCCCCTTCACACCTCATATCGGTCTGCAAAAAAGTGCTCCTTTTAAATGCATAAATACTGGGCTAGTTCCAAACTATATCTCACTACCTCTTCTCTGTTCCAGCCTCCAGCAACCATCTTGCAACTCTCCTCTGGCTTTTGCACACACTGCTACAAGGGTATCTACAGCCATTTCAATGATTCACCTTTGACTCTACTGTATCATCCTGTAACATTAATTATGAATATCCATATCTGATATGTATTTTTGTTCACATAGTAACTTTTTTCAACTTTGTTAAATTGTAAGCTCTCACACTGTATTTCTTCACCACCCTCTCCCCACTCCCTTCACACCTTCATATCTGTCTGCACAAAATGCTCCTTTTAAAATGCATAAATACTGTGCTAGTTCCAAACTATATCTCACTACCTCTTCTCTGTTCCAGCCTCCAGCAACCATCCTTGCAACTCTCCTCTGGCTTTTGCACAAACTGCTACAAGGTATCTACAGCCATCTCAATGATTCACCTTTGGACATCTACTGTATCATCCTGTAACATTAATAATAAGATATCCATATCTTATATGATTTTTGTTCACATAGTAACTTTTTTTCAACTTTGTTAAATTGTAAGCTCTCACACTGTATTTCTTCCACCACGCCTCATCCCCACCATGCCCTTGACTACACCTTCATATCCTGTCTTGCACAAAATGCTCCTTTTAAATGCATAAATACTGGGCTAGTTCCAAACTATATCTCACTACCTTCTTCTGCTGTTCCAGCCTCCAGCAACCATCCTGGCAACTATCCTCTGGCTTTTGCACACACTGCTACAAGGTATCTACAGCCATCTCAATGATTCACCTTTGACTCTACGTATCATCCTGTAACATTAATAATAAATATCCATATCTGATATGATTTTTGTTCACATAGTAAGCTTTTTTTTCAACTTTTGTTAAATTGTAAGCTCTCACACTGTATTTCTTCACCACCCTCTCCCCACTTCCCTTCACACCTTCATATCTGTCCTGCACAAAATGCTCCTTTTAAATGCATAAATACTGGTGCTAGTTCCAAACTATATCTCACTACCTCTTCTCTGTTCCAGCCTCCAGCAACCATCTTGCAACTCTCCTCTGGCTTTTGCACAAACTGCTACAGAGGGTATCTACAGCCATCTCAATGATTCACCTTTGACTCTACTGTATCATCCTGTAACATTAATAATAAATATCCATATCTGATATGATTTTTGTTCACATAGTAACATTTTTTCAACTTTGTTAAATTGTAAGCTCTCACTACTGTATTTCTTCACCACCCTCTCCCCAGCTCCCCTTCACACCTTCATATCTGTCTGCAAAAAATGCTCCTTTTAAATGCATAAATACTGGGCTAGTTTCCAAACTATATCTCACTAACCTCTTCTCTGTTCCAGCCTCCAGCAACCATCTGTGCAACTCTCCTCTGGCTTTTGCACACACTGCTACAAGGTATCTACAGCCATCTCAATGATTCACCTTTGACTCTAACTGTATCATCCTGTAACATTAATTATGAATATCCATATCTGATATGATTTTTGTTCACATAGTAACTTTTTTTCAACTTTGTTAAATTGTTAAGCTCTCACACTGTATTGCTTCACCACCCTCTCCCCACGCCCTTCACACCTTCATATCTGTCTGCACAAAATGCTCCTTTTAAGATGCATAAATACTGGCTAGTTCCAAACTATATCTCACTACCTCTTCTCTGTTCCAGCCTCCAGCAACCATCTTGCAACTCTCCTCTGCTTTTGCACAAACAGCTACAAGGTATCTACAGCCATCTCAATGATTCACCTTTGACTCTACTGGTATCATCCTGTAACATTAATAATAAAATATCCATATCTGATATGATTTTTGTTCACATAGTAACTTTTTTTCAACTTTGTTTAAATTGTAAGCTCGTCACACTGTATTCTTCACCACCCTCTCCCCACCCCCTTCACACCTTCATATCTGTCCTGCACAAAATGCTCCTTTAAATGCATAATTACTGGGCTAGTTCCAAACTATATCTCACTACCTCTTCTCTGTTCCAGCCTCCAGCAACCATCTTGCAACTCTCCTCTGGCTTTTGCACACACTGCTACAAGGTATCTACAGCCATCTCAATGATTCACCTTTGACTCTACTGTATCATCCTGTAACATTAATTATGAATATCCATATCTGATAGGATTTTTGTTCACATAGTAACTTTTTTTCAACTTTGTTAAATTGTAAGCTCTCACACTGTATTTCTTCACCACACTCTCCCCACCCCCTTCACACCTTCATATCTGTCGTGCACAAAATGCTCCTTTTAAATGCATAAATACTGGGCTAGTTCCAAACTATATCTCACTACCTCTTCTCTGTTCCAGCCTCCAGCAACCATCTTGCAACTCTCCTCTGGCTTTTGCACACACTGCTACAAGGGTATCTACAGCCATCGCAATGATTCACCTTGACTCTACTGTATCATCCTGTAACATTAATTATGAATATCCATATCTGATATGATTTTTGTTCACATAGTAACTTTTTTTCAACTTTGTTAAATTGTAAGCTCTCACTACTGTATTTCTTCACCACCCTCTACCCACCAATCCTTCAAACCTTCATATCTGTCTGCACAAAATGCTCCTTTAAAATGCATAAATACTGGGGCTAGTTCCAAACTATATCTCACTACCTCTTCTCTGTTCCAGCCTCCAGCAACCATCCTGCAACTCTCCTCTGGCTTTTGCACACACTGCTACAAGGTATCTACAGCCATCTCAATGATTCACCTTTGACTCTACTGTATCAACCTGTAACATTAATAATAAAATATCCATATCTGATATGATTTTTGTTCACATAGTAACTTTTTTTTCAACTTTTGTTAAATTGTAAGCTCTCACACTGTATTTCTTCACCACCCTCTCCCCACCTCCCTTCACACCTTCATATCTGTCTGCAAAAAATGCTCCTTTTAAATGCATAAATACTGGGCTAGTTCCAAACTATATCTCACTACCTCTTCTCTGTTCCAGCCTCCAGCAACCATCTTGCAACTCTCCTCTGGCTTTTGCACACACTGCTACAAGGTATCTACAGCCATTTCAATGATTCACCTTTGACTCTACTGTATCATCCTGTAACATTAATTATGAATATTCCATATCTGATATGATTTTGTTCACATAGTAACTTTTTTTCAACTTTGTTAAATTGTAAGCTCTCACAACTGTATTTCTTCACCACCCTCATCCCCACTCCCCTTCACATACCTTCATATCTGTCTGCACAAAATGCTCCTTTTAAATGCATAAATACTGTGCTAGTTTCCAAACTATATCTCACTACCTCTTCTCTGTTCCTGCCTCCAGCAACCATCTTGCAACTCTCCTCTGCTTTTGCACAAACTGCTACAAGGGTATCTACATGCCATCTCAATGATTCACCTTTGAACTCTACTGGTATCATCCTGTAACATTAATAATAAATATCCATATCGTGATATGATTTTTGTTCACATAGTAACTTTTTTCAACTTTGTTAAATTGTAAGCTCTCACACTGTATTTCTTCACCACCCTCTCCCCACCCCCTTCACACCTTCATATCTGTCTGCACAAAATGCTCCTTTTAAATGCATAAATACTCGGGCTAGTTCCAAACTATATCTCACTACCTCTCTCTGTTTCCAGCCTCCAGCAACCATCCTGCAACTATCCTCTGGCTTTTGCACACACTGCTACAAGGGTATCTACAGCCATCTCAATGATTCACCTTTGACTCTACTGTATCATCCTGTAACATTAATTATGAATATCCATATCTGATATGATTTTTGTTCACATAGTAACTTTTTTTCAGACTTTGTTAAATTGTAAGCTCTCACAACTGTATTTCTTCACCACACTCTCCCCACCTCCTTCACACCTTCATATCTGTCTGCACAAAATGCTCCTTTAAAATGCATAAATACTGGGCTAGTTCCAAACTATATCTCACTACCTCTTCTCTGTTCCAGCCTCCAGCAACCATCCTGCAACTCTCCTCTGGCTTTTGCACACACTGCTACAAGGTATCTACAGCCATCTCAATGATTCACCTTTGACTCTACTGTATCATCCTGTAACATTAATAATAAATATCCATATCTGATATGATTTTTGTTCACATAGTAACTTTTTTTCAACTTTGTTAAATTGTAAAGCTCTCACACTTGTATTTTCTTCACCACACTCTCCCCACCTTCCCTTGCACACCTTCATATCTGTCTGCACAAAATGCTCCTTTTAAATGCATAAATACTGGGGGCTAGTTCCAAACTATATCTCACTACCTCTTTCTCTGTTCCAGCCTCCAGCAACCATCTTGGCAACTCTCCTCTGGCTTTTGCACACACTGCTACAAGGGTATCTACAGCCATCGCAATGATTCACCTTTGACTCTACTGTATCATCCTGTAACATTAATAATAAATATCCATATCTGATATGATTTTTGTTCACATAGTAACTTTTTTTCAACTTTGTTAAATTGTAAGCTCTCACACTGTATTTCTTCACCACCCTCTCCCCACTCCCTTCACACCTTCATATCTGTCTGCACAAAATGCTCCTTTTAAATGCTAAATACTGTGCTAGTTCCAAACGTATATCTCACTACCTCTTCTCTGTTCCAGCCTCCAGCAACCATCTTGCAACTCTCCTCTGGGCTTTTGCACAAACTGCTACAAGGTATCTACAGCCATCTCAATGATTCACCTTTGACTCTACTGTATCATCCTGTAACATTAATAATAAAGTATCCATATCTGATATGATTTTTTGTTCACATAGTAACTTTTTTTCAACTTTGTTAAATTGTAAGCTCTCACACTGTATTTCTTCACCACCCTCTCCCCACCACCCTTCACACCTTCATATCTGTCTGCAAAAAATGCTCCTTTTAAATGCATAAATACTGGGCTAGTTCCAAACTATATCTCACTAACTCTCTCTGTTCCAGCCTCCAGCAACCATCTTGCAACTCTCCTCTGGCGTTTTGCACACACTGCTACAAGGTATCTACAGCCATCTCAATGATTCACCTTTGACTCTACTGTATCATCCTGTAACATTAATTATGAATATCCATATCTGATATGATTTTTGTTCACATAGTAACTTTTTTCAACTTTGTTAAATTGTAAGCTCTCACACTGTATTGCTTCACCACCCTCTCCCCACTCCCCTTCACACCTTCATATCTGTCTGCACAAAATGCTCCTTTTAAATGCATAAATACTGGGCTAGTTCCAAACTATATCTCACTACCTCTTCTCTGTTCCAGCCTCCAGCAACCATCTTGCAACTCTCCTCTGGGCTTTGCACAAACTGCATACAAGGGTATCTACAGCCATCTCAATGATTCACCTTTGACTCTACTGTATCATCCTGTAAACATTAATAATAAATATCCATATCTGATATGATTTTTGTTCACATAGTAACTTTTTTTCAACTTTGTTTAAATTGTAAGCTCTCACACTGTATTTCTTCACCACCCTCTCCTCCCCACCCCCTTCACAACCTTCATAATCTGTCTGCACAAAATGCTCCTTTAAATGCATAAATACTGGGCTAGTTCCAAACTATATCTCACTACCGTCTTCTCTGTTCCAGCCTCCAGCAACCATCTTGCAACTCTCCTCTGCTTTTGCACACACTGCTACAAGGTATCTACAGCCATCTCAATGATTCACCTTTGACTCTACTGTATCATCCTGTAACATTAATTATGAATATCCATATCTGATAGGATTTTTGTTCACATAGTAACTTTTTTTCAACTTTGTTAAATTGTAAGCTCTCACACTGTATTTCTTCACCACACTCTCCCCACCCCCTTCACACCTTCATATCTGTCTGCACAAAATGCTCCTTTTAAATGCATAAATACTGGGCTAGTTCCAAACTATATCTCACTACCTCTTCTCTGTTCCAGCCTCCAGCAACCATCTTGCAAACTCTCCTCTGGCTTTTGGCACACACTGCTACAAGGTATCTTACAACCATCTCAATGATTCACCTTTGACTCTAGCTGTATCATCCTGTAACATTAATTATGAATATCCATATCTGATATGATTTTGTTCAGCATAGTAAACTTTTTTTCAACTTTGTTAAATTGTAAGCTCTCACACGGTGTATTTCTTCACCACCCTCTCCCCAGCCTCCTTCAAAGCCTTCATATCTGTCTGCACAAAATGCTCCTTTAAAATGCATAAATACTGGGCTAGTTCCAAACTATATCTCACTACCTCTTCTCTGTTCCAGCTCCAGCAACCATCCTGCAACTCTCCTCTGGCTTTTGCAACACACTGCTACATAGGTATCTACAGCCATCTCAATGATTCACCTTTGACTCTACTGTATCAACCTGTAACATTAATAATAAATATCCATATCTGATATGATTTTTGTTCACATAGTAACTTTTTTTCAACTTTGTTAAATTGTATAAGCTCTCACACTGTATTTCTTCACCACCCCTCTCCCCACCCCCTTCACACCTTCATATCTGTCTGCAAAAAATTGCTCCTTTTAAATGCATAAATACTGGGCTAGTTCCAAACTATATCTCACTACCTCTTCTCTGTTCCAGCCTCCAGCAACCATCTTGCAACTCTCCTCTGGCTTTTGCACACACTGCTACAAGGGTATCTACAGCCATTTCAATGATTTCACCTTTTGACTCTACTGTATCATCCTGTAACATTAATTATGAATATCCATATCTGATATATTTTGTTCACATAGTAACTTTTTTTCAACTTGTTAAATTGTAAAGCTCTCACACTGTATTCTTGCACCACCCTCTCTCCCACTCCCTTCACACCTTCATATCTGTCTGGCACAAAATGCTCCTTTTAAATGCATAAATACTGTGCTTGTTCCAAACTATATCTCACTACCTCTTCTCTGTTCCAGCCTCCAGCAGACCATCTTGCAAACTCTCCTCTGGCTTTTGCACAAGACTGCTACAAGGTATCTACAGCCATCTCAATGATTCACCTTTGACTCTACTGTATCATCCTTAACATTAATAATAAATATCCATATCTGATATGATTTTTGTTCACATAGTAATTTTTTTCAACTTTGTTAAATTGTAGAGCTCTCACACTGGTATTTCTTCACCACCCTCTCCCCACACCCCCTTCACACCTTCATATCTGTCTGCACAAAATGCTCCTGTTAAATGCATAAATACTGGGGCTAGTTCCAAACTATATCTCACTACCTCTTCTCTGTTCCAGCCTCCAGCAACCATCCTGCAACTATCCTCTGGCTTTTGCACACACTGCTACAAGGTATCTACAGCCATCGCAATGATTCACCTTTGAACTCTACTGTATCATCCTGTAACATTAATTATGAATATCCATATCTGATATGATTTTTGTTCACATAGTAACTTTTTTTCAACTTTGTTAAATTGTAAGCTCTCACACTGTATTTCTTCACCACCCTCTCCCCACCTCCTACACACCTTCATATCTGTCTGCACAAAATGCTCCTTTAAAATGCATAAATACTGGGCTAGTTCCAAACTATATCTCACTACCTTCTTCTCTGTTCCAGCCTCTCAGCAACCATCCTGCAACTCTCCTCTGGGCTTTTGCACACACTGCTACAAGGTATCTACAGGCCATCTCAATGATTCACCTTTGACTCTACTGTATCATCCTGTAACATTAATAATAAATATCCATATCTGATATATTTTGTTCACAATAGTAACTTTTTTTCAACTTTGTGTAAATTGTAAGCTCTCACACTGTATTTCTTCACCACCCTCTCCCCACTGATCCCTTCACACCTTCATATCAGTCTGCACAAAAGTGCTCCTTTTAAATGCATAAATAGCTGGGCTAAGTTCCTAACTATATCTCACTACCTCTTCTCTGTTCCACCTCCAGCAACCATCTTGCAACTCTCCTCTGGCTTTTGCATACACTGCTACAAGGTATCTACCACAGCCATGCTCAATGATCACCTTGACTCTACTGTATCATCCTGTAATCATTAATAATAAATATCCATATCTGATATGATTTTTGTTCACATAGTAACTTTTTGTCAACTTTGTTAAATTGTAAGCTCTTCACACTGTATTTCTTCACCACCCTCTCCCCACCACCCTTCACACCTTCATATCTGTCTGCACAAAATGCTCCTTTTAAATGCATAAATACTGGGCTAGTTCCAAACTATATCTCACTACCTCTTCTCTGTCTCAGCCTCCAGCATCAGACCATCTTGCAACTCTCCTCTGGCTTTGCACACACTGCTACAAGGTATTCTACAGCCATCTCAGATGATTCACCTTTGACTCTACTGTATCAACCTGTAACATTAATAATAAATATCCATATCTGATTATGAGTTTTTTGTTCACATAGTAACTTTTTTTCAACTTTGTTAAATTGTATAGCTCTCACACTGTATTTCTTCACCACCCTCTCCCCACCCCCTTCACACCTTCATATCTGTCTGCAAAAAATTGCTCCTTTTAAATGCATAAATACTGGGCTATTCCAAACTATATCTCACTACCTCTTTACTCTGTTCCACGCCTCCAGCAGACCATCTTGCAACTCTCCTCTGGGCTTTTGCACACACTTGCTACAAGGAATCTACAGCCATCTCAATGATTCACCTTTGACTCTACTGTGTATCATCCTGTAACATTAATTATGAATATCCATATCTGGATATGATTTTTGGTTCACATAGTAACTTTTTTTCAACTTTGTTAAATTGTAAGCTCTCACACTGTATTGCTTCACCACCTCTCTCCCCACTATCCCTTCACACCTTCATATCTGTCTGGCACAAAAATGCTCCTTTAAAATGCATAAATACTGGGCTAGTTTCCAAACTATATCTCACTACCTCTTCTCTGTTCCAGCCTCCAGCAACCATCTTGCAACTCTCCTCTGCTTTTGGCACAAACTGCTACAAGGTATCTACAGCCATCTCAATGATTCACCTTTGACTCTACTGTATCATCCTGTAACATTAATAATAAATATCCATATCTGATATGATTTTTGTTCACTATAGTAACTTTTTTTCAACTTTGTTAAATTGTAAGCTCTCACACTGTATTTCTTCACCACCCTCTCCCCACCCCCTTCACACCTTCATATCTGTCTGCACAAAATGCTCCTTTTAAATGCATAAATACTGGGCTAGTTTCCAAACTATATCTCACTACCTCTTCTCTGTTCCAGCCTCCAGCAACCATCTTGCAACTCTCCTCTGGCTTTTGCACACACTGCGTACAAGGTATCTACAGCCATCTCAATGATTCACCTTTGACTCTACTGTAGTCATCCTGTAACATTAATTATGAATATCCATATCTGATAGGATTTTTGTTCACAATAGTAAACTTTTTTTCAACTTTTGTTAAATTGTAAGCTCTCACACTGTATTTCTTCACCACACTCTCCCCACCCCCTTCACACTCTTCATATCTGTCTGCACAAAATGCTCCTTTAAATGCATAAATACTGGGGGCTAGGTCCAAACTATATCTCACTACCTCTTCTCTGTTCCAGCCTCCAGCAACCATCTTGCAACTCTCCTCTGGCTTTTGCACACACTGCTACAAGGTATCTACAGCCATCGCAATATTCACCTTTGACTCTACTGTATCATCCTGTAACATTAATTATTAATATCCATATCTGATATATTTTTTGTTCACATAGTAACTTTTTTTCAACTTTGTTAAATTGTAAGCTCTCTACACTGTATTTCTTCACCACCCTCTCCCCACCTCCTTCAAACCTTCATATCTGTCTGCACAAAAATGCTCCTTTAAGAAATGGCATAAATACTGGGGCTAGTTCCAAACTATATCTCACTACCTCTTCTCTGTTTCCAGCCTCCAGCAACCATCCTGCAACTCTCCTCTGGCTTTTGCACACACTGCTACAAGGTATCTACAGCCATCTCAATGATTCACGCTTTGACTCTACAGTATCAACCTGTAACATTAATATAAATATTCCATATGCTGAGTATGATTTTTGTTCACATAGTACTTTTTTTCAACTTTGTTAAAATTGTAAGCTCTCACACTGTAATCTTCACCACCCTCATCCCCACCCCCTTCACACCTTCATATCGTGTCTGCAAAAAAATGCTCCTTTTAAATGCATAAATACTGGGCTAGTTCCAAACTATATCTCACTACCTCTTCTCTGTTCCATCCCTCAGCAACCATCTTGGCAACTCTCCTCTGGCTTTTGCACACACTGCTACAAGGTATCTACAGCCAATTTCATATGATTCACCTTTGACTCTACTGTATCATACTGTATAACATTAATTTTATGAATATCCATATCTGATATGATTTTTGTTCACATAGTAACTTTTTTTCAACTTTGTAAATTGTAAGCTCTCACACTGTATTCTTCACCACCCTCCCCCCACTCCCTTCACACCTTCATATCTGTCTGCACAAAATGCACCCTTTTAAATGCATAAATACTGTGCTAGTTCCAAACTAAATCTCACTACCTCTTCTCTGTTCCACCTCCACAACCATCTTGCAACTCTCCTCTGGCTTTTGCACAAACTGCTACAAGGTATCTACAGCCATCGTCAATGATTCACCTTTGACTCTACTGTATCATCCTGTAACAATTAATAATAAATATCCATACAGATATGATTGTTTGTTCACATAGTAACTTTTTTTCAACTTTGTTTAATTGTAAGCTCTCACACTGTATTTTCTTGCACCACCCTCTCCCCCACCCCCTTCACACCTTCATATCTGTCTGCACAAAATGCTCCTTTTAAATGCATAAATACTGGTCTAGTTCAAACTATATCTCACTACCTCTTCTCTTGTTCCAGCCTCCAGCAACCATCCTGCAACTATCTCTGGCTTTTGCACACACTGCAACAAGGTATCTACAGCCATCTCAATGATTCACCTTGACTCTACTGTATCATCCTGTAACATTAATTATGAATATCCATATCCTGATAGTGATTTTTGTTCACATAGTAACTTTTTTTCAACTTTGTTAAATTGTAAGCTCTCACAGCTGTATTTCTTCACCCACCTCTCTCCCCGACCCTCCTTCACACCTTCATATCTGTTCTGCACAAAATGCTCCTTTAAAATGCATAAATACTGGGCTAGTTCCAAACTATATCTCACTACCTCTTCTCTGTTCCAGCCTCCAGCAACCATCCTGCAACTCTCCCTCCTGGCTTTTGCACACACTGCTACAGAGGTAGTCTACAGCCATCTCAATGATTCACCTTTGACTCTACTGTATCATCCTGTAACATTAATAATAAATATCCATATCTGATATGATTTTGTTCACATAGGTAACTTTTTTTCAACTTTTGTTAAATTGTAAGCTCTCACACTGTATTTCTTCTACACACCCTCTCCCCACTCCCTTCACACCTTCATATCTTGTCTGCACAAAAATGCTCCCTTTTAAATGCATAAATACTGGGCTAGTTCCAGAACTATATCTCACTACCCTTCTCTCTGTTCCAGCCTCCAGCAACCATCTTGCAACTCTCCTCTGGCTTTTGCATAACACTGCTACAAGGTATCTACAGCCATCTCAATGATTCACCTTTGACTCTACTGTATCATCCTGTAACATTAATAATAAATATCCATATCTGATATGATTTTGTTCACATAGTAACATTTTTGTCAACTTTGTTAAATTGTAGAGCTCTCACACTGTATGTCTTCACCACCCTCTCCCACCCCCTTCACACCTTCATATCCTGTCTGCACAAATGCTCCTTTTAAATGCATAAATACTGGGCTAGTTCCAAACTATATCTCACTACCTCTCTCTGTTCCAGCCTCCAGTCAACCATCTTGCAACTCTCCTCTGGCTTTTGCACACACTGCTACAAGGGTATCTACAGCCATCTCAATGATTCACCTTTGACTCTACGGTATCAACCTGTATCATTAATAATAAATATCCATATCTGATATGATTTTTGTTCACATAGTAACTTTTTTTCTAACTTTGGTTAAATATGTAAGCTCTCACACTGTATTTCTTCACCACCCTAGTCCCCCACCCCCTTCACACCTTCATATCTGTCTGCAAAAATGCTCCTTTTAAATGCATAAATACTGGGCTAGTTCAAACTATATCTCACTACCTCTTCTCTGTTCCACTCCTCCAGCAACCATCTTGCAACTCTCCTCTGGGCTTTTGCACACACTGGCTACAAGGTATCTACAGCCATCTCAATGAATCACCTTTGACTCTACTGTATCATCCTGTAACATTAATATGAATATCAATATCTGGATATGAATTTTTGTTCACATAGTAACTTTTTTTCAACTTTGTTAAATTGAAGCTCTCACACTGTATTTCTTCACCACCCTCTCCCCACTCCCTTCACACCTTCATATCTGTCTGGCACAAAAAGCTGCTCCTTTTAAATGCATAAAATACTGGGCTAGTTCCAAACTATTATCTTACTACCTCTTCTCTGTTCCAGCCTCCAGCAACCATCTTGCAACTCTCCCCTGGCTTTTGCACACACTTGCTACAAGGTATCTACAGCCATCTCAATGATTTCACCCTTTTTGGGGGGACTCTACTGTATCATCCTGTAACATTAATAATATAAATATCCATATCTGATATGATTTTTGTTCACATAGTAACTTTTTTTCAAGCTTTGTTAAATTGTTAGCTCTCACACTGTATTTCTTCACCACCCTCTCCCCACACGCCCTTCACACCTTCATATCTGTCTGCACAAAATGCTCCTTTTAAATGCATAAATAGCTGGGCTAGTTTCCAAACTATATCTCACTACCTCTTCTCTGTTCCAGCCTCCAGCAACCATCTTGCAGACTCTCTCTCTGGCTTTGCACACACTGCTACAAGGTATCTACAGGCCATCTCAATGATTCACCTTTGACTCTACTGTATCATCCTGTAACATTAATTATGAATATCCATATCTATATGATTTTTGTTCAGCATAGTAACTTTTTTTTCAACTTTGTTAAATTGTAAGCTCTCACACTGTATTTCTTCTTCACCACCCGCTCCCCACTCCCTTCACAGCCTTCATATCTGTCTGCACAAAAGTGCTGCCTTTTAAATGCATAAATACTGGGCTAGTTCCAAACTATATCTTACTACCTCTTCTCTGTTCCAGCCTCCAGCAACCATCTGCAACTCTCCCCTGGCTTTTGGCACACACTGCTACAAGGTAGCTACAGCATCTCAATGATTCACCTTTGACTCTACTGTATCATCCTGTAACATTAATAATAAATATCCATATCTGATATGATTTTTGTTCACAATAGTAACTTTCTTCAACTTTGTTAAATTGTAAGCTCTCACACTGTATTTCTTCACCACCCTCTCCCCACCCCCTTCACACCTTCATATCTTGCTGCACAAAATGGCTCCTTTTAAATGCATAAATACTGGGCTAGGTTCCAAACTATATCTCAGACTACCTCTTCTCTGTCAGCCTTCCAGCAACCATCTTGCAACTCTCCTCTGGCTTTGCACACACTGCTACAAGGTATCTACAGCCATCTCAATGATTCAACCTTTGACTCTACGGTATCATCCTGTAACATTAATAATAAATATCCATATCTGAATATGATTTTTGTTCACATAGGTAACTTTTTTTTCAACTTTGTTAAATGGTAAGCTCTCACACTGTATTTCTTCACCACCCTCGTCCCCACCCCCTTCACACCTTCATATCTGTCTGCACAAAATGCTCCTTTTAAATGCATAAATACTGGGCTAGTTCCAAACTATATCTCACTACCTCTTCTCTGTTCCAGCCTCCAGCAACCATCTTGCAACTCTCCTCTGGCTTTTGCACACACTGCTACAAGGTATCTAACAGCCATCTCATGATTCACCTTTGACTCTACTGTATCAACCTATAACATTAGAGTAATAAAATATCCATATCTGATATGATTTTTTGTTCACAATAGTAACTTTTTTTCAACTTGGTTAAATTGTAAGCTCTCATACTGTATTTCTTCACCACCCTCTCCCACCCCTTCACACCTTCATATCTGTCTGCACAAAGATGCTGCCTTTAAAATGCAATAAATACTGGCTAGTTCCAAACTATATCTCACTACCTCTTCTCTGTTCCACCTCCAGCAACCATCTTGCAACTCTCCTCTAGGCTTTTGCACACACTGCTACAAGGTATCTACAGAGCCATCGTCAAATGATTCACCTTTGACTCTACTGGTATCATCCTGTAACATTAATTATGAATATCCATATCTGATATGATTTTTGTTCACATAGTAACTTTTTTTCAACTTTGTTAAATTGTAAGCTCTCACAATACTGTATTTCATCACCACCCTCTCCCCACCCCCTTCACACCTTCATATCTGTCTGCACAAAATGCTCCTTTAAATGCATAAATACTGGGCTAGTTCCAAACTATATCTCACTACCTCTTCTCTGTTCCAGCCTCCAGCAACCATCTTGCAACTCTCCTCTAGCTTTGCTTTCACACGACTGCTACAAGGATCTACAGCCATCGCAATGATTCACCTTTGACTCTACTGGTATCATCCTGTAACATTAATTATGATATCCATATCTGGATATGATTTTTGTTCACATAGTAACTTTTTTTCAACTTTGTTAAATTGTAAGGCTCTCACAGCTGTATTTCTTCACCACCCTCGTCCCCATAGTCTGTCTGCACAAAATGCTCCTTTAAAATGCATAAATACTGGGCTAGTTTCCAAACTATATCGCACTACCATCTTCTCTGTTCCAGCCCCAGCAACCATCCTGCAACTCTCCTCTGGCTTTTGCACACACTGCAACAAGGTATCTACAGCCATCTCAATGATTCACCTTTGACTCTACTGTATCTCAACCTGTAACATTAATAATAAATATCCATATCTGATATG
This sequence comes from Discoglossus pictus, assembly GCA_027410445.1. NCBI lineage: Eukaryota > Metazoa > Chordata > Amphibia > Anura > Alytidae > Discoglossus > Discoglossus pictus. Next base: position 64,989,681 of record CM050172.1, on the reverse strand, counting down.
ATTTTTGTTCACATAGTAACTTTTTTTCAACTTTGTTAAATTGTAAGCTCTCACACTGTATTTCTCACCACCCTCTCCCCCACCCCCTTCACAGCCTTCATATCTGTCTGCAAAAAGATGCTCCTTTTTAAATGCATAAATACTGGGCTAGTTTCCAAACTATATCTCACTACCTCTTCTCTGTTCCAGCCTCCAGCAACATCTTGGCAACTCTCCTCTGGCTTTTGCACACACTGCTACAAGGTATCTACAGCCATCTCAATATTCAACCTTTTGACTGCTACTGTATCATCCTTAACATTAATTATGAATATCCATATCTGATATGATTTTTGTTCACAATAGTAACTTTTTTCAACTTTGTTAAATTGTAAGCTCTCACACTGTATTTCTTCACCACCCTCTTCCCCACCGCCCTTTACACCTTCCATATCTGTCTGCAAAAAATGCTCCTTTTAAATGCATAAATACTGGGCTAGTTTCCAAACTATATCTCACTACCTCTTCTCTGTTCCAGCCTCCAAGCAACTATCTT
>CM050172.1:64875322-64963101 GCA_027410445.1 Discoglossus pictus | reverse complement strand
CGGGGGGCCTGATCTATGCAGATCGGGGACCCCCGCTGCAAGGGGTTAATGTGGGGGTGCTGCAGGGGTCCTGATAGAGACCCCTGCAGCATGGGGATGTGTATAGGGTGCAGGGGGGAGCCTCACGCTGCTGTCTCGGGCTGTTCCGAGGCAGCACGTAGAGGCTTTCGGATCCCTTGCGTGGACTTTTTGTCCACGTAGGGATTCTTACGATATGCGAGACTCGTGCATAGATTTAAGGCTACGTAGCTCTCTCGGAGCCTATTCTCGGCCATTTTCTCGCAGTCATATCGTAAAGCAGGCTGCGAGAGATTCGGTTCTCGCAAACAGCAGGAAAACTGCCTTTTGCGAGCACCGAGAGAACTACGAGGGAGAATTTAATAGGGCCCTATATCTCACTACCTCTTCTCTGTTCCAGCCTCCAGCAACCATCTTGCAACTCTCCTCTGGCTTTTGCACACACTGCTACAAGGTATCTACAGCCATCGCAATGATTCACCTTTGACTCTACTGTATCATCCTGTAACATTAATTATGAATATCCATATCTGATATGATTTTTGTTCACATAGTAACTTTTTTTCAACTTTGTTAAATTGTAAGCTCTCACACTGTATTTCTTCACCACCCTCTCCCCACCTCCTTCACACCTTCATATCTCTCTGCACAAAATGCTCCTTTAAAATGCATAAATACTGGGCTAGTTCCAAACTATATCTCATTACCTCTTCTCTGTTCCAGCCTCCAGCAACCATCCTGCAACTCTCCTCTGGCTTTTGCACACACTGCTACAAGGTATCTACAGCCATCTCAATGATTCACCTTTGACTCTACTGTATCAACCTGTAACATTAATAATAAATATCCATATCTGATATGATTTTTGTTCACATAGTAACTTTTTTTCAACTTTGTTAAATTGTAAGCTCTCACACTGTATTTCTTCACCACCCTCTCCCCACCCCCTTCACACCTTCATATCTGTCTGCAAAAAATGCTCCTTTTAAATGCATAAATACTGGGCTAGTTCCAAACTATATCTCACTACCTCTTCTCTGTTCCAGCCTCCAGCAACCATCTTGCAACTCTCCTCTGGCTTTTGCACACACTGCTACAAGGTATCTACAGCCATCTCAATGATTCACCTTTGACTCTACTGTATCATCCTGTAACATTAATTATGAATATCCATATCTGATATGATTTTTGTTCACATAGTAACTTTTTTTCAACTTTGTTAAATTGTAAGCTCTCACACTGTATTTCTTCACCACCCTCTCCCCACTCCCTTCACACCTTCATATCTGTCTGCACAAAATGCTCCTTTTAAATGCATAAATACTGTGCTAGTTCCAAACTATATCTCACTACCTCTTCTCTGTTCCAGCCTCCAGCAACCATCTTGCAACTCTCCTCTGGCTTTTGCACAAACTGCTACAAGGTATCTACAGCCATCTCAATGATTCACCTTTGACTCTACTGTATCATCCTGTAACATTAATAATAAATATCCATATCTGATATGATTTTTGTTCACATAGTAACTTTTTTTCAACTTTGTTAAATTGTAAGCTCTCACACTGTATTTCTTCACCACCCTCTCCCCACTCCCTTCACACCTTCATATCTGTCTGCACAAAATGCTCCTTTTAAATGCATAAATACTGTGCTAGTTCCAAACTATATCTCACTACCTCTTCTCTGTTCCAGCCTCCAGCAACCATCTTGCAACTCTCCTCTGGCTTTTGCACAAACTGCTACAAGGTATCTACAGCCATCTCAATGATTCACCTTTGACTCTACTGTATCATCCTGTAACATTAATAATAAATATCCATATCTGATATGATTTTTGTTCACATAGTAACTTTTTTTCAACTTTGTTAAATTGTAAGCTCTCACACTGTATTTCTTCACCACCCTCTCCCCACCCCCTTCACACCTTCATATCTGTCTGCAAAAAATGCTCCTTTTAAATGCATAAATACTGGGCTAGTTCCAAACTATATCTCACTACCTCTTCTCTGTTCCAGCCTCCAGCAACCATCTTGCAACTCTCCTCTGGCTTTTGCACACACTGCTACAAGGTATCTACAGCCATCTGAATGATTCACCTTTGACTCTACTGTATCATCCTGTAACATTAATTATGAATATCCATATCTGATATGATTTTTGTTCACATAGTAACTTTTTTTCAACTTTGTTAAATTGTAAGCTCTCACACTGTATTTCTTCACCACCCTCTCCCCACTCCCTTCACACCTTCATATCTGTCTGCACAAAATGCTCCTTTTAAATGCATAAATACTGTGCTAGTTCCAAACTATATCTCACTACCTCTTCTCTGTTCCAGCCTCCAGCAACCATCTTGCAACTCTCCTCTGGCTTTTGCACAAACTGCTACAAGGTATCTACAGCCATCTCAATGATTCACCTTTGACTCTACTGTATCATCCTGTAACATTAATAATAAATATCCATATCTGATATGATTTTTGTTCACATAGTAACTTTTTTTCAACTTTGTTAAATTGTAAGCTCTCACACTGTATTTCTTCACCACCCTCTCCCCACCCACTTCACACCTTCATATCTGTCTGCACAAAATGCTCCTTTTAAATGCATAAATACTGGGCTAGTTCCAAACTATATCTCACTACCTCTTCTCTGTTCCAGCCTCCAGCAACCATCTTGCAACTCTCCTCTGGCTTTTGCACACACTGCTACAAGGTATCTACAGCCATCTCAATGATTCACCTTTGACTCTACTGTATCATCCTGTAACATTAATTATGAATATCCATATCTGATATGATTTTTGTTCACATAGTAACTTTTTTTCAACTTTGTTAAATTGTAAGCTCTCACACTGTATTTCTTCACCACCCTCTCCCCACCCCCTTCACACCTTCATATCTGTCTGCACAAAATGCTCCTTTTAAATGCATAAATACTGGGCTAGTTCCAAACTATATCTCACTACCTCTTCTCTGTTCCAGCCTCCAGCAACCATCTTGCAACTCTCCTCTGGCTTTTGCACACACTGCTACAAGGTATCTACAGCCATCGCAATGATTCACCTTTGACTCTACTGTATCATCCTGTAACATTAATTATGAATATCCATATCTGATATGATTTTTGTTCACATAGTAACTTTTTTTCAACTTTGTTAAATTGTAAGCTCTCACACTGTATTTCTTCACCACCCTCTCCCCACTTCCTTCACACCTTCATATCTGTCTGCACAAAATGCTCCTTTAAAATGCATAAATACTGGGCTAGTTCCAAACTATATCTCACTACCTCTTCTCTGTTCCAGCCTCCAGCAACCATCTTGCAACTCTCCTCTGGCTTTTGCACACACTGCTACAAGGTATCTACAGCCATCGCAATGATTCACCTTTGACTCTACTGTATCATCCTGTAACATTAATTATGAATATCCATATCTGATATGATTTTTGTTCACATAGTAACTTTTTTTCAACTTTGTTAAATTGTAAGCTCTCACACTGTATTTCTTCACCACCCTCTCCCCACTCCTTCACACCTTCATATCTGTCTGCACAAAATGCTCCTTTTAAATGCATAAATACTGGGCTAGTTCCAAACTATATCTCACTACCTCTTCTCTGTTCCAGCCTCCAGCAACCATCCTGCAACTCTCCTCTGGCTTTTGCACACACTGCTACAAGGTATCTACAGCCATCTCAATGATTCACCTTTGACTCTACTGTATCATCCTGTAACATTAATTATGAATATCCATATCTGATATGATTTTTGTTCACATAGTAACTTTTTTTCAACTTTGTTAAATTGTAAGCTCTCACACTGTATTTCTTCACCACCCTCTCCCCACCCCCCTTCACACCTTCATATCTGTCTGCACAAAATGCTCCTTTTAAATGCATAAATACTGGGCTAGTTCCAAACTATATCTCACTACCTCTTCTCTGTTCCAGCCTCCAGCAACCATCTTGCAACTCTCCTCTGGCTTTTGCACACACTGCTACAAGGTATCTACAGCCATCTCAATGATTCACCTTTGACTCTACTGTATCAACCTGTAACATTAATAATAAATATCCATATCTGATATGATTTTTGTTCACATAGTAACTTTTTTTCAACTTTGTTAAATTGTAAGCTCTCATACTGTATTTCTTCACCACCCTCTCCCCACCCCTTCACACCTTCATATCTGTCTGCACAAAATGCTCCTTTTAAATGCATAAATACTGGGCTAGTTCCAAACTATATCTCACTACCTCTTCTCTGTTCCAGCCTCCAGCAACCATCTTGCAACTCTCCTCTGGCTTTTGCACACACTGCTACAAGGTATCTACAGCCATCTCAATGATTCACCTTTGACTCTACTGTATCATCCTGTAACATTAATTATGAATATCCATATCTGATATGATTTTTGTTCACATAGTAACTTTTTTTCAACTTTGTTAAATTGTAAGCTCTCACACTGTATTTCTTCACCACCCTCTCCCCACCCCCTTCACACCTTCATATCTGTCTGCACAAAATGCTCCTTTTAAATGCATAAATACTGGGCTAGTTCCAAACTATATCTCACTACCTCTTCTCTGTTCCAGCCTCCAGCAACCATCTTGCAACTCTCCTCTGGCTTTTGCACACACTGCTACAAGGTATCTACAGCCATCGCAATGATTCACCTTTGACTCTACTGTATCATCCTGTAACATTAATTATGAATATCCATATCTGATATGATTTTTGTTCACATAGTAACTTTTTTTCAACTTTGTTAAATTGTAAGCTCTCACACTGTATTTCTTCACCACCCTCTCCCCACTTCCTTCACACCTTCATATCTGTCTGCACAAAATGCTCCTTTAAAATGCATAAATACTGGGCTAGTTCCAAACTATATCTCACTACCTCTTCTCTGTTCCAGCCTCCAGCAACCATCTTGCAACTCTCCTCTGGCTTTTGCACACACTGCTACAAGGTATCTACAGCCATCGCAATGATTCACCTTTGACTCTACTGTATCATCCTGTAACATTAATTATGAATATCCATATCTGATATGATTTTTGTTCACATAGTAACTTTTTTTCAACTTTGTTAAATTGTAAGCTCTCACACTGTATTTCTTCACCACCCTCTCCCCACCTCCTTCACACCTTCATATCTGTCTGCACAAAATGCTCCTTTAAAATGCATAAATACTGGGCTAGTTCCAAACTATATCTCACTACCTCTTCTCTGTTCCAGCCTCCAGCAACCATCCTGCAACTCTCCTCTGGCTTTTGCACACACTGCTACAAGGTATCTACAGCCATCTCAATGATTCACCTTTGACTCTACTGTATCATCCTGTAACATTAATTATGAATATCCATATCTGATATGATTTTTGTTCACATAGTAACTTTTTTTCAACTTTGTTAAATTGTAAGCTCTCACACTGTATTTCTTCACCACCCTCTCCCCACTCCCTTCACACCTTCATATCTGTCTGCACAAAATGCTCCTTTTAAATGCATAAATACTGGGCTAGTTCCAAACTATATCTCACTACCTCTTCTCTGTTCCAGCCTCCAGCAACCATCTTGCAACTCTCCCCTGGCTTTTGCACACACTGCTACAAGGTATCTACAGCCATCTCAATGATTCACCTTTGACTCTACTGTATCAACCTGTAACATTAATAATAAATATCCATATCTGATATGATTTTTGTTCACATAGTAACTTTTTTTCAACTTTGTTAAATTGTAAGCTCTCATACTGTATTTCTTCACCACCCTCTCCCCACCCCTTCACACCTTCATATCTGTCTGCACAAAATGCTCCTTTAAAATGCATACATGCTGGGCTAGTTCCAAACTATATCTCACTACCTCTTCTCTGTTCCAGCCTCCAGCAACCATCTTGCAACTCTCCTCTGGCTTTTGCACACACTGCTACAAGGTATCTACAGCCATCTCAATGATTCACCTTTGACTCTACTGTATCATCCTGTAACATTAATTATGAATATCCATATCTGATATGATTTTTGTTCACATAGTAACTTTTTTTCAACTTTGTTAAATTGTAAGCTCTCACACTGTATTTCTTCACCACCCTCTCCCCACCCCCTTCACACCTTCATACCTGTCTGCACAAAATGCTCCTTTTAAATGCATAAATACTGGGCTAGTTCCAAACTATATCTCACTACCTCTTCTCTGTTCCAGCCTCCAGCAACCATCTTGCAAGCTCTCCTCTGGCTTTTGCACACACTGCTACAAGGTATCTACAGCCATCTCAATGATTCACCTTTGACTCTACTGTATCATCCTGTAACATTAATTATGAATATCCATATCTGATATGATTTTTGTTCACATAGTAACTTTTTTTCAACTTTGTTAAATTGTAAGCTCTCACACTGTATTTCTTCACCACCCTCTCCCCACTCCCTTCACACCTTCATATCTGTCTGCACAAAATGCTCCTTTTAAATGCATAAATACTGGGCTAGTTCCAAACTATATCTCACTACCTCTTCTCTGTTCCAGCCTCCAGCAACCATCTTGCAACTCTCCTCTGGCTTTTGCACACACTGCTACAAGGTATCTACAGCCATCTCAATGATTCACCTTTGACTCTACTGTATCATCCTGTAACATTAATAATAAATATCCATATCTGATATGATTTTTGTTCACATAGTAACTTTTTTTCAACTTTGTTAAATTGTAAGCTCTCACACTGTATTTCTTCACCACCCTCTCCCCACCCACTTCACACCTTCATATCTGTCTGCACAAAATGCTCCTTTTAAATGCATAAATACTGGGCTAGTTCCAAACTATATCTCACTACCTCTTCTCTGTTCCAGCCTCCAGCAACCATCTTGCAACTCTCCTCTGGCTTTTGCACACACTGCTACAAGGTATCTACAGCCATCTCAATGATTCACCTTTGACTCTACTGTATCATCCTGTAACATTAATTATGAATATCCATATCTGATATGATTTTTGTTCACATAGTAACTTTTTTTCAACTTTGTTAAATTGTAAGCTCTCACACTGTATTTCTTCACCACCCTCTCCCCACCCCCTTCACACCTTCATATCTGTCTGCACAAAATGCTCCTTTTAAATGCATAAATACTGGGCTAGTTCCAAACTATATCTCACTACCTCTTCTCTGTTCCAGCCTCCAGCAACCATCTTGCAACTCTCCTCTGGCTTTTGCACACACTGCTACAAGGTATCTACAGCCATCGCAATGATTCACCTTTGACTCTACTGTATCATCCTGTAACATTAATTATGAATATCCATATCTGATATGATTTTTGTTCACATAGTAACTTTTTTTCAACTTTGTTAAATTGTAAGCTCTCACACTGTATTTCTTCACCACCCTCTCCCCACCTCCTTCACACCTTCATATCTGTCTGCACAAAATGCTCCTTTAAAATGCATAAATACTGGGCTAGTTCCAAACTATATCTCACTACCTCTTCTCTGTTCCAGCCTCCAGCAACCATCCTGCAACTCTCCTCTGGCTTTTGCACACACTGCTACAAGGTATCTACAGCCATCTCAATGATTCACCTTTGACTCTACTGTATCATCCTGTAACATTAATTATGAATATCCATATCTGATATGATTTTTGTTCACATAGTAACTTTTTTTCAACTTTGTTAAATTGTAAGCTCTCACACTGTATTTCTTCACCACCCTCTCCCCACCCCCTTCACACCTTCATATCTGTCTGCACAAAATGCTCCTTTTAAATGCATAAATACTGGGCTAGTTCCAAACTATATCTCACTACCTCTTCTCTGTTCCAGCCTCCAGCAACCATCTTGCAACTCTCCTCTGGCTTTTGCACACACTGCTACAAGGTATCTACAGCCATCGCAATGATTCACCTTTGACTCTACTGTATCATCCTGTAACATTAATTATGAATATCCATATCTGATATGATTTTTGTTCACATAGTAACTTTTTTTCAACTTTGTTAAATTGTAAGCTCTCACACTGTATTTCTTCACCACCCTCTCCCCACCTCCTTCACACCTTCATATCTGTCTGCACAAAATGCTCCTTTAAAATGCATAAATACTGGGCTAGTTCCAAACTATATCTCACTACCTCTTCTCTGTTCCAGCCTCCAGCAACCATCCTGCAACTCTCCTCTGGCTTTTGCACACACTGCTACAAGGTATCTACAGCCATCTCAATGATTCACCTTTGACTCTACTGTATCAACCTGTAACATTAATTATGAATATCCATATCTGATATGATTTTTGTTCACATAGTAACTTTTTTTCAACTTTGTTAAATTGTAAGCTCTCACACTGTATTTCTTCACCACCCTCTCCCCACTCCCTTCACACCTTCATATCTGTCTGCACAAAATGCTCCTTTTAAATGCATAAATACTGGGCTAGTTCCAAACTATATCTCACTACCTCTTCTCTGTTCCAGCCTCCAGCAACCATCTTGCAACTCTCCCCTGGCTTTTGCACACACTGCTACAAGGTATCTACAGCCATCTCAATGATTCACCTTTGACTCTACTGTATCAACCTGTAACATTAATAATAAATATCCATATCTGATATGATTTTTGTTCACATAGTAACTTTTTTTCAACTTTGATAAATTGTAAGCTCTCATACTGTATTTCTTTACCACCCTCTCCCCACCCCTTCACACCTTCATATCTGTCTGCACAAAATGCTCCTTTAAAATGCATACATGCTGGGCTAGTTCCAAACTATATCTCACTACCTCTTCTCTGTTCCAGCCTCCAGCAACCATCTTGCAACTCTCCTCTGGCTTTTGCACACACTGCTACAAGGTATCTACAGCCATCTCAATGATTCACCTTTGACTCTACTGTATCATCCTGTAACATTAATTATGAATATCCATATCTGATATGATTTTTGTTCACATAGTAACTTTTTTTCAACTTTGTTAAATTGTAAGCTCTCACACTGTATTTCTTCACCACCCTCTCCCCACCCCCTTCACACCTTCATACCTGTCTGCACAAAATGCTCCTTTTAAATGCATAAATACTGGGCTAGTTCCAAACTATATCTCACTACCTCTTCTCTGTTCCAGCCTCCAGCAACCATCTTGCAAGTCTCCTCTGGCTTTTGCACACACTGCTACAAGGTATCTACAGCCATCTCAATGATTCACCTTTGACTCTACTGTATCATCCTGTAACATTAATTATGAATATCCATATCTGATATGATTTTTGTTCACATAGTAACTTTTTTTCAACTTTGTTAAATTGTAAGCTCTCACACTGTATTTCTTCACCACCCTCTCCCCACTCCCTTCACACCTTCATATCTGTCTGCACAAAATGCTCCTTTTAAATGCATAAATACTGGGCTAGTTCCAAACTATATCTCACTACCTCTTCTCTGTTCCAGCCTCCAGCAACCATCTTGCAACTCTCCTCTGGCTTTTGCACACACTGCTACAAGGTATCTACAGCCATCTCAATGATTCACCTTTGACTCTACTGTATCATCCTGTAACATTAATAATAAATATCCATATCTGATATGATTTTTGTTCACATAGTAACTTTTTTTCAACTTTGTTAAATTGTAAGCTCTCACACTGTATTTCTTCACCACCCTCTCCCCACCCCCTTCACACCTTCATATCTGTCTGCACAAAATGCTCCTTTTAAATGCATAAATACTGGGTTAGTTCCAAACTATATCTCACTACCTCTTCTCTGTTCCAGCCTCCAGCAACCATCTTGCAACTCTCCTCTGGCTTTTGCACACACTGCTACAAGGTATCTACAGCCATCTCAATGATTCACCTTTGACTCTACTGTATCAACCTGTAACATTAATAATAAATATCCATATCTGATATGATTTTTGTTCACATAGTAACTTTTTTCAACTTTGTTAAATTGTAAGCTCTCACACTGTATTTCTTCACCACCCTCTCCCCACCCCCTTCACACCTTCATATCTGTCTGCACAAAATGCTCCTTTTAAATGCATAAATACTGGGCTAGTTCCAAACTATATCTCACTACCTCTTCTCTGTTCCAGCCTCCAGCAACCATCTTGCAACTCTCCTCTGGCTTTTGCACACACTGCTACAAGGTATCTACAGCCATCTCAATGATTCACCTTTGACTCTACTGTATCAACCTGTAACATTAATAATAAATATCCATATTTGATATGATTTTTGTTCACATAGTAACTTTTTTTCAACTTTGTTAAATTGTAAGCTCTCACACTGTATTTCTTCACCACCCTCTCCCCACCCCCTTCACACCTTCATATCTGTCTGCAAAAAATGCTCCTTTTAAATGCATAAATACTGGGCTAGTTCCAAACTATATCTCACTACCTCTTCTCTGTTCCAGCCTCCAGCAACCATCTTGCAACTCTCCTCTGGCTTTTGCACACACTGCTACAAGGTATCTACAGCCATCTCAATGATTCACCTTTGACTCTACTGTATCATCCTGTAACATTAATTATGAATATCAATATCTGATATGATTTTTGTTCACATAGTAACTTTTTTTCAACTTTGTTAAATTGTAAGCTCTCACACTGTATTTCTTCACCACCCTCTCCCCACTCCCTTCACACCTTCATATCTGTCTGCACAAAATGCTCCTTTTAAATGCATAAATACTGGGCTAGTTCCAAACTATATCTCACTACCTCTTCTCTGTTCCAGCCTCCAGCAACCATCTTGCAACTCTCCCCTTGCTTTTGCACACACTGCTACAAGGTATCTACAGCCATCTCAATGATTCACCTTTGACTCTACTGTATCATCCTGTAACATTAATAATAAATATCCATATCTGATATGATTTTTGTTCACATAGTAACTTTTTTTCAACTTTGTTAAATTGTAAGCTCTCACACTGTATTTCTTCACCACCCTCTCCCCACCCCCTTCACACCTTCATATCTGTCTGCACAAAATGCTCCTTTTAAATGCATAAATACTGGGCTAGTTCCAAACTATATCTCACTACCTCTTCTCTGTTCCAGCCTCCAGCAACCATCTTGCAACTCTCCTCTGGCTTTTGCACACACTGCTACAAGGTATCTACAGCCATCTCAATGATTCACCTTTGACTCTACTGTATCAACCTGTAACATTAATAATAAATATCCATATCTGATATGATTTTTGTTCACATAGTAACTTTTTTTCAACTTTGTTAAATTGTAAGCTCTCATACTGTATTTCTTCACCACCCTCTCCCCACCCCCTTCACACCTTCATATCTGTCTGCACAAAATGCTCCTTTAAAATGCATACATACTGGGCTAGTTCCAAACTATATCTCACTACCTCTTCTCTGTTCCAGCCTCCAGCAACCATCTTGCAACTCTCCTCTGGCTTTTGCACACACTGCTACAAGGTATCTACAGCCATCTCAATGATTCACCTTTGACTCTACTGTATCATCCTGTAACATTAATTATGAATATCCATATCTGATATGATTTTTGTTCACATAGTAACTTTTTTTCAACTTTGTTAAATTGTAAGCTCTCACACTGTATTTCTTCACCACCCTCTCCCCACCCCCTTCACACCTTCATATCTGTCTGCACAAAATGCTCCTTTTAAATGCATAAATACTGGGCTAGTTCCAAACTATATCTCACTACCTCTTCTCTGTTCCAGCCTCCAGCAACCATCTTGCAACTCTCCTCTGGCTTTTGCACACACTGCTACAAGGTATCTACAGCCATCTCAATGATTCACCTTTGACTCTACTGTATCATCCTGTAACATTAATTATGAATATCCATATCTGATATGATTTTTGTTCACATAGTAACTTTTTTTCAACTTTGTTAAATTGTAAGCTCTCACACTGTATTTCTTCACCACCCTCTCCCCACCCCCTTCACACCTTCATATCTGTCTGCACAAAATGCTCCTTTTAAATGCATAAATACTGGGCTAGTTCCAAACTATATCTCACTACCTCTTCTCTGTTCCAGCCTCCAGCAACCATCTTGCAACTCTCCTCTGGCTTTTGCACACACTGCTACAAGGTATCTACAGCCATCTCAATGATTCACCTTTGACTCTACTGTATCATCCTGTAACATTAATAATAAATATCCATATCTGATATGATTTTTGTTCACATAGTAACTTTTTTTCAACTTTGTTAAATTGTAAGCTCTCACACTGTATTTCTTCACCACCCTCTCCCCACCCCCTTCACACCTTCATATCTGTCTGCACAAAATGCTCCTTTTAAATGCATAAATACTGGGTTAGTTCCAAACTATATCTCACTACCTCTTCTCTGTTCCAGCCTCCAGCAACCATCTTGCAACTCTCCTCTGGCTTTTGCACACACTGCTACAAGGTATCTACAGCCATCTCAATGATTCACCTTTGACTCTACTGTATCAACCTTTAACATTAATAATAAATATCCATATCTGATATGATTTTTGTTCACATAGTAACTTTTTTCAACTTTGTTAAATTGTAAGCTCTCACACTGTATTTCTTCACCACCCTCTCCCCACCCCCTTCACACCTTCATATCTGTCTGCACAAAATGCTCCTTTTAAATGCATAAATACTGGGCTAGTTCCAAACTATATCTCACTACCTCTTCTCTGTTCCAGCCTCCAGCAACCATCTTGCAACTCTCCTCTGGCTTTTGCACACACTGCTACAAGGTATCTACAGCCATCTCAATGATTCACCTTTGACTCTACTGTATCAACCTGTAACATTAATAATAAATATCCATATCTGATATGATTTTTGTTCACATAGTAACTTTTTTCAACTTTGTTAAATTGTAAGCTCTCACACTGTATTTCTTCACCACCCTCTCCCCACCCCCTTCACACCTTCATATCTGTCTGCACAAAATGCTCCTTTTAAATGCATAAATACTGGGCTAGTTCCAAACTATATCTCACTACCTCTTCTCTGTTCCAGCCTCCAGCAACCATCTTGCAACTCTCCTCTGGCTTTGGCACACACTGCTAAAAGGTATCTACAGCCATCTCAATGATTCACCTTTGACTCTACTGTATCAACCTGTAACATTAATAATAAATATCCATATCTGATATGATTTTTGTTCACATAGTAACTTTTTTCAACTTTGTTAAATTGTAAGCTCTCACACTGTATTTCTTCACCACCCTCTCCCCACCCCCTAAACACCTTCATATCTGTCTGCAAAAAATGCTCCTTTTAAATGCATAAATACTGGGCTAGTTCCAAACTATATCTCACTACCTCTTCTCTGTTCCAGCCTCCAGCAACCATCTTGCAACTCTCCTCTGGCTTTTGCACACACTGCTACAAGGTATCTACAGCCATCTCAATGATTCACCTTTGACTCTACTGTATCATCCTGTAACATTAATTATGAATATCCATATCTGATATGATTTTTATTCACATAATAACTTTTTTTCAACTTTGTTAAATTGTAAGCTCTTACACTGTATTTCTTCACCACCCTCTCCCCACTCCCTTCACACCTTCATATCTGTCTGCACAAAATGCTCCTTTTAAATGCATAAATACTGGGCTAGTTCCAAACTATATCTCACTACCTCTTCTCTGTTCCAGCCTCCAGCAACCATCTTGCAACTCTCCTCTGGCTTTTGCACACACTGCTACAAGGTATCTACAGCCATCTCAATGATTCACCTTTGACTCTACTGTATCATCCTGTAACATTAATAATAAATATCCATATCTGATATGATTTTTTTCACATAGTAACTTTTTTTCAACTTTGTTAAATTGTAAGCTCTCACACTGTATTTCTTCACCACCCTCTCCCCACCCCCTTCACACCTTCATATCTGTCTGCACAAAATGCTCCTTTTAAATGCATAAATACTGGGCTAGTTCCAAACTATATCTCACTACCTCTTCTCTGTTCCAGCCTCCAGCAACCATCTTGCAACTCTCCTCTGGCTTTTGCACACACTGCTACAAGGTATCTACAGCCATCTCAATGATTCACCTTTGACTCTACTGTATCATCCTGTAACATTAATTATGAATATCCATATCTGATATGATTTTTGTTCACATAGTAACTTTTTTCAACTTTGTTAAATTGTAAGCTCTCACACTGTATTTCTTCACCACCCTCTCCCCACCCCCTTCACACCTTCATATCTGTCTGCACAAAATGCTCCTTTTAAATGCATAAATACTGGGCTAGTTCCAAACTATATCTCACTACCTCTTCTCTGTTCCAGCCTCCAGCAACCATCTTGCAACTCTCCTCTGGCTTTTGCACACACTGCTACAAGGTATCTACAGCCATCTCAATGATTCACCTTTGACTCTACTGTATCATCCTGTAACAATAATTATGAATATCCATATCTGATATGATTTTTGTTCACATAGTAACTTTTTTTCAACTTTGTTAAATTGGAAGCTCTCACACTGTATTTCTTCACCACCCTCTCCCACCCCCTTCACACCTTCATATCTGTCTGCACAAAATGCTCCTTTTAAATGCATAAATACTGGGCTAGTTCCAAACTATATCTCACTACCTCTTCTCTGTTCCAGCCTCCAGCAACCATCTTGCAACTCTCCTCTGGCTTTTGCACACACTGCTACAAGGTATCTACAGCCATCTCAATGATTCACCTTTGACTCTACTGTATCATCCTGTAACATTAATTATGAATATCCATATCTGATATGATTTTTGTTCACATAGTAACTTTTTTTCAACTTTGTTAAATTGTAAGCTCTCACACTGTATTTCTTCACCACCCTCTCCCCACCCCCTTCACACCTTCATATCTGTCTGCACAAAATGCTCCTTTTAAATGCATAAATACTGGGCTAGTTCCAAACTATATCTCACTACCTCTTCTCTGTTCCAGCCTCCAGCAACCATCCTGCAACTCTCCTCTGGCTTTTGCACACACTGCTACAAGGTATCTACAGCCATCTCAATGATTCACCTTTGACTCTACTGTATCATCCTGTAACATTAATTATGAATATCCATATCTGATATGATTTTTGTTCACATAGTAACTTTTTTTCAACTTTGTTAAATTGTAAGCTCTCACACTGTATTTCTTCACCACCCTCTCCCCACCCCCTTCACACCTTCATATCTGTCTGCACAAAATGCTCCTTTAAAATGCATAAATACTGGGCTAGTTCCAAACTATATCTCACTACCTCTTCTCTGTTCCAGCCTCCAGCAACCATCTTGCAACTCTCCTCTGGCTTTTGCACACACTGCTACAAGGTATCTACAGCCATCTCAATGATTCACCTTTGACTCTACTGTATCATCCTGTAACATTAATTATGAATATCCATATCTGATATGATTTTTGTTCACATAATAACTTTTTGTCAACTTTGTTAAATTGTAAGCTCTCACACTGTATTTCTTCACCACCCTCTCCCCACCCCCTTCACACCTTCATATCTGTCTGCACAAAATGCTCCTTTTAAATGCATAAATACTGGGCTAGTTCCAAACTATATCTCACTACCTCTTCTCTGTTCCAGCCTCCAGCAACCATCTTGCAACTCTCCTCTGGCTTTTGCACACACTGCTACAAGGTATCTACAGCCATCTCAATGATTCACCTTTGACTCTACTGTATCATCCTGTAACATTAATTATGAATATCCATATCTGATATGATTTTTGTTCACATAGTAACTTTTTTTCAACTTTGTTAAATTGTAAGCTCTCACACTGTATTTCTTCACCACCCTCTCCCCACCCCCTTCACACCTTCATATCTGTCTGCACAAAATGCTCCTTTTAAATGCATAAATACTGGGCTAGTTCCAAACTATATCTCACTACCTCTTCTCTGTTCCAGCCTCCAGCAACCATCTTGCAACTCTCCTCTGGCTTTTGCACACACTGCTACAAGGTATCTACAGCCATCTCAATGATTCACCTTTGACTCTACTGTATCATCCTGTAACATTAATTTTGAATATCCATATCTGATATGATTTTTGTTCACATAGTAACTTTTTTTCAACTTTGTTAAATTGTAAGCTCTCACACTGTATTTCTTCACCACCCTCTCCCCACCCCCTTCACACCTTTATATCTGTCTGCACAAAATGCTCCTTTTAAATGCATAAATACTGGGCTAGTTCCAAACTATATCTCACTACCTCTTCTCTGTTCCAGCCTCCAGCAACCATCTTGCAACTCTCCTCTGGCTTTTGCACACACTGCTTTCTCTGCCCTTTCTCCCTGCCCCACTCCCACCCACCCTTGCGTTGTCTCAATTTATAGATACCCATTTGACTTACACCTGCTCACTCAGCATCACCTGCTTCAAATTAATCAACTAATTTAATACACACAAAAAAGAATATATATATATATGTATATATATATATATATATATATATATATATATATATATATATATAATTACACACAACCCAGCTACTCTCCCATCTCAGTCACTAACAATTTTTCTTTTACTCTCACACCTTTATCTAATCTACTCCCTACACCAGGGGTCCTCAAACTTTTTAAACAGGGGGCCAGTTCACTGCCCCTCAGACACTGTTGGGGGCCGGACTATAGTTTAAAAAAATATGAAAAAGTTCCTATACAGTATATATATCCCTCCCTTATTTTCGTCCCTTCTCCCTCCTCCCTCTCTCTCCTTATCCCTATCCATATCCCCTCCCTTCTCCCTCTTTCTTTTCCCTTCAACCTCTCTTCTATCTCTCCTTCTCCCTTCCTCTCCCTCTTGCTACTTATCCCTCTCTCTTCTCTCTCTCCCGTGTCCCCTTTTCCTCTCTCTCTCTTTCTCCCTCTCTTTGCTTCTCTTGCACCCTTCTCCCTCTTCCCTCTCTCTCATTATCATCTCCCTACTCCCTCTTCTTCTCCCCTTTCCCTCTCTTCTATCTCTCCTTCACCCTTGCTCTCCCTCTTGCTACTTCTGCCTCTCTTTTCATTCTCTCTCCCTTGTCCCTTGTTCCTATCTTTCCTTATCCCTTTTCTCTTTATCCTCTCTCTACTTCTCTCTCTCCCTTGTCCCTCTCTCTACTACTCCCTTTCTCTTTTCCCTCTCCCTGCTCCCTCTTTCAAATTCTTCTCCATCTCCCTTCTTGCTCTCTCTCCTTCTCACTCTCTCCCTCTTCTTCTCCCCCTTTCATTTAACTTCTGTCATTCCCTTCTTCCTCTCCTTCTCCCTTCTGTCTCTCTCCATTTCTCCCCCTTCTCCCTCTCCCGTCTCTCTCCTTCTCCCTTCTCTCTCTCCCTTTCTATCTTCCTTCATCTCTCTCTCCTTTCTCATCCCCCTCTCTCTCCTTTCATTATATCTAAACCTCCCTCTCCTTTCTCTCTCGCTCTCCCTCTTTCTTCTCTCTCTCTCCTCTTCATCTTTATGTCTCATCTCTCTCCCCCTCCATATCTCCATTTCTCTCATCATCCCTATCTCTACTTTCTCCCTGTCTCTGTCCATCTTCCTCCCTCCTCTCTCTCCTTTCTATCTTTTCCTTCCTCTCTCCCCCCCATGTCTCTTTCCCTCACTGCCCATGTCTCTCTACCTCACGCCCCTTGTCTGTCTTTCTATTCCTCACTCCCTTGTCTCTCTACCTCACGCCCCCTTGCCTGTCTTTCTACTCCTCACTCCCTTGTCTCTCTACCTCACGCCCCCTTGTCTGTCTGCCTTTCTATTCCTCACTCCCTTGTCTATCTACCTCACTGCCCCTTGTCTGTCCATCTGTCTCTCCCTCACCCCCCTTGTTTGTCTGTCTATCTCTCTCTCTCCCTCACTACCCTTGTCTCTCTACCTCACCCCCCCTTGTATGTCTTCCTGTGTCTTTCTATTCCCCACTCCCCTTGTCTCTCTACCTCACCCCCTCCCTTGTCTGTCTTTCTCTCTCTCTCTCCCTCACTTCCCTTGCCTCTCTACATCATTCCCCTTTGCCTGTCTGTCTCTCTCTCTCCATCACTCCCTTTGTCTATCTACCTCACTCCCCCTTGTCTGTCTGTCGCTCGATCACTCCCTCTTGTCTGTCTGTCTGTCTATCTCTCCCTCACTCCCCTTGTCTCTCTACCTCACTCCCCCTTGTCTGTTTCTCTCTCTCCCTCACCGCCTTGCCTCTCTCCCTCACTCCCCCTTGTCTGTCTGTCTCTCTCCCTCACTTCCCTTGTCTCTCTACCTCACTCCCCCTTGTCTGTCTGTCTCTCCTTCCCTCCCCTGCTCTCTTTACCTCACTGCCCCTTGTCTCTCTCTCTCCCTCACTCCCCTTATCTCTCTACCTCACTCCCCCTTGTCTGCCTGTCTCTCTCTCTACCTCACTCGCCCTTATCTGTCTATATGTCTGTATCTCTCCCTCACAACCCCCTCACCTTACCTATCCTTCAAGCTGCTGGTGTGTGGCTCCTCCCCCTGGTGGCTCCTCCCTGGGTCAGCCCCTGCTCTGCGTAGTCAGATGACTAGGAGGTGTTAGCAGGGGCTGCAGCTGTGGAGACACAAAGCGACGTTGGGGCCTGGGGGAAGGGACAGGTGGGGCCAGGTTCAGGACCCTGGCGGGCCGGGTGTGGCCCGCGGGCCGTAGTTTGAGGACCCCTGCCCTACACCTACACACTGTGTCACAATGCTCTCTCACTTTTTTCTCCTCATCTTCTACTGCCTCTCTCTCAGACTTTCATTTGCAGCCTATCCATATCACACCCCCAATACTATAACCAGCTCACCTTCCTTGCTTTCCTCTCCTCTTCTCTGCTCCCACAAGCTACTCTCCCTCCTCCAATCACAATCTCATCCCCTCCCCAACACTCATAAGCAGAAACATCACTGTAAGTCCCACTCCCATATTCTCTCACTCTCACTCCTCCTTCTGCTAGCTGCTGGAGACATATCCCCTAACCCAGGTCCCTCCCTCATTTCTACCTGCTTTCAGCCACGCTCTACTCCAGGGCCAGAAATCACCAGAAAAACACAGAATTTGATACCCATCACTTGTCACAAACCCTCCACTCTTCCTTTTTCCTGTGCTCTATCTGCACGATCTATCTGCAATAAACTCACTTTCACTCACAACCTTTTCAGTACCAACTCCCTCAATCTACTGGCTCTTACTGAAACCTGGCTCTCCTCTTCTGATACTGCCTCCCCTGCAGCACTCTCGCATGGTGGTTTTCACCTCAGTCACACACCGAGACCTGGGGGAAAAAAAGGTGGTGGTGTGGGTGTATTACTTTCTTCTCGCTGTTCGTTTCACCTCATACCCCCTGTCCCATCCCTTCAATTTTCGTCTTTTGAAGCTCATACTACCCGCCTCTTCTCTCCTATCTCTCTACATGTTGCTGTAATCTATCGCCCCCCAGGTACTCCATCTCAATTTCTCGATCACTTTTCCGCCTGGTTCCCACACTTTCTTTCCTCCAACATTCCAACACTTATACTTGGTGACTTCAACATTGCCATTGACACCCCCACCTCCTCAGCAGCTGCCAAACTACTTGCACTCACCTCTTCCCTCGGCCTCTCACAAC
The DNA here is from genome assembly GCA_027410445.1 of Discoglossus pictus. NCBI lineage: Eukaryota > Metazoa > Chordata > Amphibia > Anura > Alytidae > Discoglossus > Discoglossus pictus. The sequence continues at coordinate 64,943,529 of CM050172.1, read as the reverse complement.
TCACAGATTCTTCAACTCACCATGCTGGACACTCTCTTGACCTTATTTTTACCAATATTACCCATACCTCCCACCTAGTCATCCACCCTCTCCCTCTATCTGACCATCACCTCCTTACCTTCAACCTCACCACATCTTCCTCCCATCACTCTTCTTCAACCCCAGCCACAATAACCCACAGAAACCTGCTAGAACTCGACCCTACACAACTCTCCACTGTGCTCCAACCTCTTCTCAGCACTATCTCCAACCTCAACTGACCCCAAGGATCACAGATTCTTCAAATCACCATGCTGGACACTCTCTTGACCTTATTTTTACCAATATTACCCATACCTCCCACCTAGTCATCCACCCTCTCCCTCTATCTGACCATCACCTCCTTACCTTCAACCTCACCACATCTTCCTCCCATCACTCTTCTTCAACCCCAGCCACAATAACCCACAGAAACCTGCTAGAACTCGACCCTACACAACTCTCCACTGTGCTCCAACCTCTTCTCAGCACTATCTCCAACCTCAACTGCCCTGACACTGCCACCTCACACTACAACTCTACTCTCTCTTCCACCCTTGACACCCTTGCCCCCATAACTACACGCAGATGCCCTCAATCTCATCCACAACCATGGCACACTACACACACGTTACATTCAGAAGTGCTCCCGCACTGCTGAATGACTATGGAGGAAATCACACTCCGCAGCAGATTTCCTTCACTACAAGTTTATGCTACATTACTACTCCTCTATCCTCAACCTGGCCAAACAGCAGTACTTTACAGCACTCTGTCCTCTAACCCAAAACGTCTTTTTACCACTTTCAATACTCTCCTCCGCACACCACCTCCCCCCATCCCTTCCTGTTTAATGGCTGAAGACTTTGCCAACCATTTTACACATAAAATTCAATCTATCCACAATGAACTCTCCTCTCACCATGGCTCACACACTTCACTCTCTCAATAACTCAACTAACCAAGAACACCCAATTTACTCCCCTCTCCATTCCCACAGCCACTCTGAACTACTTTACCCCTGCAGCAGAAGATGAAGTCTCCATCCTAATATCATCCTCTCACCTCACCACCTGTCCTTCGGATCCTATTCCATCTCAGCTCATCCCTCCCCTCTCTACTACACTAATCCCAGCTCTCACACACATCTTCAACCTTTCCCTAAACACTGGCATGTTTCCATCATCTCTAAAACATGCCATAATTACACCCACTCTCAAGAAACCCTCATCCGATTCTGACGTTGCATCTAACTATCGCCCTATCTCTCTACTTCCCCTGGCTTCCAAACTGCTGGAGCGGCTCATCTATAACCGCCTTATCAGTTTCATCTCCTCTAACTCTCTTCTGGACACTTTCCAATCTGGCTTTCGGTTCCAACACACCACTGAGACAGCCCTCATAAAAGTCACCAATGACCTGCTCACCGCCAAGTCTAAAGGCCACTTTTCTATTTTGCTTCTTCTGGATCTCTCTGCCGCCTTTGACACATTTGACCATCCGCTTCTACTCCACATTCTCTCCTCCCTCGGCATTCGAGACACTGCTCTCTTGTGGGTCTCATCATACCTCCAAGAACGATCATTTAGTGTATCCTTCTCCGACACATCTTCTTCTCCTCACCCCCTGTCTATTGGCGTACCCCAAGGATCAGTCCTAGGCCCCCTCCTCTTCTCCATCTACACATCCTCACTCGGCACCCTAATAATCTCTTTTGGGTTCCAGTACCATCTCTATGCAGATGACACCCAAATCTACCTCTCAGCACCAGATCTATCCCCCTCTCTTCTAGCACACGTCTCCGACTGCCTCTCTAGTATATCCTCTTGGATGTCCGCCCACCATCTGAAACTCAACATGTCTAAGACTGAACTCTTAATCTCCCCACCCTCTACTACAGCTTAAATTCCTCACATCTCTCTCTCTGTCAACAATGCCATCGTCACTCCAACCTCCCAAGCCCGTTGTCTCGGGGTTCTACTGGACCCTGCCCTCTCTTTCATCCCACAAATACAGTCTCTAACCAAATCCTGTCTTTTCCATCTAAAAAACATATCCAAAATACGCCATTACCTTACACAAGACACTACTAAGATTTTAATACACTCTCTCATCATATCTCGTCTTGACTATTGCAACTCGCTCCTTGTTGGCCTGCCCATCACTCGCCTCTCCCCACTTAAATCCATAATAAATGCCTCCGCCAGACTCATCTTCAGTACACATCATTCAGTGTCGCCAGCTCCTCTTTGTCAATCACTTCACTTGCTTCCCTTAGCCTCCAGAATAAAGTTTAAAATCTTGACCCTAATTTATAAAGCCCTCAACAGCAGCGCACCCCCATACATCTCTGCTCTCATCTCCAAGTACTCCCCCACCCGCCCTCTTCGTTCTGCTAACGACTTTCTTCTTTCTACCACTCTTGTCACCTCCTCTCACTCCCGCCTCCAGGACTTTTCTCGCACTGCCCCTATTCTCTGGAACTCCTTGCCTCGCTTCACCAGACTATCCTCCTGCCTTAAATCCTTCAAAACATCAATAAAAACACACCTCTTTAAAGAAGCCTATAACCTTCCACCCTAACATGCTCAGCACTACTCTCTCCCTACTGTACCACATACACATTTCAACCTTTAGATTGTAAGTCTGCGAGTTTCAATCCTGCAAGGTGCTTTAGGGAAAGCGCTATGGACACCGGATTCCAAGCTCAAAGACAGGGCTGTCCATTCTTTGCAATATGTGAATCTTGAACTTGTCATTGCCTGTAACTTAACTTATGTATAGCGCTACGGAATATGTTGGCGCGTTACAAATAAACGATAATAATAATAATAATAATAATACTACAGAACAAAGCATCATTTTTCAAGAATATGTGTAATTTTTTGGCCATTTGGGAGATATGAAAACCCCTACGTAGAAAATATACTAAATTGTGTTTTTATTATCGCAACAGAAGAAAAGGGTTTTAGAAGTTATTAGATAAGGAATTTTAAAAGTAGACAAATAATATTGGAATTGCCACTATGAATCTTGGTTGCACTGGAAGAGGAAATTATCAGCAAACAAATAGAGGTAGAAACTTTCTGTGTTCAGTGATTTGCTACAGGTGAGAGGGGAGGGTTTCTCCCTGGGTTAAACTAACATATACGTTTGGGCCTTGTGTGTGACTGTTTGCATCTGATTTACTCAGACAAGTAAAGTGTGTTTATTTTTTGTGTGCAGTAATTTGGTACAGTTGAAAGGGGAGGGTTTTTGCCTGGGTAAAGCTTGCATATAACTTTGGGCCTTGTGTGTGACTGTTTGCATCGGATTTTTTCCCACTGATTTTTGTCATTTGTAATTATGAGTCTGTTCAGTGGCAACCTCATTTAGCGTACATCCTGCCACATGTATGAACTACTGGAACAACTGATCCAGAGTCCATACATGTAAGAGGTGTGAGCATGTTGCCTCTCTGGAAGCTCAAATTGGAGATCTGGTGAGGAGAATTGCAGCACTTATTGATATTGCTCCATTGGAATGGGAGCTGGTGCTCACTGAGCACAGTTTAGATGGGCCTAGCATGGAGGGTGGAGTTGTGGCTAGAGAGGATGACCAGGGAGGTACAGTGCCTTGCAAAAGTATTCATCCCCTTGGCATTTTTTGCGTTGTGTTGCCTCACAACCTGGAATTAACATGGATTTTTTGAGGACTTGACTCATTTAATTTACAAAACATGCCCACAACTTTGAAGATGTTTTTTTTTTTTATTGTGAAGCAAACAACAAATAGGACAAAATAACAGAAAAAGTCAATGTGCATAACTATTCACCCGCCGAAAGTCAATACTTTGTAGAGCCACCTTTTGCGGCAATCACAGCTCCAAATCGCATTGGATAAGTCTCTATGAGCTTGCCACATCTTACCACTGGGATTTTTTTCCCATTCCTCCTTGCAAAACATCTCCAGCTCCTTCAAGTTAAATGGTTTGCTCTTGTGAACAGCAATCTTTAAGTCTGACCACATATTTTCTATGGGATTGAGGTCTGGGCTTTGACTAGGCCATTCCAACACATTTACATGTTTCCCCTTAAACCACTCAAGTGTTGCTTTAGCAGTGTGTTTGGGGTCATTGTCCTGCTGGAAGGTGAACCTCCGTCCTAGCCTCAAATCACGCACAGAGTGGTACAGGTTTTGCTCAAGAATATCCCTGTATTTAGCACCATCCATCTTTCCCTCAACTCTGACCAGATTCCCTGTCCCAGCTGCTTAAAAACATCCCCACAGAATGATGCTGCCACCACCATGTTTTACTGTGGGGATGGTGTTCTTTGGGTGATTTGATGTGTTGGGCTTACACCAGACATAGGGCCTCATTCAAATGCGATTTGGCCAATTGAATAGGGCACTATATAAGCACATAGCATAGTTTTTTTTACAGAAGTTTTTAGTTAGTGAAGATCTTGCTTTAGGATAGAAGGTCACTAACTAAAAACTTCTGTAAAAAAATATGCTCTGTCCTTATATAGAGCCCTATTCAATTGGCCAAATCGCAATTGAATGAGGCCCATAGCGTTTTCTTTGATGGCTGAAAGTTTACATTTTAGTTTCATGAGACCAGAGCACCTTCCTTCATACATTTTGGGAGTCTCCCACATGCCTTTTTGCAAAGTCAAAACGTGGCATTTTGTTTTTTGCTGAAAGAAATGGCTTTCTTCTTGACCCTCTGCCATAAAGCCTACCTCTATGGAGCGTGCGGCTTATTGTTGCCTATGTACAGATACTACAGTCTCTGCTGTGGAACTCTGCAGCTCCTCCAGGGTTACCTTAGATCTCTGTGCTGCCTTTCTGATTAATGCCCTCCTTACCTGTGAGTTCTGGTGGGCGGCCGTCTCTTGGCAGGTTTGCTGTTGTGCCATGTTCTTTCCATTTGGCTATGATAGAATTGATGGTGCTCCTGGAGATCATCAAAGATTTGGATATTTTTTTATAACCTAACCCTGACTTGTACTTCTCAACAAAATTGTCTCTTACTTGTTTGGAGAGGTCCTTGGTCTTCATGGCAGTGTTTGGTTAGTGGTGCCTCTTGCTTAGGTGTTGGAGCCTCTGGGGTCTTTCAAAAAAGGTGTGTATATGTAATGACAGATTATGTGACACTTAGATTGCACACAGGTGGACATTATTTCACTAAATATATGACTTCTGAAGGTAATTGGTTGCACCAGAGCTTTTTATGAGCTTCATAACAAAGGGTATGAATACATATGCACATGCCAATTTTATGCTTCTATTTCTAAAAAATAGTTTTAGGTATATATTTTTCTCATTTAATTTCATCAACTTAGACTATTGTGTTCTGATCCATCACATATAATTCAGATAAACAAAGCATTGAACTTGTCTGTAATGTAACAAATTAGGCAAAAAGCCAAGGTAGGTGAATACTTTTGCAAGGCACTGTAGCTGGGTTTCAGTTACAAGTGGAAGCAGGGGGGATCAGGAGGAGGAGACAGGCCAGCTCTGAGTTGGCAAACACCAACAGGAATGGCAATGCCAGATAGAGCTGTTCCCTACTGGAGGAGTGGGAAGGCAGAAACGGCAGAGAAACAGACAGGTCTTGGTGGTTGAAGACTCTATTATTCGGAAGGATGATTTGACACCCAGATCCCAGCAATCTAACAGTTTGCTGTCTCCCGGGTGCTTGGGCTCGGCATGTTGTGGATCGGGTAGATACATTATTGGGAGGGGCTGGAAATGAATCAGCGTTCTTGTTACATGTTGGTACCAATGAAAAATTTAGTGGAAGATGGAGTGTCCTAAAGAATTTTAGAGAATTAGGGAATAAGCTGAAGGCAAGGACCTCCAAGTTAGTATTTTTTGAGATAGTACCAGTGCCAAGTGTGCCTATTAGGAAAGATAGGGGCAATGGTAAAAGGCAATGAGGGATTTTTCTGTGTGTTAAGCCTGAATATAAACCTATAGTCAGAGAAGATATTTGTCCTGGAACTAGTGATAATATTGAATGTTTGGGGGTAGAGCTAAATAGCAGAGCAGCAAATTCCAAAAGAATATTGGTAGAAGTATGCTATAAACCCCCAAATATAGCTGAAAGTGAGGAAATACAATTATTGTTACAAATTGGAAATGCAGCTAAGCATGGGGAAGTATTGATAATCGGGAGATTTTAACTACCCTGAATAACTGGATAAATGAAACCAGCAGTACGGATAAAGGGAGCAGGTTCTTAAGTACACTCAGAGATCATTATCTGGCCCAGGTTATATAAGGACCTACTAGAAATGAGGCTGTCTTGGATTTTGTCTCCACAAATATTGATATGGTATCAAATGTTGAAATAGGGCAACCTTTGTAAAACAGTGATCACCACACAGTCTCATTTGAGATTGAATTAAAAAAAACTGTAAGGGGCCAGCAAAATCTTAATTAACTTAATTTTAAAAGAGTAGATTTTAATGGTCTAAAGGCAGCAATACAACATATAGATTAGGACAAAGAACTGGAGGGTAAAAATATTGAACATAAATGGATAACAGTTAAATCCTCACTAAATATAAATACACATTAGCATATACCATGTGAAAATTAAAGTAAAATGAGTAATTTATATCCAATGTGACTTAACAATGATTTAAAGATCAAGATACAGAGTAAAAAACAAGCATTTAAATTATACAACCAGGAGGGGACAGAGACTGCTTCACAGGAGTACAAGGAAATCACCAAGGCTTGCAAAGGGCTATTAGATTGGCTAAAATAGAAAATATGATTAGTTGCAAAGGCGAGTAAGACTGATTCGAAAATATTTTTAAGTATATTAATGGGAAGTAGGCCAGGAAGGAAGCAATAGGAACATTACAATGTGACACAAGTCGTCTTATAATTAGTGACCAGGAAAAGGCAGATGAGCTAAATAGGTTATTTTCTTCTGTATATACAAGAGAGGTACCAGTGGTTGGGACACTGCAAAATAATGGTGCTACACTACCATCACCAAATAATTGGTTAACGCAGTAAGAAATCCAAAAGTGGTTGCAAAAAATAAATGTTAATAAAGACCCAGGTCCTCATGCAATACATTCAAGGGAACTGAGAGAACGGGGATCTGCAATAGCCAGACCATTATAAACTTAATTTTTCAGGATTCACTCAACATGGGGTTGCTACCAGATGACCAGAGAAAGGTGAGAGTGTGTTAGGGTGGAAGGTGATACGCTTCTTTAAAGAGAAGTGTTTTTAGAGAGGTTTTGAATGTTTTGAGGCAGGTGGCTAATCTGGTGGAGTGAGGCAAGAAGTTCCAGAGAATAGGGGCAGCACGAAAAAAGTCCTGAGGGCGAGAGTGAGAGGAGGTGACAAGAGTTGTGAAAAGAAGAAGGTCATTAGCAGAACGAAGAGGGCGGGTGAGGGAGTATTTGTTAAGGGCTATTGTTAAGGGCTTTGAAAGTTAGGGTCATGATTTTAAATTTTATTCTGGAGGCTAAGGGAAGCCAGTGGAGTGATTGACAGAGAGGTGATGCCGACACTGAACGTTGTGTACGGAAGATGAGTCTAGCAGAGGCATTCATAATGGATTGAAGTGGAGATAGTCGGGTGGTGGGTATGCCAGCAAGAAAAAGGTTCTTCACAGTAAGGGTGGTTAGTCTGTGGAATTCTCTACCAAAGGAGGTGGTGACAGCGGTTTCAATAGATAACTTTAAAAAGGGATTGGATGTGTTTTTAAATAAAAAGGGCATTCAGGGTTATCCAGGTTAATTAGAGAGGAGGTATTGATCCAGGGAGGAGTCCAATCGCCAGTATCTGGGATCAGGAAGGAATTATTTTATTTCCCTTTTGAGACGATTGGTGAAGTCTCACTTGGGTTTTTTTTCTGTTTGCCTTCCTTTGGATCAATTAATAATTAACAATGAATAATTATTTTGAATACTGTAGATTAGAGGAGATTTTATAAATTGAACTTGATGGGCTAAAAGTATTTTTTCAACCTCAATTACTATGTAACTATGTAACTATGTAAATGCAGCTCCATGGATCCATATTTGTTTACTGTTGTTCTAAGGCTTACATGGTGATATACTTAACCTACTCAAAGCTAGAAATTGAAACTGTAATTCCAAATGAATATTAATAAACTGCAAACTTAAAAGAATGCTGTTTAAATATGTTAGAGTCAAACACAAAATCTAAAAAATATGTGTTGCTTAGGGCAGTGCTTCCACAGGCAGTCATACAGCCACATTATATTCCAAGACCGTATCGGCACCAGTACACCCACAAAGCTTGCGGGTATGAAATTCTGCCGAGTTACAGAGCTATTACATTCAACAATGCAGCGACCAATGGGCCGAAGACGTAAACCATTCTTGCGCAAGTTGCATGTTTGGCCGTGAACATGATCAATTAGTCAAACCTGTAGTTACGGGTTTAGACTGAGCCAATGGTAAAAGAGATCGTCATCATTACGTCACTGAAAAATGGAGGTTAGATTTAAATCCCTTACTTGTTTTCAATTACGAGTATTCGATAGTTTCGATTGGACCCTCATTCCAGAAATAATGCAATATTAATAAATCAGTAAATATGATATTCAAGTCCATGCAAGTTCCATTATATGTATTAACACATTGATTGCCGCCATCGATATAACACAGAAATTAGCTATTAAAAAAAGTATTTTATATTGCAAATTTGCGAGCTTAAGAATGTTGTGCTACTAATTTTAATACCTAACATAACTTTCTCTTTAATTATAAGTACAGTAGTGTGTTTATATTTGCATTTACGGATAGGACTTTAACCCCCTTGCGGGTCCGTTCTAGTACCCTTGGCTTTTTGGCTACATTTGCGGGTTACAAGTTTGAACGCCAGTGGATTTGTTGCAATTCAATAGTGATTTTCAAACGTAACATTTATGGGCTTGACATATCAAAGGATTTCGACATCCCGTAGGGTTTTTCAGCATGTAACCCGCAGATTGTTTAATAGCCGTAAATCATGAGGGCTCCGTTACGGGCTACGGCTTTACACGTTGGGGGAATTTAATAGGGCTGTAAGGATCTTTGTCCGATGATCCTCAGAAACAAATAGAGAAGAGGAGAATCTGCCTACTACTACCAATAGTCAAAATGTTAGATAATTTATTGAGGAACATATCTGCAGTTAAAATGTTATCTATTATAATACATACAAAACTAGATGACAATGTATTGTGTCAAATATAATATCACCATGTTAAAAATATTCTGGATATTAGCGCTGATCTCGGTCCCCATGTTGAGAGCCAGTCAAGAATGAAGGGATGAGAGTGACATTTTTAAAACCCAGTTGGGAGATATCTTTGAAAAATAGATATATATCAGAACAAGAGGCCATCATCTGAAGTTTGAAAGGTAAACAATTTTAGGAATAAAGGGCAAAATTACTACTTTCCAGAGCATACAAGAGCAAACACCTAATTGAAGTGATATGGAAGCTCTATAAAATTAATGAAGCATATCTGGGATGAGCATAAGACTATCCTGAAAATTTATTAGGTCATTTGCTATAGGCAGGTAGGATGGTTGGACTAGATGGGCAGACTTGTTCTTGTTCTGTTGTCAAATCTGTTATTTTTCTTCCATCTGACAGAGCTATATACATTTGATTATCCTTTCTCTTATTGTTTTATACCTTATTATCTCTGTTTAGATTGCTTCTTAGAGCTAATATGAAAGCACAGGTGAACTATTATTCATAATTTAGAAATACTGGTTTTAAAAGCATAGCTGAATTAGAATTGTGTTCTCTACTATGGGCTCATAATTCACATTTGTACTAGCTGTAATCATTTCAAGGTTTGCGGTCATGTAATATGGATACTGATAGAAGGCCTCTAATGTACCCTTAGGATATAATCTTATGAATTCCCTGTACAAAGAAATGTATTTACATGATCTTCCAAGTCCATGCACATGTTGTATAACCTTTTAGTATGTCTAATACATTTTAAACACATATCCCATGTATGTAAAAAAAAAAAAAAAAATGTGCTGTGGTTGAAGTAGACACTCCCAGCAACTGCTTTTTGCATAATTGGTTCCACATTTTTAATTAGATACCCAATATGCAACGCATGCGCGTGCTGGCTCTCATTCCCCTTCCCCCAGTCCCCTGCTCCTGCTCTCTGCTTGTGTCTGCTGGCAGGGGGAGGAGCCAGCAGAGGGAAGAGCCAGCGGACAGGAAGCACGGAGCAGGAGATAAGAGTCAGTGGGGAAGAGGGAGAAGCACTGAGGGAGAGAGATGTAATGGGGATACATGGAAGGATAGGGGGAGGCATGGGGGGAGAGGGAGAGACATGGGGGTCGGGGGAGACATGGATGAAAAGGGAGAGGCATGGGGGACAGAGGCAATTAGAAAGAGGGAGACACATGGAGGGATAGAGAGGAAAGGGGGGACATGGAGGGAGAGTAGGATACATGAGGAGAGAGGGAGAGGCATGGGTGGAGAGGCAAGGGGAAAGAGGGAGACATATGCAGGAGAGAGAGGAAAGGGGGTGAACATGGAGGGAGAGGCATGAGGGGAGAGGGGAATATGTAGGGCAAGAGGAAAAGGCAGGGGGAGAGAGAATCGAGGGGGACAGCGAGATGAAGAGAGAAGGGAAGTAAGAGAAAGAGAGAGGGATAGAATGAGAGGGTAAAGAAAGAGAAAGAGAGAGGGGGATAGAGAGAAAGGGGTTGGGATGGAGAGGGGGAGAGGGAGAGTAGAGAAAAAAAGGGGAAGGGGGGAGAGAAAGAGAGGGAGGGAGAGAGAGATTGAGATAAAGAGAGCGAGAGGGGGGTAGCTTGAGAGAAAGAGAGGCAAAGTGAGGGGAAGAGAAAAAGGGAGAGGAAGAGGAGAGGGAGAGAAAGAAAGGGTTTGTGGGAGAGGGGAGAAAGGGAGACTGGGAGATAGAGAGAGGAAGCGAGAGAGAGAAAGAGAGAGAAGGGAGAGGAAGACAGGGGGAGGTCAAGAGAGGGAGAGAAAGTGAGGGCGGAATAGGGGAAAAAGAGGGGGAAGAGGGGGAGAGAGAAAGAGAGGGGAGATGGAGAGAGCTATATATATATATATATATATATATATATATAAATAAATATATATATATAAATGATTACACTGGGGGGTTCTGTGTGTGTGAGTGAGTGTGTCTGAGTGAGTGAGTGTGTCTGAGTGAGTGAGTGTGTCTGAGTGAGTGAGTGTATCTGAGTGAGTGAGTGAGTGTATCTGAGTGAGTGTGTATGTCTGAGTGAGTGTGTATGTCTGAGTGAGTGTGTCTGAGTGAGCCAGTGTCTGTCTTTGTGAGTGTCTGTATGAGTGTCGGTCTGTGTGTGTGAGTATCTCTCTGTCTGTGTGAGTGAGTGTCTGTGTGAGAGTCTGTGTGAGTGAGTGAGTATGTATGTCTGAGTGAGTGTGTGTGTGAGTAAGTGTGAGTCTGTGTGAGTGAGTGTGAGTCTGTGTGAGAGTATGTATGAGTTTGAGAGTGTGTATGAGTGTGAGAGTGTGTATGAGCAAGTGAGTGTGTATAAGTGAGTGTATGTGTTTGTGTGTATGTCTGTGTGAGCGAGTGAGTGTGTCTGTGTGAGTGAGTATGAGTGTGAAAGTGTGTATGAGTGTGTGTGTGTGTGAGTGAGTGTCTGTGTGAGTGAGTGTCTGTGTGAGTGTGTATGAGTGTGAGAGTGTGTATGAGTGAGTGTCTGAGTTAGTGTGTACATCTGTGTGAGTGTGTATGTCTGTGTGAGTGAGTGTGTCTGAGTGAGTCAGTGTCTGTCTTTGTGAGTGTCTGTATGAGTGTCGGTCTGTGTGTGTGAGTGTCTCTCTGTGTGAGTGAGTGGGGGTCTGTGTGAGTGTGTATGAGTGTGAGAGTGTGTATGAGTGAGTGTATGTGTCTGTGTGAGTGAGTGTCTGAGTTAGTGTGTATGTCTGTGTGAGTCTGTATGTCTGTGTGAGTGTGCGTGTCTGTGTGAGTTAGTGTGTATGCCTGTGTGAGTGAGTGTGTGTGTCTGTGTGAGTGAGTATGAGTGAGTGCATGTGAGTGTGTGTGTGAGTGAGTGTCTTTGTGAGTGAGTGTCTGTGTGAGTGAGTGTGTGAGTCTGTGTGAGTGAGTGTGTGAGTCTGTGTGAGTGAGTGTGAGTCTGTGTGTATGAGTGTGAGAGTGTGTATGAGTGAGTGTATGTGAGTGTGTGTGTCTGTGTGAGTGAATGTCTGAGTTAGTGTGTACATCTGTGTGAGTGTGTATGTCTGTGTGAGTGAGTGTCTGTCTTTTTGAGTGTCTGTATGAGTGTGTGAGTGTCTGTGTGTGTGAGTGTCTGTGTGAGTGTCTGTGTGAGTGAGTGTGTGTGTCTGTGTGAGTGAGTGTGAGTCTGTGTGAGTGTGAGTCTGTGTGAGTGTGTATGAGTGAGTGAGTGTGTATGAGTGAGTGTATGTGTCTGTGTGAGTGAGTGTCTGAGTTAGTGTGTATGTCTGTGTGAGTCTGTATGTCTGTGTGAGTGTGCGTGTCTGTGTGAGTTAGTGTGTATGTCTGTGTGAGTGAGTGTTTCTGAGTGAGTGAGAGTGTATATCGGTGGGAGTTAGTGAGTGGCTGGGGGAGGTCACAGGGCAGTTCACTGGGGCTAGGGGGCAATTCACTGGGGCTGGGGGAAGTCACAGGGCAATTTTCTGGGGCTAAAGGGAAATTCACTGGGGCTAGGGCAGGTGATGGGGCAATTCACTTGGGTTGGGGGAGGTCACGGGGCAAATATCTGGGTCTCAGGGCAAAAAAATGGGGTTGGGAGAGGTCACTGGGCAATTCTCTGGGGCTGAGGGGCAATTCACTGGGGTTGGGGGAGGTCACGGGGCAAATATATGGGGCTGGAGAGCAATTCACTGGGGTTGGGGGAGGTCACGGGGCAATTCTCTGGGGCTGGAGGGGAATTCACTGGGGCTGGGGATGGTCACAGGGCAATTATATGGGGCTCGACGGCAATTTACTGGGGCTGGAGGGGCAATTCACTGGCATTGGAGGAGGTCACAGGGCAATTCTCTGGCATTGTGGAGGCAATTCACTGGGGTTGGGGAAGGTCACGGGGCAATTCTCTGGGGCTGGGGAGCAATTCTCTGGGGTTGGTGGGCAATTCACTATGGTTGGGGGAGGTCACAGGGCAATTCTCTGGGTCTGGGGGAAATCTCTGGGACTGGGGGAGGTCACAGGGCAATTCTTTGGGACCTGGGGGCAATTCTCTGGGGCTGGGGGGCAAATCACTGGGTTGTAGAGGTCACATGGCAATTCTCTTGGGCTGGGGCAATTAATTGGGGCAAGGGGAGGTGATGGGGCAATTCTCTGGGGCTACAGGGCAAATGACTGGGGCTGCGGGAAGTATCACCTGGGATGTAGATAAAACAATTAGTGAATGAAGGGACAGAAATCTAAAGGAAAGTGTTTGAAATCATGTGACTTCCCACAGTAGGGCAGACTACAGACCCTAACTGATCAAGTTATGCTAATTATCCCTGGGAATTTCAGGGGGTGTCAACACTGAGAGAAGACTGTTTGCAAAAGCAAGAAATTCAGCAAACTTCAGGCTAACGGTTTAACTGTTTTTTTTTTAACTGGATTTTTTTCATGCAAACAATTTTTTTCAGACACTAGACATTCTCCTCATCAGATGCATTAATAACCCAGCTCACTTGCATATACTTTTAAAACACTCTCAGCTTTCTGCCCTATAATAATATACACAGCAAATAAAAAACATAATCATATATATTTTTTTTGATCTAAGAATATTAGATTAAAAAGTTTTCAAAAATGATTTTAAACAGGGAGATAATAATATAATATTTATTTTATTATCTGGTTTATGGGATTATGCTGTATTGGGAGCTGACATTGTTGTTTGTACTCATCTGCTTCTACAGGTGGAAGCATGATTTTCATTCAGAGAATGGCTAATATCTTGGGAATAATTTCATTAGAGATAATGGAAATCTCATTAGTTTCAATAGATACACCTTCCTGCAATGGTGACCCACAGTAAAGAATAACTGAATACAATAGTTAATAAAATAAAAGGTCATGATAACTTCATCCAAAAATGTACTTTATATTTAAATATCACAAATAAATACCCTGTGAAGAGAAAAACAAATAATGCTTAAAAATCATCTGTCATTGAATATACAGTCAACATCAAGTCCTCCATCATTCAGCTTCCCCCTCTGATCACCATGGCAACCCATTTATTCTATAGATCCCCTTTAGGGACTAGAACTTTTCTCTGGAAGCTGCCATTCAATTTAATGGTCAGCTAACTATATGCTCTTTAAAAGCATTAGAACACTCAGAATCAAGCATTATCCCATCTACAGAGACTATTTATTTCTACAGAGGATTTCCACTCACATATTAAACAATTTGAGGTCCTTATAAACATAATTATCATGTCCAATAAACAACATGGATGTCATAAATAACATTATTGGTGTCTATAATAAAATGCTGATATTAATAAGCAAATATTAGAGTTAAAAAAATCTAAAAAAAGGTATATTACTAGATTGACTTTTTATATTAAATGTTACAACCACCAATAATGTTTTGATACTGGCAATTAGCTTAAATCTATACAAACTATGATATATCTAGAGATTTATTTACTATAACTAACTCCACTTAAGTAGAATAATAGTTAATGTGATATAAAGCCCCACAATTAAACATATATATTATGCAACCGGGATAGATAAGTATAATTTATTGAATAGGTATTTAGTTATTATTATTGTTACTTGCCCATCAAAAATTACGGCAATACAATTTGAAGGCTGGCAATGCTGTTTGCCACACAATGCAAGGCTCTCCCCCCTCTAACTTGCGGGCCTCACGATAAGCGCACACCACCTACTTTTTGGGACCTTTCCCACCGCCACTTTCATGCCTCGCAATGAGCACCATCAGATCTCATTGTGAGCCTCTCCCACCGTCTACTTTACGGGCCTTGCGATGAGCACCTTTGGCGCTCATCGGGAGCCCCGCAATGAGTCGCTTCGATGCTTATTGCCGAACTCTTCCAAGCCTCCACTTTTATGCCTTGAAATTAGCTCAAAATAGCTTGCAACCTCGCTCACAGGGTCCCTGCCTCTCCCCCTGTGCTGTATGTGAGGTTGTAAGTTATTTTTTTTTATTAATTGGCGTGGTGGTCTTCTGACGGCTTCTGAGTTAAGTCCTTTGGCGCTGATCGTGGGCATCGCCATGAGAGCCTTCAATCTGTTTCCATTCTCCATTGGGGGAGTGTCCTCTGGCAAATTATAAGTATGACGGGACAGATGACCCTTAGAGGAACCCTGAAAGGCCAGAATTGCAAGGCCTGCTCATTGCAGCAAAGTTGTGTTTTCCGAGACCTGCAATGAGCGCCGGTGGCAAAGTGGCGCTCATTGCAGCATAGTTATGCGGGCCTCGCTCTGTGCGCCTATGGCACTCATCGCGAGGCCTGCAATGAGCGCCTTTGATGCTGATTGCGCATTTGCAAGCTTGTAACATTTAACATTGCGTGACCAACATTTATAACTTACCACAACTATTGTATGTGATTACAAGTAACTTGCCCGTCATAAATGATAAATGAAAGTCATAAATTATTTCATAGAATGGTATCTCGAATTGTCTGTGCTCTCTCTCTCTCCATGTTCACTCTCTTTCTGTGCTCTCTTTCCATGTGTGCTCTCTGTCTGTGCACTCTCTCTCTATCAGTACCTCTCTCTGTACCCCTCTCTCTCTTTGTACTTATCTCTTTGCTGTCTGTCTCTCTCTCTGTGCTATCTCTCTGTGTGTGCAGCTTTTCATGATGTCATGTCCCCACCCCTTGATGACATTAGCAACTGTTAATTATTATAGTAGATTATTATTATTATCCTTTATTTTTAACAAGCCAAAATATGTAGGGCAATATAAAGGTTAAGTACAATACAAAAACAGTTTTAACACATTGCAAATGAGTAGAGTGCCCCCTTTTTGAAATTACGATCTAGCATACAAAGTGCTTTATCAAGCACCTTAAAAGATTAAAAACTTTTGCTTACAATCTAAAGCGTTTGGTTGTGATAGAGAAGGTTAATGGATGTGTTGTGCATATTAAGGATGAAGATGATAAACTTCTTTCCACAGATGCGTTTTTACGTTTGTAAGCAATATTACGGAACATAATGCATAGTTGCTATCTATACTAATGGAGTATATAAATATACCATGTCCCTCTATTATAACGGCACGCTGTCTTCAGCGCGCGTGCTGAAGTCTCGCCAATTTATGGGTGCAGACAATTGGGCTCTAGAGAAATGAGCGCTGCATGCACGCTGAAGTTGTGCTACCATTATAACATGTCACTCTAATCTGAACTCTAAAAATCCCATGATGTCACTCCGTTCTTTAACTATCATATTAAAAAATTGATATACTTGCAGGAAACTAAAGCCCTATTCAACTGGAGCCCATGAACTAATTTGCTATTCAATTTGCGTCCTTTAGCGAGCTGCATACACACTGCGGGTTACAGGCTAAAAATCACTGCGGTTGCCAAAATCCTAATTTCCAACCCATCTAAGCCTTTGATCTTTTAAGCCCGTAAGTGTTACAATCTCAAATTGCTATTCAATTTCTACAATTCTTCAAGCCTGCAAATGTTCTCAGTAAATGGCAAATGTAGAAGAAAATCCTATGGGTAGCTTATAGGACTTGTTCATAGCACTGTAAATGCAAAAAAAAAAAGAATTTCATTGGCTCTAGCTCTGGCCGCATCTTTTCTATATTTGTCCAGTATAGCTTCATTCTGGGCTAACTGGATGGCCCACTTTCTAGTGAACTCTTGATGAGCCGCTGTGGCCTCTCTCATGCGGATTGTTTCCTCCTCTGCTTGTCGCTGCTGTTCCTGCTGTTGCTGCTGCAGTTGCTGTTGGTTCTGCTGTTGCTGCTGTTGCAGCAAGGCCTTCAGTATATCCTCCATCACTGTACTGTACTGTGGGCTGTCTTCTTGCACTCAGACACTTCACAATCCCACTTCTGACACCAGTGTAACAGGGCGCCCCCTTCTGTCGGGGTTTGCGTCCTGCACTTTCTTATCTCTTTTACCCAGGGAGGAAGACACAGCAGGCTTGTCAGAGTTTTACTGCTATTTATTTGGTAGCATAAACAGAACAAAAAAAACAGTGCTTGGATTCAGCGATAAAATAAAACCCTACATAAACGTGCTTACTACACTCAGGAACACCCTAACTATATCCGGCCAGCTTCTCTGGCTCCGGAGAGTGCCACCTTGTGGCCAGGATGCAAACAGTCTCTTATTTGCGTTGTATCGCCACCTTGTGGCCAGGAAACAAAACAGTCTTTTAATTTATTTTCCTCTACGGCTTCTGCCAATAGTGGGTGAAGCCTAGGGCCCTTGTCACCCTCTTGAAATGAGGAACTATTACTTTCTCTCAATGCCCTCTTCTTCCTGGGGCATTTGTACTTCTTATCCTCATATGGTGAAAACAACATATATTTGTCACCAACCTTTTTATCCCTTGTTGCATCCGGCTTCCCAGGGATGGGGTCTTTAGATAATCCTCTCTCAGTGGAATATCTCCAATACCACAGAAGTCTTCTCTGTGCGCAAACTCTAGAACACAGCAGCCTTCCTGACTGTCTCGCTCCAGCACAAATCCCAGCTCTCAGGATCCCCGCAGCTGAGCTGTCCAGGGCTTTCACACACAGCTCACGGCTCTTAGGCCCAAGCCTAAGTGAGAGAGACTCCACCCATCTCTCTGCTGCTTTTAAAGGCAGTACACAGCTGAGCTTCCATTTAGCCACTGATAACTGAATGGAATTAACTCCTTTCATTCTCAGGGGAGAAGTCTTACAGAGCTCTCTTGTGACCCCTAATGGCACTCCATCACAATATATATATATATATATATATATATATATATATATATATATATATATATATATACATGTATATATATATTTACAAGTGACTTGCCCGTCAAAAAATGACGGCAATGAGATGTGTATGTTTGGAAAGTTGTTTAGTTATTACTATACGTATTTGACACTTGTAACATTTTAGTTATGATGAAATAAGTACTATTGTGATATTAAACATGTTTATTTTTGTAAAATGTTCTTTTGATCAACAGTAACTGTTAAAGCATTTTGAATTAAAAGTATTAACATTTGAATGTAAGAACAGTTGAACTTTAAATTAATCAGTATTGTAAACTTGAGGTAATGTTTTTTTAACATGCAAGTTCTATCTCAAGAATTGTTAACTTAAATATACATTGAATCCAGAGGAAGGCAAACAGTAAAAACCCTCCTTGTAACGTAGCCAATTGTATCAGAAAGGGATAAAAATTAATTCCTTCCTGACCCCATTAACTGGCGATCAGATTACTCCCTGAATTAATGTTTAACATAAAAGACAACATTTACATTGTGACTTAAAACGTGGTTGAGCTTTTAACATGAACTTTGTAATATGTCTAAGTAAGGAACTTAAAGTATATTTTTTTAAACTTGAACTTTCTTATCTGTCTAAGTAATGAACTTGAAAATATTGTTTTCAAACTTGTAACATTATAAACAGTAACATAGTTAATTAACATTTTACCATAATTTGTGAAAATAATGCAAGGCAAGTGTTTTGTGAGGCTAATCATCCATAAACAGTACTTCCATTAATTATGACGTAATTTTTTTATTGATTTGTATTTTTCAATGGTTGACCTTTGTTTATTGCTGTGACTTAAAACGTGGTTGAGCTCTTAATATGAACTTTGTAATATGTCTAAGTAAGGAACTTGAAAGTATATTTTTTGAAACTTGAACTTTCTTATCTGTCTAAGTAATGAACTTGAAAATATTGTTTTCAAAATTGTAACATTATAAACAGTAACATAGTTAATTACATTTTAACATAATTTGTGAAAATAATGCAAGGCAAGTGTTTTGTGAGGCTAATCATCCATAAACAGTACTTCCATTAATTATGACTGAATTGTTTATTGACTTGTATTTTTCAATGGTTGACCTTTGTTTGTTGCTGTAGGAATTGTTTTTTAAATCGCACATATAGTTTGGTCTGTGGAAAAGTGGTTCTCTAAAAAGAGAACGCAAGAACTTAAACTTGTTGCACGCTGTGTAAGCACTGTTCTGTATGTGTTTGACAATTTAATGTAGTTTAACAGGAAATTATTGTTTTTGTAAATGTAATTTTTGTTGCTTAATAATGACCTTTTGAACTGACATTTATGTGTATTTGTTTTAAAAATTTGGTGGTTATATTGTAATTTTTTATATGTTTGCATTTGCTTTTAAATTTGATTTGCATGGCTTTTGTTTGTTTAATGAAAAGTTAAAGTACTTCATAGTAGACAATGTTTTTAGTAAAAATACGTCCAGCTTCTAATAAATCACCTTGACTTTTATTCTTTTCAATGTAACCTTTAATAGCCTGTTGATTTTTGCACCGTGATAAGGCAACGTACAATTGGCCATGTGCAAATATTGGTTGTTCTAAGAAAATACCCACAGATTTGAAAGTTTGTCCTTGTGATTTATTAATGGTCATGGCAAATGCCATAATGATGGGAAATTGTCTTCTTTGAAGTATAAAAGGGAGACTACTTTCACTTGGTGCTAAATCTATTCTTGGTATGAAAACTCTCTCTCCTTCATGGGTACCAGTTAAAATTTCAGCATCTATGAAATGGTCCTTTAATTGTTGAACAATTTATCTTGTACCATTGCATAGGCCTTTTTTGGGGTTCATATTTTTGCAGTAACATGACAATTGCACCTTTCTTTAGATGCAAAATGTGTTTTGGCATTCCAGAAGGAGTTAGTGAGTTTATGAAATCAGTGGAAAAGTTTGCCTGACTTTCTTTGTCATCAGCAAGTACAGAATCAGCACTGTGATAATTTCTTTGTGGTGCATTTTTTTTTTTTAAGATGTCATTATTGAGGATTAATGCATCCTTATTTTTACACGTTAGTATGACTTGGTTGGCAAGCTCTGAATATTCCTGGTTATTTATGCTACCTTCAAATATAGCCGATATAAGATCTTGGTGACAAATCATATGAGGTAGGATCTGCACAGTGTCGTCAGGTAAATTTGGTATTTTTTCTGTTCTGCCTTCTCCAATTTTAATAAGCCAATCATTGAAATCAGTTTGGCCTTCTGATCTCATATTTTGTTGCAGTTGAAGATGGGTAAAATGTTTCCATAGTGTGCTTGACTTTATACAGGTTTCGATAATGTCAGTTTGATTTCCATGTACAACGACAGGTAATGTTTGTCTAAAATCGCCACCCAACAACATTACCTTTCCACCAAATGGAAAAGTATTATCCATGACTTCACGAAGCAAATGGTAAATACATTGGAGGGCATAGCATGACATCATTGTGGCCTCATCTATTATAATTAATTTACTTTTTTTCAATTTTTTTGCTTGTAATGATGTCATGCGAATATCTGACTTAAGAGGTTTTTAAAATAGGCACTGGCAGTTTAAAGCCACTATGTACAGTTCTTCCACCTTCTAACAAAAGTGCAGCAATTCCAGTAGTGGCAAACGGCAGTGCTATTTGACCTTGTGCACGTACAAAACTCATTAATAAATTATATAGATAAGTTTTTCCTGATCCGCCAGGTCCATCAAGATAGAAATAACGCTCTTTGACCATATGCATTTTTATTGGCATTAAATGCTTGCAATTGTAACGTAAATTAAGTCTTTCTTCTGTTCTTTCTACTTGTAGTTGAATGTCATAGTCTTCAAAGTTTATGTCATCTATAAGACCTGGATCAGGCAAATTAACACTTGCACAACTTAATCCCTGAGTTAAAAATACTTCTTGGATTTCCATTAACGCTTTTAAGTGTTCAATAGGTTCATTGTATCGTTGCATAAAGTCTTCAGCCATATTACTTTTAAATGTGTCCCACAAAGCTAAATCATTTGGAGCATTTAAGAAGATAAAAATAAATGCAAATTGTTCTCTCATCTGCCGTGGCATTTGACATGGTGCTGCTTCTTCTAGACATCTTTCCCATTCTGTATCATCAGCTAGTAAGTTTCTATGTCTTGCAGCTAAAGGGAAGGATTCATATACTATGGGCCTCATTCTATTATCGTCCGTAAATCGTCCGCAAAGCTGCGATTCCGTGCGGGGCTCCCGTTACCTTGCAATTCAAATAGACGGCGCCGCAAGGATATCCCCTTACGGCCGGCCGCATATCTTGCAACCGGCCGTCATCTCAGAAATCTTTAAAAGCAAATATAAATTCAAGACGGCACTGTAAAGCTCTGTAAATGCTAGGGATCATAATGGGGGACATGAGGATTAATAGCAACCCCCTCTCAAGTTTGCACATCAGCCCAAATCCGAGATTTCATTAACTGTTTATTTTCCGGCCGCAGCGTGGGCGGGTCTGAGGTGCTCCAAGCCCTCGGGACTTTGTCCACGGATATTTGACAAAAAATAAAATAAAAATTATTTACGGATTTGAGTGTAGGGGAATGTTGTGCTATGAATGCTAACACCTACAATCCCTTTATAGTCTCCTCAGAGTGCAGGATGGCTTTATTATGGCTTTATTATGTGCTTAATTGTGTGCTTGCGGGACCTTTTTGCTGCAAGTAAGCTGCGGCTCGGTTTTAGCCTTGCAGAGAGGGTTCCCGGAGCAATTGAATAGCAACCGGGATTTGCTTGCGGCCGTTTAAGATCAAAGACTTTCCTCCGGTGCGTGCGGCCGCAAGGGATAACAAGGCGCCAGCCGCAAGCCTGCCGGGGGCCCGGCCGGAAGGGAATAGAAAAGGCAAATAGCTTGCGGCCGGTCCTTGCGGCCCCGCATCTCCTACGGCCGATAATAGAATGAGGCCCTATGTCATTAACAGTTCTTAAGTGTTAAAAACTTTGTACTCCAGGAACATTTAAAAATTATAAGAATCGTAAGCAGAAACGATCTCTTGGACTGACTGTGTAAATTCTTGGGATTATTTTATTTCCTCTGCTTTTTCTAGGTCTCCATAATCCATTCACAAAAACATATTGATATGGAATTTCAATATATAAGAATTGTGTTGCTTTTGAATCTGTCGAATTTAATTCAAACCATGCAGTTATTGTAGTGTGACGAAGTTCACTTTGGGCCAATGCATTACTTTCATTTCCAGCATGGAAATACACTAAATGTCTTTGTGGCAAATGTACTGCTAATCTATATACTGCATGTGATCTATCATGCATTTCAAATTTTAAAAGGTGCCACATAGCTTCTGGTGCACTTACATAGCGAGCATCTACATGAAATGCAAGTTCATCATGTACTAACTCAGTGCTTTCAGGGTTGTCTGCACTTTTGACAACTACAATAGCTGCATCATAGCCTTTGTAAATATATTTGTACACATATTTAATGGATCTGATGGAAGTGCAGGCTTCTACATTAATGTGTGCATTATACTTCATGAGTAAATGTGGATTGTAGGGTACTACATATCTAATGTCAACTTTTTTGCCACGAATAATGGCACTATCTCCTTCTCTTCTTTTATAAAGTGGATAGCCATCACAATTGGCATAGGTTTTGTCTCTATAATCTTTTGGAAAATCTTTGGAACATTTATTATTTTCCATACATGGTGATTGTGGATTAAGCTCACCACAGGGTTCATGAATCATGTGATGAGTAACAATCTCATAAATTCAATGGTATATACATAAGCAAGACATTTGCCAAATAAGGGACTTATAGTGATTTCACATATTAATTCATTTAATTTAATCTTAAAAACTCTGGCTACTAAATCTGTTCTATCGGAAGGACTTTGGCCAAGAAGTACATTTTGTGTAATTTCTGGCCATTGGGGATTACATGTTTTTTTTTTTGGCTAGATTGAATTTTGGATTTACTGTTAAACATTGTTGTCCGTAAAAGACAAATAAGAGGTAAATGAGAAATGTGTCAGTTATATTTTGGTAAAGGTTATAGTTAGTAGTTTTTTTTTTTTTCTGTTGACATGGATGAAGAGCAAACATGTTTGTTTAGTTTTCTCTTTTTTTACTTGTTATACTGTACCTTGTTGAAGTGTGATTTCAAGCAGAATCTTTGTTGGTCCACTGTTCAAAGTCTTCGTCCGATGTTCTTCACGCAGTGTCTGTTGTAAAAGAAAAAGTAAAATCTTATTTTATTTTAATGTATTTGTAATGAATAGCATATTTCATTGTTTTGGTCTATTCTATCTGTTATGGTGAATTTTTCTGCTATGCTGTTTTTTGTGCAACCTTTTAAAATACTTTAATTGTATTTGTATATTACAGTTATCCTTTTTTTTTTACTGTAATTATTAATGTTTTTACTATTTTGGATCTGAACACAATGTTCTTAGCATTATCCTGTTTTGTGTCCACCACTTTTGGTATGCTTATTTAGGCTTCTTTGTAAGGCTTATAGGTTCTTAAACAGTAAAGAAGAATATTAATTAACTTTTTTATTTGTTTCTGTGATTTTTGGTACAATTCAGTTTTGTGTCCACCATATTTTGCATACTTTATTTTCTTAATTAGTCTTGTATTTTGGATATGCTCACAATGTTTTTAGCATTATCCTATTTTGTGTCCACCACTTTTGGTATGCTTATTTAGGCTTCTTAACTTTTCTGTTTGTGTGATTTTTGGTACAATCCTGTTTTGTGTCCACCATATTTTGCATACTTTATTTGCTTAATTAGTCTTCTTTATGCGTATTAAATGGTGTTGGACAGTAAAAATGAATGTTAATTGCCTTTTCTATATCATGGTAGGCTTTTTTGTTTTATCCTGTTTTGTGTTCACCACTTTTTGGGTGCTGCATTTGGCTTGTGGTTGATGGTTGGAGTTTATATTACAGTAAAGAGGAGGAATACTTTTGTTTTATGTATGTTGCTAATGTTTCAGATGCTATCCTGTTTTGTGACCACCTCTTTTTTTCTTTCTCTTAAACTGTCTTTCTTTGTAAATTGTATAGATGTTTGTGAAGTTTGTTGAACTGTGTTGTTTTGGTCTTTATTAAATTTGTATTTTGTTTACTTTTAATTTTTATATTGGTGGCCATTAAACATTTATATTTCCTTTTTTTTTTTACTTGTTATACTATACCTTGATTGAAGTGTCGTTCTTGTCCGAATGACAGAGTGTCCCCTCCTGCCAATCTTAATCCGCCAGTCTTCTTGTAGTGTTTGTTTGAAAAAGAAAGTTAAATGGTTAATTGTATATTTCATCTTTTTGATTTAGCAAAGCATGGTCTTTTTGAACATGTAATGTATTTTTCAATCTTACCTGTTCTTCTTTCTTTGTGTTCTTTAAAAGTAATTCTCTTTGACAGTCCACGGTGCAAATTCTTGAGTGACGCTGTTGATGCAGAGTCTGTTTGAATAGTGAAAAAAATGGCAAAGATTCAGCTTCAGGTTCCATACGTATTAGTGTCATATTATTTTTTGCTATGAGTTGCAGTAAATTAATGTAATTTAAATATACTTGTTTCATTAGTTTGAGTTAACATTAGTTTGTTGTAGGTCCCATACACATAAATGTGCGTGTCAGATGTCACAATACATAAATCACATTTTCATAGTTAAAGTTGTTTTGTTTGTTTTTTTGCTGTCTTGGTAATAAAATGTAATATATTATAGCTTACCTCTCAGTTGTAATTTGCACAGTGTAAAGTAGGAAATTGGGAAATAATTATCTTCTCAAGTAACAGCAGCAGTTAACTATCCAGTCACTCCGTTCATCACCTGAGTAGAAATGTCGAATTTTCTGGAAAGTAGGCAGTATTTATAAACTTTGAGGTGCCTCAGACCGTTAGAACGCAATACGCATGAGCTATTTGCATTCCAGCTTACAATTTGCGTTCCATCCGCCATTTTATGTGTAGTAGTTTTCAAAATGGTGGCTTATATCAGTGTGGTACGTGCCGCATAGTATGTGTTACGTACCTCGTAAAGTTGACTGTAGCGTTGTTTCAGTTTTGCGAGTCACTGTAGTATTGTTTCGTCTGTAGCCTCGTTTTCGTTTTGTTCGGCGGCCATTTTTTCTCTCGCTTAGGTGATTTTCGGCAGTTTAAACTTTGCGAGGGATGAAGTTCTTGCGGGCTCGAAGCGCGAACCCGCAGGCGTGAGCAACTGCTCGTATGCTCACAACTATATATGTGATACAGTTGTGCTCAAAAGTTTGCATACCCTTGGCGAATTGGTAATATATGTACCATTTTTAAAGAAAACATGAGTGAGCAGGCAAAACACATTTCTTTTATTTCTTATAGGATTCATATTCAACTGTAGATTATAACAGAATGGCACAATCATAAAACAAAACATGCAACAAAGAAAAAAATTAAATGACTATGTTCAAAAGTTTGCATACCCTTAGTTCTTAATACTGTGTATTGCCCCTGTTAGCATCAATGACAGCGTGCAGTCTTTTGTAATAGAATAGTTGTCTATGATGCCACGAATTCTTGTAGGTGGTATAACTGCTTAATCGTCTTGGCAAAATGCCTCCAGGTCATGCAAAGTCTTTGGTCGTCTTGCATGAACCATACCTTTGAGATCTTCCCAGAGTGGCTTGATGATAATAAGGTCAGGAGACTGTGATGGCCACTCCACAACCTTTACCTTTTTCTGCTTCCACTGGAGGGTCAACTTGGCCTTGTTCTTAGGGCCATTGTCATGCTGGAAATTCCAAGAGCATCCCATGCGCAGCCTTTGTGCAGAAGAATGCAAATTGTCTACCAGTATTTTCTGATATCAGGCTGCATTGATCGTACCATCAATTTTCACAAGACTCCCCATGCCTTTAGAGCTCATCAGCACCCCCCCCCCCCCCCCAAAAAAAAAGATCAGTGAGCTACCACCATGCTTCACAGTGGGGATGGTATTCTTTTCATGATAGGCCTTGTTGACCCCCTTTCCAAATATAGCGCTTTTTGTTGTGACCATATTTTGGCCACTCCAAATTACAGTGCGCCAGAAGCTGTGAGGCATGACAAGGTGTTATTGTAACCAGGCTTTTTTTGTGGTATTGGCACAGTAAAGGCTTCTTTCTGGCAACTCGACCATGCAGCTCATTTTTGTTCAAGTATCGTCGTATCGTGCTCCTTGAAACAACCACACCTTTTTTTTCCAGAGCAGCATGTATACCTCCAGAAGTTACCTGTGGGTTTTTCTTTGTATTCCAAACAATTCTTCTGGCAGTTGTGGCTGAAATCTTTCTTGGTTTACCTGACCTTGGTTTGGTATCAAGAGATCCCCAAATTTTCCACTTCTTAAATAATTGCACAGAACTGACTGGCATTTTCAAGGCTTTGGATTTCTTTTTATATCCTTTTCCATCTTTATGAAATTCCATTACCTTGTTATGCAGGTCTTTTGACAATTCTTTTCTGCTCCCCAAATTAGCTTTCGACCTCACTTACATGCTCCCTGTATCTCTCCCTGTGCTGCGTGTGAGGCTGTCAGATATTTTTTGAATCAATTGGCATATTTTGGACACACTAAATAAAGATAGTGTCCGAGTCTGCTTGTACGAATCAAGGGTACAGGGTGTGTACAAGAGTTAAATATTTTGTGACATCATTAGGATTTCTGATTGTTTGCCAAATACAAAGCTTGATTGGAATTTCTGATAAGCAAATTACGTTTTGGGTATAATTAGAGGAAGCTCTCTGATCTATGGCAGAACATTGGACCAAGCACATCAAGGGAAAAAGGACACCCACCCACTCACCTCTCAACAAACACAGATGCCTGGACAGGCACACATGGAGAAACTTTGGTAAATTCTTATGAAAAACATTCTAACAGATATTATTGGGATTTTTCCCAAAACACATAAATAATTAAAAATGCATTCTACCAATAAACTTCCACAGCTCACTAAAAAGTATTTATACACTTTCATACCAAGAACTTCTGAAATATCAGAAAAGATCCAGACCTCCATTGGGCTAAGTCATATGATGAAATCAAGTACAAAAACCAGGTATGATATAAAGTCTTTTTCATTATAATCATGGAAATGTATATTTTTTTACATAATATAAAATAGATTGCTATATCAATATTTATCTGATATATACAATATACCATATGATTTGTGAATTATAGGTCAACATATAATTTGCAAATTAATTTTATAAATAACAAATATCAGCTTTTATAGCAATCTAATATAGCCGATAATTAATTGAAATGAAAAACATTTTCTCTTTTGAATTAGAGATAATACTATAATTTGACTATAAAATCATATGATATTAAAATGGTATGATATCTTAATAAAGAGATATTTGTAAACATACCAAAATATCAAAACTGCAGTGTCCTAATTACCATATCACCATATTTAAATATTAAGCATATTGTGCATGACTTATATATAATTATGTGGACAATGTGATAATAACTAACACTTAAAGTACCTTGATATATATCTGTTACAATTGTTTAAACTAACTTGTTATATTAAAATATACTGAATTATTATTTTTATTAATTTATTATAAATATATTCTCACATAATACAGTTCTGTTTATTTCATGAGGCAAATGCTCTTAATATATTGTGTAGTAAGAATTCAGAATTAGTCTAAATTGTCAAATATATAAAATATGTAATTTTTAATTTATATTAATAAAGATTATTGATATTAATAATATCACCAAATTAATTACCAAAACCCACACCATAATATATGCTTATTAATATCAGCATTTTCATATAGACTCCATATTATGTTGTTTGTGACATCTATATTAGTTTTTGGACATGATAATTATCTTTATAAGTACCTCAATGGGAAATCTTTTATATGTGCAGATCCACTGTAGAAATATATAGTCTCCTAGATTGGATATTACTTGATTCTGAGTGTTCTAATTGAAGATATTTACAGCACTCAGTATGTACTTTAATTCCCATGACAACTTGCTGTAAACAAGCATACAGTGAAAGCAACCATAAAATTGAAATGCAGCTTCAAGAGAGAAGTTATTAGTCCCTAACAGGGATCCATTCAACAGCTTGGTTTCCACAGTGACTACCTGGTGAAGCTGAGAAACTGAGGACTCAATATACATTGTACATTTAAATTCTTTTAAGCATTATTTGTTTTTATCTTCACAAATCACATGTTGGATATATTTAAATATAAAGTAAGTGTACTTTTCCCTCTTCTGGATCGCTACCTTGTTGTGGTGAATGGGCTTGTGCCAATGAAGCTGTGAGCTATAACTTATAGCATCACCCAAGATAGGAGGTCATAGCAGAGAGGTCAGACAAATTGTGGTCCACTGGACAAGGAACTGTCAACCCACTCCAGTATCTTTGCCAAAATTACTTTATGGATAAGCACAACCAGAGACACCATGATATGGTACTGGAAGATTGGCATCTTAGGTCAGAAGGTGTATACCACATTACTCATTAAGAGAAAAGGGCAAGTATGAGTAGAACAAGATTTAAATTGTTGGGCCAAAGTGAAGTGGACACCCTGCTGTGGATGTGTCTGCTGTTCTTTACTGCTTTAAAGAACTATTTGGCATAGGAACCTGGAATGTTAGGATTATGAACAAGACAAACTGGACATGGTCAAACAAGATGTCAAGATTAAACATTCATATACTGTGAATTAGTGGACTGGAATGGGACATTTCATATCAGGCAACCACCAGATCTTCTACTGTGGTCATAAATCCTGATGAAGAAATGGAGTAGCCCTTATAATCAATCAAAGGGTTCCCAAAGTAGTGCTCAGTTACAACCCAAAAAATAACTGAATGATTTAAATTAAAATGCAAGGCAAGTATTTTAACATCACTTTGATCAATGTTTCTGCTAAAACCATGGATGCTGAATAGGCTGTCCAATTCTACAAGGATATTTACCACCTCATAGATTTAACACCAAGAAAAGTTGTTCCTCTCATCATCAGAGAATGGAATGTTAATGTTAAAGATACTTGGAATAATGGAAAACTTGGCCTTGGAGTACAAAATGAAGAGGGTCAGAAATTAGTAGAATTCTGTCAAGATAATACTCTGGTCTCTTCCAAAAGCCTCAGAAACAATTGTACTCATGGACAATATAGAAATACTTTTTTGATTACATACTTTGTTGCCAAAGATGGAGGAGTTATATGCAGTCAGCAAAAACAAGACCTTAGCTGACTGTGGCTAAGATAACGAGCTGCTTATTGCAAAACTCAGAATTAAAGTGAAGAAAAGGTGGAAAATAATTTGACAAAGCAGAAAAAAAATGGCTAATATCCCCAGTGAATATGCATGGTGAAGTGGAGGTGAATAGAACAGAATCGGAAAGTCTTCCAGAAAATTGGGGACCTCATGGAAACCTTCCATGTCAAAGTGGGTGTGATCAAAGACAAAAATGGTAGGGACTAACAGAAGCAGATCAGATAAAGAAGTGATAGGAACATACCGAAGATCAATACAGGAAGGATCTTAACAGCATTGATAACCTTAATCGTTTGTCCAATGATCTGGAGCCAGACATCTTAGAGAATGAAATGAGATGGAATCTAGGAAGCCTTGCTGATAGCAAAGCTTTTGGAGTTGATGGAATCCCAGAAGAACTATTTAAAAGCCTACAAAATGATGCTGTGAAAGTATTGCTTGCTGTGAAGATCCGAATGGTAGGGGCTATTACCGCCCAGAGCCCACCTGCTATAGACTACAGGTTAACTACCAACAAGGACCGTTTGGGTTCTTGGAAATCTCGGCACCAGCAGACAATTCAGATGACAGCATCATTTCTGAAGAGGCAGGCACCATCAGACCCCCCTGTATTCTTGATTCGTACAAGCACTCTGACACCACCTTTATTTAGTGTGTCCAAAATCAGACTGGCACTTTATTTTTCAAGACACATTTTCAGATAACACAAAACACCAAAGACATACCCCCATTTCTAGCCCATCCTCCTGTGCAAATAGCTTGCCATACCCCCCACCCACATGATTTCCAGATGTATAGAGGGTTCTGGCTTTCTTGTTTAATTACACATTTTCTATCCAGAGTTAACGGAGGTGTGTGTTTTGCTCTCCTCTTACAGAGTTATAAAACTAGCTTCCCCCTTCATGACTAAAGCCAGAGGATTCACGCATGGCTGTTCGCAGGGCCATATAAATTCCTGCCAAAAATGAACCCCCTTGTCACATACAGTGCCTTGCAAAAGTATTCACCCCTTGACTGTTTACCTATTTTGTTACATTACAGCCTTAAGTTCAAGGTTTTGTTAATCTGAATTTTATGTGATGGATCAGAACACAGTAGTCTAAGTTGGTGAAGTGAAATTAGAAAAATATATACATAAAACTATATTTTTTTATAAATAGAAAACAGAAAATTGGCATGTGTGTATGTATTCACCCCCTTTGTTATGAAGCCCATAAAAAACTCTGGTGCAACCAATTACCTTCAGAAGTCAAATAATTAGTGAAATGATGTCCACCTGTGTGCAATCTAAGTGTCACATGATCAGTTATTATATATGCACACTTTTTTTGAAAGGCCCCAGAGGCTGCAACACCTAAGCAAGAGGCACCACTAACCAAACACTGCCATGAAGACCAAGGAACTCTCCAAACAAGTAAGGGACAATGTTGTTGAGAAGTACAAGTCAGGGTTAGGTTATAAAAAAATATCCAAATCTTTGA
This sequence comes from Discoglossus pictus, assembly GCA_027410445.1. Taxonomy (NCBI): domain Eukaryota; kingdom Metazoa; phylum Chordata; class Amphibia; order Anura; family Alytidae; genus Discoglossus; species Discoglossus pictus. The sequence continues at coordinate 64,912,768 of CM050172.1, read as the reverse complement.
TTATCCCCAGGTGCACCATCATATCTATCATAACCAAATGGAAAGAAAATGGCACAACAGCAAACCTGCTAAGAGACGGCCGCCCACCAAAACTCATGGACCGGTCAAGGAGGGCTTTAATCAGAGAGGTAGCACAGAGACCTAAGGTAACCCTGGAGGAGCTGCAGAGTTCCACAGCAGAGGCTGGAGTATCTGTACATAGGACGACAATAAGCCGTACGCTCCATAGAGTTGGACTTTATGGCAGAGTGGCCAGAAGAAAGCCATTACTTACAGCAAAAAACAAAATGGCACATTTTGAGTTTGCGAAAAGGCATGTGGGAGACTCCCAAAATGTATAGAGGAAGGTGCTCTGGTCTGATGAGACTAAAATTATACTTTTCGGCCATCAAAGAAAACACTATGTCTGGTGCAAACCCAACACATCACATCACCCAAAGAATACCATCCCCACAGTAAAACATGGTGGTGGCAGCATCATGCTGTGGGGATGTTTTTCAGCAGCCGGGCCTTAGAAACTGTTCAGAGTTGAAGCAAAGATGGATGGTGCTAAATACAATAGAAACAGAAAATCTGTGGTCAGACTTAAAGATTGCTGTTCACAAGCGCAAACCAACCAACTTGAAGGAGCTGGAGAAGTTTTGCAAGGAGGAATGGGCAAAAATCCCAGTGGTAAGATGTGGCAAGAGAGTCTGCATTCTCAACTCCAACAATATATTTGGCCCAAAACCACCACATGTACAAGCTGGTTCCACAGAGGCACAAAAGATCAAATGCCAAAGTCTGCTGTAATAAAGAAAGCAAGAGAGTTCCAAAAAAACATTTACTTCTGCTTCATAGAATATTCTAAAGCCTTTGACTGTGTGGATCACAATAAAACGTGGAAAGTTCTTAAAGAGATAGGAGTACCAGACAATCTCATCTGCCTCCTGAGGAATTTGTATGTGGACCAAGAAGCCATGCTCAGACCAGAACATGGAGCAAGGTTGAATATTATTTCCTTATTTGTTTACTTTATACACAGAATAGATCAAGTGTAAGTCCAGACTGGAGAAATCCAAAACAGGAATTTAAAACTACTTGTAGAAATATCAACAACCTCAGATAAGTGGATGATACTTCTCTGATGGCTGAAAGTCATGTAATTAAACACATTTGCTTTTGGGGAGGAAATCTACGGGAAGTCAGAACAAGGTATTAAAAAGCAAATGTATTACACTTTAAAAAAAGTTGGAAATACGGTATTTCCAGTACTAACTTATGGACGTGAGAGCTGGATCATAAATAAGGCTGATTACGGTAGAATTGATGTAGTTGATTTGTGGTGGTGTTGAAAACTGCTTAGAGTGCCTTGGACTGCAAGAATATCTAATTACGCAGTTACATAGTTACATAGTAATTGAGGTTGAAAAAAGACTTGAGTCCATCAAGTTCAACCTTTTTAGATCTCTCTGATATGCAATAGGCAGAATAGTTGTTAATAGTTGTTAAGGCAAACAGAAAAATAAATCCGTAATACAGGAAATCACTGGATGGTATGATCAAGAGGCTAAAGCTGAAAAATGTTGGCAATATCATAAGATGACAAGATTCCCTAGAGAATGATGCTAGGGAAGATTGAAAGCAGACGACAAATGGGGCAGCAGAGGGGGAGATAAATATAGGGTGACAAAGAGTCAGATACATCCAACGTGTTACAGAGCTCATTACGCTCATGGCCAGAATTTTATCTGTGTCTGTTTAATATAGAGCTCCAAGAGGTGGTAGTGTAGAGCAGTTCAGCACACTTGGTATGTGTTTCAGGGAAGAGGCAAAAGAGAACAAGGGGTGGATGATGACAAAGTACATGGGGGATGGGTTCTATGAGGAGGGAGCAGAGGAGTCATGGATGGGTGCTATGTGAGGTGGGTGCTAAGAGGGATTGGGTACTGTGTAGAGATGGATGCTGAGAGAGCATGGCCCGCTGACAAGGACTAGGTGCTATCTAGGGATTAATGGTAAGAGGGGTGAGTGCTGTAATGGGATGGCTGTTGATATGGACTGGGTGCAATGTGAAGATGGTTGCTGAGAGAGACTGTCTGCTAGGTAGATATATAGGTCTACAGGCAGGAGGAAAGGGCATTCATTGTGGGAAGGGGGGCAGCTATGGAAAAGGTCTTTTAACCTATGACCTAAAAATAGAAAAACTATTTTACCATTACGCCAATTTGCTGTTAGAAATAATGCTAAATTCATTTAACTGAATTAGTGTGTGTGACACATACAACCTTATAAACTATGGGCCCTATTCTATTTCCCATATCTTAAATGTATACACACTTAAACCACTTTTAAAATTAGCTACGGCCCAGCCAAAGATGCAAATTCAGCCTTAGAACTTAATTGGTTTTAGCAAAGCTCGAACATTACGACCGCTAATTAATTAAAGTAACACAAAATTTATATTAGACCCATAGGTCTATCTTGCAAATTTTGTCTGACTTGCAACTGAAAAAAGTATCACGCTTCTGTCAAAAATATTATGAGTACTAAATATGACTCACAAGGGCTTTTTCAAACACTTATTAGAGCTGTAGTAGCAATTAAACACACAATACTATAGTTTAAATGGGAAGGCATGGAAAGACATTATAATTAATTGCAGAACAGTCTCAACCCCACAAATATGCAATTAAAATATTATTTCTAACTGTTGATTCCAGGACTCAAGGGGTTAATACATATCATGAAACAAACATCGACTTAAACAGATTGCTTGATTGTGAGTCCCATTGGCAAATATTACTTACTGGCTTTCATTAATGTGTAGTCTCTGATTGCAGATTACGTCTAACTTCCATGTTTTACTGACTCCATGACGATGGACTAATTTACTAATGGCTGTGCCTAAGAAGTAAATTATGGTCTTGCTTTAATATCGTCAGATCATATGATCATGATCCTTGAAATCCTATTTTAAAAGGCATTGTTTACTTGTGGAGGCTGTAAGACGTAAACTGCGGTCTTGAGTCAATAGAATACATCTAAACATTTAGTGAAAAAACAACCGCAACCAAATTTCCAATAGAATAGGGTTCAATGTGGACATGCTCATCCTGTGGAGCACATATGGTGATTTCAGGTTCCCTTCAATGACTGTATTTATGAAAACAGTAACCTAGTAACAGCCTTAATAGATTTCCCCCTCACCTTTGCATTGTGAACAATGTGCTTTGGTAAAATAAGACAACAGTGGCACTTTAATATCGATGCTTAAAAAATTGGAGTATGACTAAGCCGATATGTAGGCAGGAAATTGCCATTAGGCTAGTTATAGCTAGTTTTGGTTCCTCCTGGATATTTTGGTGAATATTACATGTGTGAATAGGGTGTTTCCATGTTTGCATGAGCAAGGCTTGCAGTTAACCTTGGAAGCTGAATGATTCTGACAATGTACCAGGGAAAGGGATAAATGACAAATTCTGAAAATACCAATATGTAACAAATGTCCCTCCTCTCTCCCTCCTCCCTCAACAGTTCCATAGCAAAGCACATGCCCTCAAGGTCCAAGCTATCAGTAAGCCAGACAGGTAGGAACATTTTATACATGATCTGACAATTTTTTTTTTTTGGTTTTAATTTTATATGTTCATGCTTTCAAAAGATGTTAACATTGTTAGTTTGTTACATAATTCACAAATATGTATGTATTTTTCCTATACTATAATGTTACTCTATTGTTGGATTGTAACATTGGCAGCATTTGTGTGTAATTAAATTGACTTACTAGCATCATATATTTGCCCTGCTCGGTTATATAGAGAACTGAAGAATGTGTAGCAGCTATATATGTAGTGTGGGAATATTCTGACCTCATAAAGTCGTATAATTCCTTTAAAGGGAACTGAGAGAAGGATTTTTGTATGTATGGCTGTAATGTAACTAACACAATTAATTACATTTTTTTTATTGAAAAGATCATTCCCTGTACATAATTGGACAAACATTAATGCAGATACACACTTAACTCCAGTGCTCTCGAGATTCTTTTGTCATGTGAATTTACTTTTCATACACAGAATACTAAGGAAACAGTGACTCGCAAACATGTCTATAGTACACATATAAATGAATGCAACTATCTATGCAATACTTCCGATGAATAATATAAAGGAACATGATTTTCATATAAATGGAAGTAGAAGATAAAGAATGATGCGCATAAAGAATATTTTATTATTACTAAGCATGGGCAATCAATAAACTTGTAGTTTTCACATGAAAGTGAAAAAAAAAATCTGAGACAAGTAGAAATAAAAAACTTGTGGCACACATATAGAAATACAAATATTATTTCAAACACCAGATCATACAGCGGTACAAGGCAGCTAAGGTGTTGAAAGACCTTATCTCAGCCATCTACTTCTCAATATCTAATCACATAGCTGGTTCTAGACTTCATTATTTAGTTAAGTGGGAATTATACATAGGGAGGAATCTAGTTTAGGAGAATTTGTTAGATATTGTGGAGGGACAAACTTACTTGTCCATATGTTCCAGTAACTAGGAAAAAGGTTATAAAACAATATATACATAGTATGATACTTCAGTTTTTTCATCACATCTTTCACAGGATCTTTGCTGGAGGATGTGAGGAACCTATCAATATATCTTGAGGATTGGGATTAGATATAGCAGATACAGAATTAAGTGCATGGACTGCTAGTGGGCTTTCTAGGTCATTGAGTTCCATAGTAACACCCACCCCTCTTAGAATCCATCCCACCCAAGCCATGTCAGCAGCCGTCCCCTCTCAGTATCCATGCCCGCACAGCACCCAACCACTCTCAGCACCCACCTCACATAGCACTTATCCCTATCCCCTTTTGTCCTCCCTCAAAGAACCCACCCTTGCTCTCTGACCCTAAATAAACCAGCTGACTAAACCACATGAACACCATGACTAGCCCTTTAGTTGCATCTAGGCTCTCGGGAAACAGAAACCAATTCTCTATACACAGTCCACTTTCAAAAATATTTTTTACCGGTATTCTGCAGATGCCGTTTTTAGTATTATTCTTCACCAGCAGACTGAACCATCCTTATCTTCAAATACCCCACCAAGGACCCTTAACACATATTTTGGTGTGTGCTGTTTACTTTACTCCAGACTACTCCCTGGAGTAAAATAGTAAAATAATACTGTCTCTAATTGTACCATTTCTTTAGTCGGTTTATTCAGGGTTTTTGTTTTCACTGCTATCCTTTTCTCCAAAGCAGTCTCCCGATTGTTTGTCTCAGCTTTCCCCAATATATATATTGTTTCAAGTTACCAGCTCCTCTGGGTTGGTGCCTGTTTCTGGCACATTGATGGAGGAACACAATATAAGATAATTTTATAATTTTAGCTAGTTTTACAAAAATAACAATAAACCAAAATAAGTAAAAAAATAAATAAATAAGCCTGTCTTCAACTGAAGCTCTAGCTTGAGACAGTACCCTCACTATCCAGCTCTCATCCAGCTAAACCTGGGTGGAACAAAACAAAACAGTCTAAAAGTTTGTTCACAATCATTGGATTGTATTACTTTAGAACTTCAAGACTCCACTCTGTTCCAAATGATCATTAGCTGTTATCGATCTGCATGTGCCTTCCGCTAGCTCAGACAACTTGGACACACTCTTTCTCTAGTTTAGACAACTGTATACTATTCTCTATGTGTTTCTTTATCTTCAGCTCAGATAATTGCCAACACTTCTCTCTGTGTGTCTTTTCTCTAGCTTAGACTGGCTTTGCACCCTCAATCCATCAGCAGCCTGACAAAACTTCAGGAGCAGTCTTACATCATGTCTGCTTAGGTGTATATAATTAACTGCTCAGGAAAGTTAACTACTTCAGTCCTCCTTCGGAAGCTTTGCAATGTATGTGGCTTACATAAACCCCTTATATAACTCTTTCACTAAATATATAATATGCTTTAAGGCTCTTCCACTTAAAATTTACCTGGAATTACAATTATATTTATATTATTGCACTATTCCTTTCTGCAATTACTGGGTCTTTTCTGTAGGTATTTTGAAATATCTAACGATAGTAAATGTGACTGTCATCATGATGTCAGTAAAACGTGGAGTTTAAAATACAATGAATTAATGTTTAGATGTCTGATATGCATATGATATGTATTAACTCCTTGATTCCTGGGATCAATATAACACAGAACTAAAACGTGAAATATTTTTGTATTGCAGATTTGCAAGCTTGAGACTGTTGTGCAATTAATTCTAATGCCTTTCATTGCTTTACCAGTATTTTTAAGTACATTAGTGTGTTTTTATTTGCTTTTGCAGTGTTACGAACAGGTTTTTAATCCAATTGCCATTCCTCTCTAGTACGCATAAAAGTTTTTGCTACATTTGCCATTTACAGGTTTGAAGGCAATTGTGGGCTTATTGAATTGTTTTAATTAATTAAAGAATGTGCGTCTTTAGCACTGGTAACAACTGCAAGCTTGAAACATCAAAGAAGTAGATAGGATGGACTTCTATTGGCTGTGGGTGGCTAGAAGAGGTCAATTAAATATCAGTAACTTTTACGGGCTCCATTACGGCCTCCAGTAATTACAATTTGGCTAATTGAATGGGGGCCATATACTATAGGAAGTCTCACAAATTGAAGAGCTAAGGGTTTATCTGCAACTTAATGAGAATGTCCATTCAAATCAGTGGAATTTTATATGATAATGACATGAGTGGATATAAAAAAAACTGCACAAACTCCAACTAATGCTAACCACACACTCATAAATCTATGAATTTGAGCTGCTCTGTCTTGACTATTATAAAATATGAATTATTTTCTGTTCAAGTACCTACAATACAGTTTTTGATCCAATTTATATCCCTACAGACTGATTTAGAATTCGTTTGCCCTTTACCAGATGTAATGTTGGGTTACCATATTGATTAATTCCATAAACTAAAGAAATAGAGACATGCCTAAAAAGTTTACATCATCGTTAGATATTTACCAGCACTTGTCATAGGTCAATTAATTTGCATTTTTTGTGCAAACAATGTGTCCCACTTGATCATCTATGGAAGAGTTATAGTTCAGCAGTTTCCCTGTCAAATGATCAGTTCAAGTCTCCATTATTTGCATGAATAAGGAATTATTTTATTTTCTATCTCGAGAATAATCCAAGGTCACAAAGGTCAATGCAATTACAGCTCGTCTGAGTGAGGTTGACGTAAATATCAACACGATAAATTAACATGAGTGCAAAGGTCTCCTAGCTTCATGTGAGGAAACTGCAAAAAGAATTACCATCATTTTTTGTTCTGAGATGTTGAGGATCAGACAAACATTCTCATTGTTAAAAAAATGCTATATTATATGAAACTTATGTCGTTCATTCTGGTATACAATAAATATAACAGGTAAAAAAATGTTTGTTTGATCAGTGCCATTCATTCCATTTTCATGTGTTCAGTACCTTTAAAAAAACTGCACAATGAAAGTATGCACATATATATTTGAAACCTCTGAGTCTGAATAAGAGCATAATTTAGGAGAAAAAATATCATAAAGCTTGTTTTAATTCGAAAAAAAAAATAATGTTGTGCCTCTACCGGAATCAATAATATGTAGGGGAAGTTGTGTAAGAGGGGTGTTTACATTTCTGTAAAGCTGTGGTTGCATCTATTGATGTAACTTCCTGCTTCTGGGCTGAAGAGAGGGAGGCATATTGTGTCAATTTCAATATTAGCCATTTATTTTAACAAAGGATCTGTTTTTCCTCTTTTTCAACCCATACCTCCACTGATATCCAAAACACAAAATGATCCAGTAAGTTGCATACAAACCACAAAATTGACCCTCTCTGCAGAGTCTTCTCAAATTCATAGTAACATAGAAATTAAGGTTTGAATTTCTTTTTTTAGTCCAGTCCACCAAGTTCAACCTTTTTTAGTTCTCCTTTGATCCTTGCAATATGTGAATTCAATGTTAATTGACAGAGAGGAAGGCAAGCAAAAAAAACACACCATTGAAACATTGCCAATTGTGTCATTACCTGTCCTAAATACTGGTAATCATATTTCTCTCTGGATCAATACCACCCCCTCTTTAGTTAACCCTGTATGTCTTTTTATTCAAAAATACATCAAAACAATTTTTAAAGTTTTGCATCAAATCTGCTGTCTCAGCCTCCTTTATTAGAGAGTTCCACAGTATGACTGCCCTTTATGTGTAAAACCCTTTTCCTTAAGGTGGAATATGTGTTCTTCTACCCTGAAGAGATTTCCTCTTGTCAGTTGAAAACCTCTTGGCACAAAAAATTCCCCTGACAAAACCTAATATCTATCCTGAATGTATTTATATAAGGTAATCATATCCCACTTTAAGTGCATTTTTTTCTAAAGAAAATAAGGTTAATTTGTTTATTTATTCTACATAGTTTACTCCCTCCATTTCACTTATTAAATATGTTGTCCTTCTCTGTAGATTTTTAAACTCTAAATTGTAATTTTTGAAGTGGTACCCAAAACTGTACTCAAAATTCCAAAGGAGGGCGTACTAGGGATTTCAATCACATATATAGTTGTGGATCTTGAGATGTTGGTGATGTTTGCAATGATGGTTATACACTTGAGGCCCTCGCAAAGCCAGACGAGCCATTGAAGCGTGCAGGACTTAGGCTGCAATTGCACTGCGAGCCTCGCAAAGCAAGCAGTTGAAGCACGTGGGACTTGGGCTGCAATGAGCGCCGATGGTGCTTATTGCACTGTGAGCCTCGCAAAGCGAGGCGAGAAGTTGAAGCACGCGGGACGCCGCTGAAAAATGTAGCAGTTTGCCGCTGTCTCTGAGGAACATAGTCGGCTAATTTAACGGTCAAACTTAGTTCAAGCGCGTAACTTGAAAAACACCAAAAACAAGCAAAATAATTAAAACAAAATGATAACACACTCACACACAGCACAAGGGGAGAGCCTGGGAGTGAGGTTGCAAGTGCTGAGCAAAGCCAGGCATGCAGAACTTAGGAAACACACAACGGCAAAGACAGTAACACACCAACAACGCCAGGCACACAGGACTTTGAAAATAAAACAAACGGCCTTCAGCGTGTAACGCAAACATTCAGCAGACACACAGATGAGAAAGACACAGGGAAGGGTCAGGGGGGAGATGGTGGAAAGAGACACATGGCATTCCCAAGCACAGAACTTGCAGGTTAAGGAACCCTGCAATGAGCAGCCCGTACAGTAGGCGGGAGGAAAGGCTTGCAATGAGCACCGAAGGTAAGCATTGCAAAGCAGGAAAGTTGAAGTACATGGTGGGAGAGGCTCGCGATGACCGACGAAGGTGCTCAGAGGAGAAAAACCCTCACATTGTGGGCACATGTCCCAGCTCAGCTTCCCAGAATGCAGTGTAAGAACTGTTTTTCTTTGAATTCTGAGCTGGAAGCAGGTTTTTTAACTTGTTTTAGACATTCAAATGTGAAGACAGATGTACTATTTATTTACTGTACTACTGTACGGTGGAGGGCTTCTATCGCTCTTTTACCACCATATATTAAATGATTGTTGTGGTGAACTACCTTCTCATAAGATCCACAACACAGGCTGAGATCCCGCTCTATGCTGATGATAGCAAGTAAGCTTGAAACAGCTGTACATGGATAGGATTCTCAGTTTGTGTAAAATCCAGCCTTGGCTTTGCATTAAAGATGTGTAATAAAGCAGGCATAAGCTTAAAGGAAGCCATGTTTGAAAATGGCTATGGATTGAAGAACATGTCCCAGCTCAGCTTCCCAGAATGCAGTGTAATAACTGTTTTTCTTGGAATTCTGTGCTGGAAGCAGGTCTTTCAACTTGCTTTAGATGTTCAAATGTGAACACAGATGTACTATTTATTTACTGTATGGTGGAGGGCTTCTATCGCTCTTATGCCCACCATATATTAAATAAATATATATATATATATATATATATATATATATATATACAGTAGACTCTCTCAGTTAACTAGGACCCATGCGGATTGGTAGATGCTGGATAAATGCAGTTTCTGGTTGCTTGAGAGTTACTATAAAAGGGGTCTATATTAGCTGCACATAGGATGCTTTGCTAAGTATATTTGTCAGTGAGGGCTGTTCTAGCAGCAACAGCAGCTTTCTCTCCTCACTTAAACACAGGTACGTTCGGCTGGAGGGTGCGGTGCTGATCCCGGGGGAATGTAACGCCAACACTCGCTAGCTCGATCATTCATGCCTGTCTGCTTCCGGTAAAACTGAATTGCAAAAGGGTGGAGAATTAATGTTGAATTGATGTTCATGGAATCATTTGTGCCAGGAGTAGCCAATGCTACTCTTAATAGCAGAAAAGTGATTTGCATCTTTAAATAGCCACTGCAACACTCTATAGCAGACCTGTCACTTGTTGACCCCCAGGGGCCGATCCAAGCCACAATTTGGATTCCGTCCATAAGGATAATACTGAATAAGTATCTCTAAAGTATACAGTTATGTTAAAAAATATAACAACTTTGCAATTTAATTTTGTTAAGGTAAAAGTGCATTATGCCCTTGTTTTATATTACATGGTAAAATATTAGAAAGTTAATTTGCTAATTCCCTCATGAAATGTATGGCGCCAGAAATTCTAAGACACACTTTGCAGAAGAACTTCTCATTTGAACTTCAAAATGCAACTTTACCAGTAATATTTTGCCAAAAATTTACATTTTCTTTAAAGGCATGTGGCATCATTTAGATTAGAGTGATAGAGCATTATAATGGCTTTAGGTGGACACTGTTGAGTAGGGGTGCACAAGTTCAGTCCTAGAGGGCCACACACATGCCTAGATTTTATGATATCCCTGCAGCGCACAGGTGAGTCAATCAGTTCTTCAGCCATCTGGATTGACTCTCCTGTGCACAGAAATGATATCTTCAAATCCAGGCTTGTGTGTGGACAGGACCGAACTTGTGCATCTAATATTATGCGGAAAAAATAACATTCAGCCCCATTTCATAAAGTTATCGGCACCAGTGCTGGCCTGTGTCACTCCTGCTACTGTCACATTGTGTGAAGTGGGAGCTCCACAGGAAAGTGAATCGCCATACCGCATCCTGTATACAAAGCCAGCACAGTCACCAGCTTACTAGTGGCCCACATTGTCATTTAGCGTATTTTCCAGCACTACATGACCAAGCCACTGACTGGGCTATGTTTGCATTTGGAGATGCAATATGCAGGTTCATTACTTGCTGCTCACCCACCTCACTTAGTGATACTGGGAATGTTGGGAATGGGAGAGAGGTAAATTAAGAGAAATAAAAAATAGCATTTATTCAAAATGTTGTATAATTGGGCTAATAGGACTTTCATTCAGCTAGATGCAACTAATCCCTTTAATGTCATGCTTTCTTTCTATTACAGCATCCTTTTAACAAGCTTCAGGTTGAGCCTGAAGGAGAATTCATTCTGCAGGGAGAGCAGAGCCTGGGGTAAGATATGTGCCCCAAGAGACTTGTTACTGTAGGCATAAGTGGCAAAGTTAACAACCTTATAGACTGGGGCCACAAGAATGTAGTAGAAAAATATATGTTATGAATGGAAACAACCTCTCCTTAAAATGTTGTGCTAAAATCTTTAAGCATTCTTCCATATACATATTAACCATTAATCAGTGCTACGGAATATGTTGATGTTTTTTAAATGCATCACATATCTAGTTGTAGTAATTACGATTTGTAGGTCAGACTATGTTAAAAGTTACGGGCTTGCACAAGCACAATGAAATGAGCACCAAAGGCGCTCATCGCCAGGCCCAAAGGTTAGGGGTTTGACGGGGGCTGCAATGAGCGCCGAAGGAGCTCATTGTGGGGCTCGTGGTTAGTGCCAAAGGCGCTCATCGCAAGGCCCTTACATGACTGGCTTGAGGGGGGGAGAGGCTCCAAATGGTTTACGAGTTACAGGCTTAAAAAAAATTACTGCTTTATCGGCCTCAATTCTTTTCATTCCCGTAACTCAAAAGCAGTGGAAGACCGCCAAAGGATGCCAATTAATTAAAAAAATAACTGACATCCTCAAACACAGCACAGCTAGAGAGGCAGGGAGCCTATAAGTGAGGTGGCAAGCAAATTTGATATTTAATTAGCGTTTTTTCAAGCCCGTAAATCCGAAACACATTTCGGGCTTGGGAAAAATGAACAAATTCCCAAGCCCGCAAATGGTTTCACACCAGTAAATGCAAACAGGAGCACAGAGGAGGGAGAGAGGGGAGAGGGTGGAAAGAGACACGGGGAGGGAGTGGGATGGAAAGAGACACAGGGGAGGAAGTGGGGGGAGAAGAGACACAGGGGTGGAAAGAGATATAGGAGTGAGAGAGGGGGGAAAGAGACACAGAGGAGGGAGATAAGGGGAAGAAATCCCCAGGGGGGCAAAGAGACACGGGAGGGAGAAAGTGGGGAGAGGCTCACAATGGGCGCCGAAGGAGTTCATTGCTGGGCACAAAAGTTGTGGCTTTGCCGCGGCCTTTAATGAGCTGCAAAGCCGCTCATTGCGAGGTCCGAAAGTTGCGGGTTGGCTGATGCTTGCAATGAGCACTGAAGGCGCTCATCGCGAGGCCCGGAAAGTAGAGGGGGGAGAGGCTCGCAATGAGTGTCGAAGGTCAGCTTTGCAAGGCTTGCAATGAGCGCCGAAGGTTAGAGGGGGGAGAGCCTCGCATTGTGTGCCTTAATTGACGGGCAAGTCGCTAGTTTATAATAATAATGATAACATTCTAACCTTATGGTTCACATTTTATCCACATGTATATTTTATCTCTTCCATCATGTATATGGTAACAATGTTGTCCATGTGCTAAATATTTTATCAAAAGTTATCATTGAAATTGCAGCATTATCTCCACATAGTTTATCCAATTAAATGTTGACAACAGAAAAATCTATAGCCCAAGACCTTGTATAAGAGAACTTAAAATCCTTATAGTGTCCATTCAAATAGGCGATTAATATAAGATAAGGAAATCCTCAAACGAATGAGGAGAAAAACATATAGCATAGGATCCTATAAAGGGCTCTGTAAAGTAACTTTTTTTTAATTAAACTTTTACTGTTCATTTGAATTGCTATTTTTATTGTCCAGTCCTTCAATAGTGTCCAACTCTTGGTGACCATATGGACAAAGCACACCAGCCACATCTGTCTGTGTTTTTGGTTGTGCTTATCCATATGGTTTTCTTGGAAAAGATACTGGGGTGGGTTGGCAGTTCCTTCTTCAGTGGACTGTGATTTGTCTAACCTTTCTGCTTTGACCTACCCATCTTGGGTGACCCTACATGGTATAGCTCATAGCTTAATTTAGGTAAGCAAGCACCCAGCTACAGATCGCTCTTCCCAGTGAATTAAGGTTTTTTTTTTTGTCTGAAGTGGAGCCACCTTCTGGTATTGCTCCTTCACTGTACTCAGCAAACATTTGCAGCCTTATTAAATTGCGATTTAAAAGGGCTCTATTTAAGCACATAGCATATTTTTTTTACAGAAGTTTTTAGTTAGTGAACTTCTATCCAAAAGCAAGGTCTTTACTAACTAAAAACTTCTGTAAAAAAATATGCTATGTGCTTAAATAGAGCCCTTTTAAATGTGAAGAATCTAATCAGCTGTCCCTCTGGTCTTTAAGTATACTTGTTCAGGAAATAAAGAACGGTCGTGTGATATAAGGGTGCCTCTGAGATGTCATTTCCTTTATTATGTCATTACTACTTAAGTATTGCACACTTTTGAGATTCTAATTACAATAAGCTAATTCTCTTATGAGAAGTGGGTTTGACTGGCATGATATATTTGCCTCTTCTTTTCCATTTAATTTCTCACAATCTCCAGGATATGTATAGAAGAATCAAACGATACATGTCAAGAATTCCAAATCTTGGAATATCTTAAATTCTGGTTGTAGAATGGTATACTCCATCTTAAGATATTTAAATGACATTAATATAATGGATATGTCCAGACATTTTCTATTTTGGTGATCAATACACATAAGACTGCTCACTGTAACATCAAGACCTTCCTATCCACTGATGCACCTTTGTCTTTCTTTTATATACAGTTACTCCTCACTTCCAAACCTTCTTAGACACGTTTACAGCCTTATTAAATTGCGATTCGTGAATTTAAAAGGGCTCTATTTAAGCACATAGCATATTTTATTTACAGAAGTTTTTAGTTAGTGAAGACCTTGCTTTTGGATAGAAATACACTAACTAAAAATTTCTGTAAAAAAATATGCTGTGTGCTTAAATAGAGCCCTTTTAAATTTACCGAATCACAATTTAATAAGTCTGTTTATGTTTAAAACATCATCTAAGTTAGTTTTGATGGTCCAAATCTACAAAGTGATAAGTAGCTACAAAGCCTGACGCAAGTGCCTAATGTAAAGGTGAATTAATGTCAAAGCAAGTCTTAATGTATTCACTAAGCCATTCACTAATAACCTCTCTATTCTCTAATCTTCCTAAAATGTTCATATAATTGTACTTACTAGATAACATTGCTGCATAGTCATTATAATTATAATTATGTTTACTAAAACGTATATCCTCTGTTACATAGTAATTAGTGCCATGATTTTCTCTATAATATAGCTTAGCGTATTTATAAAATACATTGTATTAGATATAATAATAGGTTTTTACAAAATAATTAATTTGCAAATTCTATTATAATGAAAATATATTTCTAAACATTATACAATGGTATTAGCAGTCGATTGCAGTCATACATATACCTGTAGCAGAAAACATTTGCTCCTATTGGGGTATAATAAGACTTACAGACTCACTGATTGTTTGGTGATCTTGGCAAATAACAAGAGCAACTGAATGATGACAATGTGCTTAATAGAGATTGAGCGAAACTGTTGGAGATATCCATTTAGGAATGCTAATGCCATATAGCGCTGTTTCCTCTAACAACCGGGAGAACAGTTCTACTGCAGAATAGGCAGATTAATAGATAGAAATATAAACAGAGTTATGTCTCACCCAGGTCCTGGCAACCGGTTTGCTGTTTCCAAGGTGCTCAGGTTCACCATGTTGTGATTGAATTGATAAATAATTGGGAAGCTCTTGAAATAACAAAGCAGTCTTGGTACATATTGACATCATTGACAAGTGGAAGATGGAGTGCACTAAAATGGAATTTTATGGATCTAGGAAACAAGTTTAGGATAAGGACCTCCAAGCTGGTATTTTCCAAGATACTACCTGTACCATGTGCTAACCCAAGGAGGCAGAAGGAGCTTATGTAGCTTAAAAAGTGAAGCCTTGGTTTGACTTCTTTGTAGGGTACACACTCTATACCAGTTATGGTTTGCAACTCAATGTAGAGGAAGATTGTGTACTGGGGTAGACAGTGGTAGAAAGATTGAAGAGTTTTTGTAGAGAGGGTAAGGGATCAATTAACTACTCATAGGGAAGGAGAAGGGGGATGGTTAGTATAGTCAAAAGCGGGGTCTAGGTAAGTAACGCAAATACAGTAGCAAGTACTTTAATCCTGCATAGACATAGTAACCTACAACACATAATATATTTAGGAAAGATAGGGGAGAAGAGGAGGAGTATGTCTTTATTTTAAACCTGATTTAAAGCATATAGCCTGAGAAGATATTTATGGTGGAACTAGTGATAATTTTAAAATCTTGTGGGTACAAATAAATAGTCGAAAAACAAATACTAAACCAAAAATTGGTAGGAACATACTATAAACCCCCAAATAAATGTTAAAGTGAGGAAAAGCAAGCACTGTTCCAGAGTGTAAATGCAGGTAAGCAGTGGCATAGCTAGAGCTTTTGCCACCTGGACCTATTCTGAGTTTGCTTCACAGTAGATATCACATTTAGTAGTTGTCAAACTACAAAACGTCGTTATGCTTTGCGAGCTAGGGGACGCATTTGCGGAAGGTGGTTTACGGCGCATGAGTTGCAAACAACACCACCCCACACACCTCTAAACTCGCAGCACTTAGTCCTATGGCGCCCCAAACCACCCCACATACCTCTAAATTTGCAGCACTTGGTCCTCTCCTTCCCCTCCTCTCCCTCCCCTGTGTCTCGCAAAACACTGCACTAACCCCCCGAACCGTGCAAACACAAAAACACTAAAAACACACTAATAAACTCAATAATGACAAAAAACACTCACCCACAGCACGGGGGGACAGCCAGGACATCTGGAAGTTAGGTTTCACACAAATTTAACCCCAAATTCCACCGTTTTGGCACTCAAAAAACGTTAACCGAGGAAAGAAATGGGCCACCGAAAAAAATTAAAACAAGGCTCCACGACCCCAGACCGCCCAGCCATGTACAACTTACCCTTGAAGGGATCCGAGATAAGCTCAGACACCCACATTAACCACACGGGATCCGAAATAAGCTTGGAAACCCGCATTAACCCCACATTAACCCTCGCAGTAGGGGTCCCCGATCTCATGCGATCGGGGACCCCCGCTGCAAACACAATTTAAAATTCCCACCTTACGGGTCCTTAAAGGACAGTAAAGGACCCATAATAAAAATAAAAATTAACCCTATCACATTTATGGGGCTCTATACAGAGCCCCATCAACCCCTAAAAAACCCTGTCGCTCATGGGGGCCAATCCAGACCCCCATAAACCCTTAATTAACCCTGTCACTCATGGGGGTCAATGCAGACCCCCATAAGCCCTTCATTAACCCTGTCACTCATGGGGGTCAATGCAGACCCCCATAAGCACTTTATTAACCCCCTCACTCATGGTGGTCAATACAGACTCCCATAAGCTCTTAATTAACCTGGTCACTCATGAGGGTCATTCCAGACCGCCATAAACCCTTAATTAATCCTGTCCCGCATGGGGGTCAAGACAGACCCCACAAGCACTTAATTAACCCCTCACTAATGGGTGTCAATACAGACACCATAAATCCCTAATTAACCCTGTCACTCATGGGGGTCAATACAGACCCCCATAAGCACTTAATTAACCCTGTCATGCATGGGGGTCAATACAGACCCCCATAAGCACTTAATTAACCCTGTCATGCATGGGGGTCAATACAGACCCCCATAAGCACTTAATTAACCCTGTCATACATGGGGGTCAATACAGACCCCCATAAGCACTTAAATAACTCTGTAACTCATGGGGGTTAATACAGACCCCCATAAGCACTTTATTAACCCTGTCACTTATGAGGGTCAATACAGACCCCCATAAACCCATAATTAACCCTGTCATGCATGGAGGTCAATACACACTCTATAAGCACTTAATTAACCCTGTCATGCATGGGGGTCAATACAGACACCCATAAGCACTTAATTAACTCTGTCACCCATGGGGGTCAATACAGACCTCATAAGCCCCTAATTAACCCTGACACTCATGGGGGTCAATACAGACTCCCATAAGCCAATAAATAACCCTGGCACTCGTGGGGGTCAATACAGATTCCCATAATACATTAATTAACTCTGTCACTCATGGGGGTCAATACAAACCCCCATAAGCCCTTCATTAACCCTGTCACTCATGGGGGTCAATGCAGACCCCCATAAGCACTTAATTAACCCCCTCACTCATGGGGGTCAATACAGACTCCCATAAGCTCTTAATTAACCTGGTCACTCATGGGGGTCATTCCAGACTGCCATAAACCCTTAATTAATCCTGTCCCGCATGGGGGTCAAGACAGACCCCACAAGCACTTAATTAACCCCTCACTAATGGGTGTCAATACAGACACCATAAATCCCTAATTAACCCTGTCACTCATGGGGGTCAATACAGACCCCCATAAGCACTTAATTAACCCTGTCATGCATGGGGGTCAATACAGACCCCCATAAGCACTTAATTAACCCTGTCATGCATGGGGGTCAATACAGACCCCCATAAGCACTTAAATAACTCTGTAACTCATGGGGGTTAATACAGACCCCCATAAGCACTTTATTAACCCTGTCACTTATGAGGGTCAATACAGACCCCCATAAACCCATAATTAACCCTGTCATGCATGGAGGTCAATACACACTCTATAAGCACTTAATTAACCCTGTCATGCATGGGGGTCAATACAGACACCCATAAGCACTTAATTAACTCTGTCACCCATGTGGGTCAATACAGACCTCATAAGCCCCTAATTAACCCTGACACTCATGGGGGTCAATAAAGACTCCCATAAGCCAATAAATAACCCTGGCACTCGTGGGGGTCAATACAGACCCCCATAATACATTAATTAACTCTGTCACTCATGGGGGTCAATACAGACCCCCATAAACCCTTAATTAACCCTGTCACTCATGGGAGTCAATACAGACCCCCATAAGCACTTTATTAACCCTGTCACTTATGAGGGTCAATACAGACCCCCATAAACCCATAATTAACCCTGTCACTCATGGGGGTCAATACAGACCCTGATAAGCCTCTATTTAACCCCTTATGGGGCTGTTACAACCCTAACATTAACAACATAAGTGCCATGACGGTCCTCAAGGACCATCATGACATTAAGTACAAACACTACACTGCACTATACCACCCAATAAACCATTCAATCTAAACTAACCCCCCTCTACACTAACATATTAACACATACACTACCTACCCACACTACCTACCTACCTACCCCCTAATAAACCTCCCCACCACTCTAATTACAGAAAATAAAAAAAAACTAAGTCACAAAAAATAAAAAATCTACATTACAGAAAATAAAAAACCTAAGTCACAAAAAAGGAACATTACAGAAAATAAAAAAATACATTACAACCCCCCCACTACAGGAAAAAATATATAGAATACATACAATACAATACAAATAAAATAAAATACAATTCCCCCTATCGATCTAACATAAAATCAATCCTATCAATCTAAAATACATTCCCCAATCTATCTAATATACAATAAATCCTATCTATTTAAAATACATACCCCTATCTAACATACAATATATACTATATAATATACAATAAATTCTATCTAAAATGCATACCCCTAATATACAATAAATCCTAACTATCTAAAATAAATACCCCTATCTATCTAATATACAATAAATACTATCTAAAATACATACCCCTATCTATCTAATATACAATAAATCCTAACTATCTAAAATACCTACCCCAATCTATCTAATATACAATAAATCCTAACTATCTAAAATACATACCCCTATATAATATACAATAAATGCTATCTACATACAGAAACCCTAATTCTAACCTAAAATAAAATAATTAAGACCACTTACCTTTGAAGGTGTCCCTTCAGATCACCAACCTGGGGGTGGGGGGGGGGGATGAGTACAACACATTTACATAAAATAAACATTCTAAATATTCTAAATATTTTACTCACCTTTCCAGCATGTCCCCGTCCTTCTTTTTTTCTTCTCTGGCGCGGACCCTGTTGAAAAAAACATTACATTACTACAACATACATATAAACATAAAAAATAAATAAAATAAACATAATATACATTGTACTTACCTCCCCACGATGTCCCTGGCCTCCTTCTCTTCTGCCCCGCCCTGGAACAATCTACGCTCTAAAAAAAAAAAAACTAATGGAGATCCGCACTCGCGGACTTCCCCCACGCTAATGAGCTTTCTGATTGGCTGAAAACGCTGTCTATCAAATTCAGCCAATTATAAGGCGCCAACGTGGGAGCCAATCAGAATGGGATACACCCCAAAATCCCACTCTGATTGGCTAATGCACCTGTTAATCTTTATTTAAACCAATCACAAGGCGCAGATGCCTTCAGCAAATCACAATGGGATACACCCCCACAGGGTGATTGGCTGGAGGCGTCTGCGCATTCTGATTGCTTGCAGTGACAATAGTCAATCACAATGGGATGCACCCCCACGTAGTGATGGGCTGAAGGCATTTGTGCATTCTGATTGGATGTTGTCAATGTCAATCAGTATTACAGCCAATGAGAAGGCGCAGATGTCTTCAGCCAATCACCCCATGGGGGTGTGTCCCATTGTGCATTATCCAATCAGAGTGGGATTTTGGGGTGTATCCCTTTCTGATTGGCTCACACATTGGCACTTTCTGATTGGTTGAATTTGATAGACAGTGTTTTCAGCCAATCAGAAGCCGGCATTGAAAATTTTCTTCTGGAAAACTCTGTACGAGGCTCATTAGCGTCGAGGAGGGCCTCGCCGGAGAGGAAGAAAAGAAGGACGGGGACATGCTCGAAAGGTGAGTAGAATATTTAGAATATTTAGATTGTTTATTTATTTTATGTAAATGTGTTTGTTGTTCCCCCTTGGTTGCTGATCTGAAGGGACATCTGCAAAGGTAAGTGGTCTTAATTATTTTATTTTAGCTTAGAATTAGGGTTTCTGTATGTAGATAGCATTTATTGTATGTTAGATAGGGGTATGTATTTTAGATAGTTAGGATTTATTGTATGTTAGGGGTATGTATTTTAGATAGTTAGGATTTATTGTATATTATATAGTATTTATTGTATGTTAGATAGGGTTATGTATTTTAGATAGATAGGATGTATTATATATTATATAGTATTGTATGTTAGATAGGGGTATGTATTTTAGATAGATAGGATTTATAGTATATTAGATAGATTGGGGGATGTATTTTAGATAGATAGGATTGATGGTATGTTAGATACAGTGGATATAAAAAGTCTACACACCCCTGTTAAAATGTCAGGTTTCTGTGCTGTAAAAAAATGAGACAAAGATAAATAATTTCAGAACTTTTTCCACCTTTAATGTGAGCTATAAACTGTACAACTCAATTAAAAAACAAACTGAAATCTTTTAGGTGGGGGGAAGAAAAAAAAAAGAAAAATAATGTGGTAGCATAAGTCTGTACACCCTCATATAACTGGGGATGTAGCTGTGTTCAGAATTAAGCAATCACATTCCAAATCATATTAAATACGAGTCAGCATACACCTGCCATCATTTAAAGTGCCTCTGATTAACCCCAAATAAAGTTCAGCTGCTCTAGTTGGTCTTTCCTGAAATGTTCTTAGTCATATCCCACAGCAAAAGCCATGGTCCACAGAGAGCTTCCAAAGCATCAGAGGGATCTCATTGTTAAAAGGTATCAGTCAGGAGAAGGGTACAAAAGAGTTTACAAGGCATTAGATATACCATGGAACACAGTGTAGAAAGTCATCATCAAGTGGAGAAAATATGGCACAACAGTGACATTACCAAGAACTGGAGCTCCCTCCAAAATTGATGAAAAGACGAGAAGAAAACTGGTCTGGGAGGCTACCAAGAGGCCTACAGGAACATTAAAGGAGCTGCAGGAATATCTGGAAAGTACTGGCTGTGTGGTACATGTGACAACAATCTCCCGTATTCTTCATATGTCTGGGCTATGGGGTAGAGTGGCAAGACGAAAGCCTTTTCTTACGAAGAAAAACATCCAAGTTAGGCTTGGAGAACCCTCATAGCACTTACGGGGTAATGTTAGGCTTCTAACTGTCCCATGAGGGTTAAATACCCTTATGGGACTAATGGTGTTAAATAGAGGCTTATGGGGGTCTGTATAGACCCCCAAAAGAGAATGGGTTAAAATTAATTCATTAGCGTTCATTAGTGTTTTATAGGGGTCTATATAGTTGAGGCACACAGTACACTCACATTGTGTGACAAACCGCATTTCAACACTAGTATTTATATATATATATATATATATATATAGTCTAAAATAAAATCTGTGCTGGTCCCTCCCATCCCGGATCCCCCTTTGGTGCCACAATTATACATATTTGTATGGCCCAGCACAGATGAAAAATTTGGGACTATATAGATATATGTATATATATATATATATATATATTTATTGTGGCGTTCAGTTTTCCTGTTATGGATTCTGTTATAGATATAACTCCAGCCCACGTGATGGCTAAATATGGTAATGGACATGGGACTTGTTAAGGAATATGATATGATGTTGCTGTACAATGTAAGGTAGATCTCTATAAGTAAAGTTGGGCTCACCAAGAGAGTATGTGTGGATTATACAGAACAGTGTCGGTATTTAGCCTTAACAACAGGAGTTATTATTTATCAATGTAAAGAGGGTAACTAGGACAGCATTTTTCTCAGGGAGTGTCTGAGATGAATGGAATTCAGTTAGGGGGGTTACTGTTTTTTGAGGGACAGAAATTAGCCAGGAGGAATGGGGGTGGACATCTAGACACTGTGTCTATTAGTCAATGTTTACCATACTAACCCCCTGTGGTGCAGCCATCCTGACAACTCCTACCACTAAGGAGTGAAGTGTGGGCAAATAGATATCAAGAAATGTAATGTTTGAATTCTTCTACACAACAAAAGGTCTTGTTAAGCTGTTCATCCAAGAAGGCTTTAACCCCACAGGGGGCATTAAGAAGGGCTGACAGCAGATGATTGACAGATGGGTCACTTAGCTAAAGGGAGATTGGGTAAGAGGGCTGTGGCTAAGGGGTGTGACTTGTGACTTGGAGTG
Source organism: Discoglossus pictus (assembly GCA_027410445.1). Classification (NCBI taxonomy): domain Eukaryota; kingdom Metazoa; phylum Chordata; class Amphibia; order Anura; family Alytidae; genus Discoglossus; species Discoglossus pictus. The sequence goes on along the minus strand of CM050172.1, from coordinate 64,890,231 downwards.
ACTTAACTGTATAAATATGATGTGAGAAGATAAAAAGGGGTGGAGTGCTGTTTTGGAAATGCTGTGAGAGGATATTAAACCTTGTTCTTCTTGGGAATACAATGGTGTATTGCTTTAGGGAGGATTGATATGACTGCTGGGCACCGAGAAGGCCCATTCCTTCAAGGAATATTGCCAGCATATTAAGGGCAATTCTTGTATCTAAAAGGCAAGACAAATTGGAGCCTAGCTGGAGTCTTCACAAACATCACATATAATAGTTGTCAAACTGCGATTAGTCATCACACTTGCGACAAATCGCAGTTTGACAACTACGATTGCAGCAAAGCCTGCTCATGCGCATTGCGCGGCATAAGCTGCTTTGCAACACAGGAACCCCAGAATATGATACAAATGTATCAACTAAACTCTGCTTTCTCCTGATTGGCCAAAACAAATTATGAGTTTTATGCTAATCTTAGCAGGGATTTTCAGGGGTGTCAACTAATAAAAGCTGCAGTTTGCAAACTGAATAGATTTAGTAAACATCAAGGGTGAGTTTGTAAATGTTTATTTTGATATTTTTTCATGCAAAAAAAAAGTTTACATGCACTATTGATTCTCCTCTATGAAATTCATTCATAATCCAGGAAACTTAGATATGCCTTTAAAATATAAATGAAAGAGGGAATAGAGGGAGCTTTATGTGTGCAGAAGGAATAAAACAAGTCTTGAGAAAAACTATTATATCAGCTAAAATAGAAAATGAAAGGTTAATTGCAAAGTAGTGTAAGACTAACCCCAAAATGCTTTTTAAATATACTATTGGAAATAGGGTTGTGAAAGAAAATATTGGAACTCTAAAAAGTCAATCAGGTTGACTGATAAATAGTGACCAGTAAAAGGCAGAATAATTAAATAAATTATGTTCTTCTGTATACACAAGGGAAGTACTAATGGTTAGGTCACTGCAACAAAATGGAAATGCAAGAAGCTATCCAAAAAGTGCTGGAAAAAATAAATGTTAATAGAGCAGCAGATCCTGATAAAATACATCCAAGAGTGCATGAGGGAAATGCTTTCTGTAATAGATAAATCTTATTTTTCAAGACTCGCTCTCCACAGATTCGGTACCAGATTACCAGAGAAAAGCAGATGTGATACCTTTATTTAAGAAGAAAGCAAGAGAAAATCTAGGGAACTATAGACCTGTAAACCTAATTTCTGTAGTGGGGAAGCTCCTTAAAGGGTTGCTAAGGAATAGTATACAGAAATATATCTGTGTGAACAAGATAATAAGTAGGAGTCAACAATGATTTATGAGAGATAGGTCATGTCAAATAAATCTAATTAGTTTCTATAGGGAGGTAAGCAGGAACTTGAACAAACACAACTCAGTAAATGTAGTCTTTTTGGATTTTGCAATGTTTTTTTTTTTTAATCATGCTATATGTAAGGCTATTGTGAAATTAAGGAATAGAGGAATTGCAATATATATATATATATATATATATATATATATATATATATATATATATATTTGCACATGGTTTGAAAATTGATGAAAGACAGTAAACAAAGAATTGTTGTAAATGGAACAAACCAGGCTGGGCTCATTTGGTAAGTGGGATACCTCAGGGTTCTGTGTTAGGCCCTTTCCTTTTTAACATATTTCTTAATGATCATGAACTTGGACTAGAAAGAAATGTGCCCATATTTGTGAATGGTAATTAAATCATAAAATTGTGTACTTTAATTAAAATTGACTTAACCAAAATAATGCAAAGTTATGCAGTTTATGGAACAAATTTGTGGGTATCAGAGATAGAAATGGATTAAGGCGTGCTTGCTGACAACCACCTGTGTTATAATGCTCAATGCCAAACAAGATCTGCAAAGGCAAGTAAAATATCAACATGCATTAAGAGGGGTAGAGATGCAAGGGAAGCAATAATAATTATACCACTAAATAAATCCCTAGTATGCATTAATTTGGAATACGGAGTACAATTTTTGGGCACACTTTGAAAAACGGACATTGTAGAGAAGATCAACAACATTAATAAGGGGAATGGAGGAACTAAACTATTAGCGAAGACTAACCAAATTAAACATATTTTCTCTAAAAAAAAGGCACCTAAGACGGGATATGATTACCTTTTATAAATACATTCAGGGTCAATACAAGGCTTTGTCAGCTAAACCTTTTGTACCAAGTGTATTTCAGCTGACAAGTGGACATACTTCTAGGTTAGAAGAAAGAAGATTCCACCTTAAGGAAATAAAATGATTCGTCACAGTTAGGGCAATCAGGCTGTGGAACTTGTTAGGGAAATATTACCCTGCAGAAGAAAAGAACACAGCACACAAAGGGTTAACCTGGTACCAGATGAGAGACAAAAAAATAAAACACACAGGTATAGTGATTAAAATGGTCTCTGTTTAATAATAATTTCTCACACAGTTTTATATCAGTCCTTTTTGGCCAGCACTCAAGGACACAGAAAAAGAAACCACGGCTGTTCGTCGCAGATGTGAGCCAACAGTATAGCTTGCAAGTTATTTTTGCAATCCCAGTAATTACAAGGACAAACTCTTAATTAGTTTTCTTTTAACATGTGGATATAATCCAAGAAAGGCAACTTCAGAACATTAGAACATTCTGTAAGATTTTATATATTAACAGGTGGTTAAACTCTAGGCAGATATGACATTTTCCCTCACAAACTCTCTACCAAATAAGGTTTAAAATGGTTGTAAGAATTTTTTAATTAAAAGTGCAGATAGGGCTATGTAAGTTAAAAATGGGCATTGATTCATGGAGTAATCCGATTGTTAGTATTTGCAAGGAAATGGTTAAACTCTAGGCAAATACATTTTTAAACTCTAGGTGGTTAAACTCTAGGCATATATGAACATTTTCCTCACATTTCCCTCTTTTTATAATTAAAAACAAACTATTAGAAAAAAAAAGAAAAAAAATGTATATATATATATTTATATATATATATATATATATATACATATATATATATATGTGTGTGTGTGTATTTTAACAATATGCAAACACAATTTGCAAAGGTGGGGTCAGGTCCTCCTAGGAGGCCCTCCCCTCCACCGGTGAGGTTCCTACAATCTGGAGATTCAATAACACATGGAATCCTTTACACCTATTTCAGCTCCGCAGACATAGAGCCTCGTTCAATTCAGTTTTCGGAAGATCCAGGCTTCAGAAATGTAGCCCGCAAGTTACTTTGCTATTCAATTGGCTTCTTTTGCAGGCACCGATCCAGTTACGTGCTCTGGCCTGAGATTCACTGCAATGGTTCAAATTGCAAGTTAATGCCCCTCCAAGCCTTTGATCTTTCACACCCGCAAGAGTTGTGAACTCTAAAATCGCATATCGCTATTCAATTGCTTCAATTCCCCCTCGCTAACCACTCCATCAAGCCCGCTAATAGCAAATGTCGAACCACAAGTGACTGGTACCAAGGAGGACTAGCAAAGGGCTTAATGACATGTCCGGAGCACTGTAAACACTACTGTACTTTTATTAAAAGGGAAAGTGATGTTAGGTCTTAGAATTAATAACACAACATTCTCAAGCTAGCAAATCGGCCCAACAAAATACTTGATTGCATGTTTAATTTCTGTGTTATATTGATCCCAGCAATCAATGTGTTAATACATATAATGTAACTCACATGTAATAGAATATAATATTAATGCCTTTATCAATATTGCTTTATATTTGGAATGTGGGTCCTATTGTAACTCGTATTTCAAGCCCGCAGGACTTCAATTAGAAATGGAGGTTGGACGGGTAGTCCACAGGGCCAAGTCCCAAGTTGAGCATTTATTGTCATTTTTAGAGTACACTTGTGTCCTGCTCCATAGGAACCACAATTTACAACTTGGCAGAAGTAAATCTGGGCTGTGTTTCTCTCTCCTCTTATGAATACCAGGTCGACAGCTCCTGGTACTTGATAATCTTGTCCCCATTCAAAGTCTGCTTTACTGCCCTTTTAAATAGGAGGTGGAGGTATCCTGGATATTTCATCTGGTAAGTTCCCGCACCTCCAATCTTTGTAGAATTGGACTTGTACCCCCGTAGGTTTTTTTCTGCGTGTTTTCCCAAATCATTAGGGGTACCACTATGACAGTGGCCATGACGGTCAGGCATAATATAGAGCCTCTCAGTCCACACTATACAGTTTGTCTGAAGTGATGCCAAGGCCCCTGTCATGCATCCTAACAAGAGTTCATTTTCACCCTTTTGAGTCCCTTCTAATCTGTCTGGATGTCTTCACTGGGTTTGAGATTAGTGACCCTATTGGTTAAACTCCCATTTGTAGCCCAGACTTTGCGATAGAGGTGGGGTTACTCAGTTGGGCAATCAAGTTCCCCTGAAGATGTTGGCAGTGGGACCTTTTTACAGTGGGTCACATGTATCCACGGGACCCTTTCTGCAATCTTTACTGCTGTAGGGGTTGCTAGTAGGACCTGATAGGGACCTTCCCACCTAGCATCTGCCCAGTTTTTTCCCTTGATGATTTTAATGAGGATCCACTCTCTATGTTTTATTAATGTGGGCAGCTCGCAATGTTCCTGTGGAGGAGAAAGAGACACAGGTAATTTCTCTTTTGGTCAGCATTTTTTGCATGTAGTCTGCTAAATTTTCACTCATTCCCTCGTCTTGGCTCACAAAAGGTTTTAGTTCAGGTAAATAAAAAGGTCTACCATACAGTATTTCAAAGGGTGTTAGGTTATTTTTTTTGTAGGTATAATATGCATATTCATCATTACCAAGGGTAGACAGTATATCCATGTGTAATGCTTTTCCGAGATGATTTATTACACTGTTAAGAAAATATGTCCCATTATCACTATGGATCTTTTCTGTGATCCCAAATATAGGTATTATTTGGTTTACTAGGGCTTTTGCTACTGTAAGAGCATCTGGATGTGTGCATGGTGTTGTTTCCACCGACCTGGAAAATATATCTATTATCACTAAACAATACGTTTTGCCTTCACATTTGTTTAGTTCAATGAAGTGCATGCAAATGACTTGGAATGAGTAAACTGGTGTAGGAAAACATCCTATTTTGGGTCTCACATTTCCTTGTGGATTATGCTTTGCACATACAAAAAAAAATGGAATAGTTTGTGAAACCATATGCTGTAAATACTTTATCATTGCTACCATCCCCCCTGTTGAGACATGGTTTATCCCGTGGCTTAATATAGCTACATATCTGTGTAGGTTGCCGGGGAGGACAGGTTTTCCCAGAGGACATATGTAGACCCCTTCTTTGTTTTGCTTAACCCCCTTGTGTAAGCCAGTATGCTTTCTTCAGATTCTTGTGAGCTTTCTTGAATATGATTAAGAATGTCGTGGTCTATGTGTATTGTTTGTCTTGAGACAGCCACACAGTAGACGCAGCTATTTTTGGTTTCTGCGCTACCTTCTTTGCTTCCTCATCTGCTTTTCTGTTTCCTTTTGAAATGGGATCAGTGCCTGTGGTGTTTGCTGCACACTTACAGATTGCTAATCGCTTAGGCAAGTTTATTGCATCCTGTAAGGAGAGGATTATATATTTATGTTGGATTGGCTTACTAGTTGATGTAACCATACCTCTATTTTTTCACAACTGGGTAAACACATGGACGGTGGAAAATGCATATTGACTGTATATGTTCACAGTTTTCCCTGTGCTGAGAGGTTTGAAGACAGCTTCTCTGCTTGTAATACTTCATTTTCGGTCACTACAGCATACCCTGATGCATTTGTATCACCTGTTTTTTTTTTACAGGACCCGTCTACAAATATGGTGATATCTGGATTGTCATATGGAATATCTTTTAGATCAAGTCTAGGTGATACTACAGTCTCAATTGCTCCCATGCAACTATGTTATGTGCCTGCATCTTCATAGGACTCCGGTTGGATCACCCTGCTATGTCTATTAAAAAACGGTTTTCAGTGTGCCCAGATATCGTTTTACTTCCTCTCCATCCTTCTGCATACATTAATTCATTTTTGTCCAGTCTGCATGTTCCCTGTGCCTGTCTGCCACTCTTTGCAACAAAAAACTGTAGGCATTGTCTTAGCTCATCTGAATCAAAAGCCAAGGGTTGTGGGGGATTTTGTGCATCTGGCAGATTACAGTCCCCCTCAGTTAATACCAAGTCTGGTCCCAGAATCTGTCTCATGCACCTTTCAATTTCTATTCCATTCAATTAAAACTTTGTATCAACCTTGAAACTTCAATCTAAAAGTACCAATATTATCTTTGGGGTTTGGGATTCCCTCTACTGCTCTTCTTACATCTGAGTCTGTCCATGCTCTGTATAGTAGCATAGTGGGTCCCTGAACTTCAGGGACCCACTAAAAAGTGCATATAGGGTTATGTGAGTTAAAAATGGGCATTGATTCAGGGATTCAGGCAGTAATCCGATTGTTAGTATTTGCAAGGAAATGTTTTCCACCTTATCAGACAACTGGCAATGTTTACATTTTTTTTTTTAACAATTCAGTTGCACATTACAGGGATCAGATGATATCTACAGTATAAAAGGTTGAACTTGATGGACTAATAGTCTTTTTTTCCCACCTCAATTGCTATGTAACAATATAACTATGAAATAATAATTACATATAAAAATGACAATCTATTGATTGTGTTTCCTTTTGGTTTTTAAACACTTTTTGACGATTAAGTTGTGCAAACAATCTCATAATAAACTGACCTTTTAGTCAAAAGGGAAAATACTGTACTTTCTTATGTTTTCTTTTCCCTGTTGTGAGCATTGACAGAGAAGAAAGGTAATTGAAGAGTTTGAGCACATCTCAATCGAAGGGCTGGGTCTTACTATGAACTATACTGTAGGAGGGAGTATAGGCTTTAACTAATATGAGCAGATTGATTGAGCAATTTTTCTATTGGATATTGTGCACTATTGTGTTATCATCTCTCTTTTTTTTCGAGAAACTCATTGGATCCAAAGATGGCAAAAAGCAAATTAACTCCTGGATGTCTCATGATTTTTTTTATCTACAAATAAATAGCTATGTGTTGATTTGTGGAATACTTAATATGTTTAGGGGAAGTTGCAGTATGAATCCATTTTTTTATTCTTTGATCAGGGAATATTAAGATATTAAATGTTGGAATAAAGAGTGTATTTTTGTAATAGCTTGTCCTAGTATTTGTATGATCTGAAAGGTGTACTTTGGCTGAAATATATCTTTATTTCTGATCTGTTTAGAATAAAATGAATAACTACACTACATTAATACCAATAATAGTTACATTATCCTTGGTAATTATTTTTGATCCATTGATGAATGATCTATTGATTTAATTTGGCGTAATTAGGATTTAAGCTGAAGCTTCTCATTTCCCCTTTCTTTTTCTCATACGTTTATGTGTGTTCATGTATATATAAGATATGTCAGAAAGTGGCAAGTATACTTGCAAGCAGAAATATCACTACATGTAGACATTGCTGTGTACATAAAACTTTTTTTAATGTACACTTCTGCATCATCAGGCAGCTTGATGGGCCTTCTACGAGCACCAGATAGGACTCGCAAGGAGGTTAAACACCTGTTCGTAGCACTGTAAATGCAAATAAGCAATTAATACTGCACTTTAAAAAAAATGGGGAAAGTGATGAAAGAAATAAGAATTAATTGCACAGTCTCAAGCTCGCAAATCTGCAATCAAGAATATTTAATTTTATGTTTAATTTCTGTGTTATATCAATTTGTGTAATCAAGGAGTTAATACATATCAGGCCACCCACATAGACTAGAACAGTATGGTCATTTATTTTTTTTATTTCGTACATTGCCGGATTGCGAGTCCGATTTCATCTTGGACTTCTAAGCACTAAATGATTGTAGTTTAACCTCCATGGTTTACTGACGTCATGATGATGGACCAATTTTTATTGGCTGTTTCGAAAGCGGTAATTACAGCCTTGCTTAATTGATCATGATCAATGTTACTTAAGACTGCATGGTTTACGGTTTAGGCTTTCAGCCAGGTAGCTGCGGGCTTGATCAATTGAATCGCTCTGTAACTGTTACTAATTTCAATTGAATGGAGGCCTACGTTTTCAATAATTTTGTATACATGCAAACATACATATTTGTGTATGTACACGGTAAAGGAATGTGCAAATGTGAGTAAATGTAAATTGCTATTCTTAAAACAATAGATGCACTCAATAATTAAAGCAAGAATAGATTAGTGGCAGACAGTCTGCTTTAATTTGTATGGGAACTGCTGGGAACTGAGACAGAGAGGCAAAGTGCTGAGGCAAAGAGGACTTGAAGGTACAGACCAGGGAGGTGGTGACATACAGACACTTCAAGCCTGATGTCAGTGAGCATCAGATACTGACCTGACACTGCCCCACACAATATAACCAAAGAGGAGCAATCTTGTATATCACACTCCCCCCTCATTATGCAGGCTTTAATAATCCAGTGTGGATAGTAAAGAAGTGTTGTGTAAAACAAATAGTTGTCACTTTGCCCAGGGTAGACACATTTATATAGTATTTCTATAGTATTGCAGTATATAGTGATACCTTTTTTAATGGACAAACATATTCATAGTTTTCATTTCCGAGAAAACAGTTATTACACTTTATCGCTCTTTTGCCCACCATATATTAAATAATTATATCAGAAGCCCAAGATTATAAAATGTAGGAATGGAAACAAGAATTGCTACAACACTTGTGATCATAAGCCTATTTCTCCCATGAATGTAAATTGTATTTGCGACTGGTGGTTGAAAGAGAGGCCCCTTCTCCTACCAAATACCACAGAAATATACATAAAAACCTTTTTAAATACTGGAGTTCCCTCTTTGAAACAAGGGGCATGTTTCATTTACTTGATCATGAAGTTATTGGGGATAGTGGCATCCTTAATAAAGCCATATCTCCTTCTTATTTTGTCTTAAAATGGGCTAGAGACTTCGATTAAGAAAGCAGCATGAATGCTTTATCTGTTAAAGGCACTGTAATGGATTTCAATGTGAAGACTTGCCCCACTTTACTTAGCTTGCTGAACCAGAACCTGCTTGGTCAGACTTTTATTTTTATTTTTAGTCCAGCTTCCAGGCAGATCTGGCCACACCACCTGATCAGCACATGGAGGTGGAGATAAGTAGTTCTGCTTGAGGGAAAACTGACACATTCAAAATTAAGAAAAAATATTAACTTTTATATATTATTTTGGACACACTAAACAAAGGTGGTGTCAGAGTCTGCTTGTACTAATCAAAGGTACATGGTGTGTGATTCTTAGATCCTAAGAAAAGGGATCTGATGGTGCCTGTTTCATCAGAAATTATGCTGCCATCTGAAGTGTCTGCTGGTGTCGAGATCTGAACAAACAGTTGCAACCCATTGAGAGAGAGAGAATTGGGGTGAGCGTAGCCCCCCCAAATAAGACGGGCTTACCAGTACTGACCCCCAATCAGCACCCTTTTTAGCAGTCTCTCTACAGAGTGAATGCTGACAAAAATCTGCAGAAGATGCTAAAGTTAGAGATCAAAGTTTATTGACAGATTATCCTTGTTGAAGAAGGCAAAGAAAAGTCAACCTTTGTCACTGTATTCAGTTTTTATGAATTTATGGTGATACTAGTTGAAGAATGCCCCTTATACCTTTCAGAGGCATGTTAACAGATTGCTGCATGGGTGTCAGGACTTTGTTAATGCCTATCTGGATTACATAGCAAATTATAGTCACTGCTGGTGTGATCATTTAGATCATGTAGCTGCGATCCTGGGCTCTATTCAGCAGGTGAGGTGACCTTCCGACCTGACAACTGCCAATTTCCTTGGGTCATTGGTCAATATGTTTCTGCTTATAGTACAATGGCCCAAACTTAACAAACCAAACACAGTAACATAGTAATATTTTTATTGATATATATTTTAACTGTCCTCTTATCTTTGTAATGAGTACATTGTTATTTATTTGTCCCAGTGGATAGCAAACAACTCCATTGAAACATACTTCAATCTATTAATACTATCATTATATACTATATACTGTATGTCCTAGCTCCTTTTCTTTGAACCACCCCTTTTTTTAATCTCCCACACCTTTAGAGAAACTGCACTTATACTAGAACTGTTCACAAGCTTTCAATATTGCTGTATAAATTAGATTCTGCCTACAAACTTGCACACTGATTACTGCACACTTACAGCAAGTCAAATATTAAACATATTTAGACCAGCTGCAAACCTTAGACTTCCTTTAGACCTCACTCCCTAAGCATAATGCAATGAAGCCCCAAATGTGGACAAACGTATCCCTCTTAAAAGCCACCCTTAACTCTTACCTCGTACTGACTGAGTCAAACTACCAGTGACCCTTCTTGGTTCAAATAATGCTTTAAATTATTGGATTGAAACTGTGATAAGCCAGATTAATGAAAACTGAGAGGAAAACCTTGTAGCTCACATCAGCTGCAAGCTTCAGTGCCATTAGGTACACCAACGAGCAAGAGTATGGTATTAGTCTGGATGCTTTTTGTTGTCTTAGATCAGGGATGAGCAAGTTCGGTCCTGGGGAGCCACACACAAGCCTGGATTTGAAGATATCCTTGTGAGTCAATCAGGATGACTGGAGAAATGATTGACTCACCTGTTCGCAGCAGGGATATCATCAAATCCAGCATTTGTGTGGTCCCCCAGGGCTTAACTTGCCCACCCCTGTCTTAGATCATGACCATCTTTCTTGGCTCAACTGGGTGGTCTGGGACAATGGCTGCTTGCTTTGGTGGAGCCTAGACTTGGAAGCCTTCAACTTTAACATTAAGTCTATCAGAACATATGATGGCCTGTCTTGACAAGCGAAGCAAGCTTGACCTCTGCCTCACTGGCCTCTTCCTCGCTGGTGAGATGTCGCCTGTCTATACTCTGGAAGAGGGAAGTGATTGTCACTGATTACCCAATATCTTGCTAGTAAACATACTGTGACACTTAAACAATATACTCTGGTCTAACCTGTCTCCTATCTCATCTACCACCCCCCCAAGCTGGCCGTCTACTGCTCTGATCCCTAGGAGAGACCCATCTTCATGTCCCCTCAGCAATTAGCCTTCAGCACAGGACTAATTTAACCAGGAAGAAGGGAGGGCTGAAGGAAATAATCCACAGCAGCAGCAGACTTATTTAATCAGTATTTGTCATGGCTGAAGAATGCCAAGGCACCAGCTGTGCAATACCTTACAGACTGATGCCCCCAGCCTTATAAGATAGGCTTATTGTGCCATGGGAAAGGGGCCCACTGAGATGGGTAAACATTGGGGATGTTGTGATTTATGTGTTATTCCTTGTTATGCCTATTTAAAGTTGCCTGGGTGCCACTGGGCCCCTGCTGTGGTTCCCATATGTATAGTTGGGGTATGCATATGAACATGATGGGAGTGATGGAATGTATGTCTGTGTTGTGCTTTGGGGGGGGGGGGGGCTAGCACATACAAGGGAAATATTGTATCTGCTTAATATTTTGAAGTAATGGATTAGTCCCTTATTAACAAGATTAGGGAGATAATTGACCCCTAGGAGTCACATGACACCAGTATCTCTCCCACTATCACAAGCCCTTAGACTGGTGTCTCCGTGCCTATTGTATGTAATTACCCCTTACCAAGAATACAGCAGTGGAAAGGGAAAACAATGGATGATTGTCTTAGACTGGCAGGCAGGGCTGATAACGTGAGCTAGAAGGATTGGGTGTAACCATGGAGGCACATTTAAATTGATTGGTCTGTTGCTGCTTGAATGTGGTATAAATATGTCTGATGGTTTCAGTAATAAAATGTTATACTGATTCACATAATTAAAGTGTGAATTTCGTTATTGATGCTGAATGCTCGTTCCTGGAGTAAGTTCTTTTCAGAATTTAGAAAGATGTGTATACTATACAAGACCAAAGACATCTCTCAGTCTAACCAATAGGCTGAAAGTTCTTCCTGCTGTACAGAGGTAAAACAAACTGGTCACACCTATGAGAAGAGGTTTGGGCAATAGGCTCTTATCATACCCAATTCAACATACAGGTTGTGACAGTATTCATTGTTCAGTATATTCATATTTAAAATATTTATTAAGACTTAAAAATAGGATTTGAAAGTAGTGTCTCCATTTTTGTTGATGACACTATGTTGTGCAAGGTAACTAAATCAGAAAAAGACATACTTTCCTACGAAAGGGATGTTCATAAATGAGAGAATGGGCAACTGAATGGCAGATGAGATTTAATACAAATAAAGTTATGCATTTGGGAAGGAAAAATAGCCATGCAATTTATAATCTTAATGGAGCAAAGCTAGGAGTATAAGGGATAGAAATTGGAGTGCTTGTGGACAACCACCTTTGTAACATTGTCAAATGCCAAGTAACATTAAGTAGGGTATAGAAACAAGGGAAGCAAATATAATTCTGCCACTATACAAATCCCTATTACGCCCTCATTAAGAGTATGGAGCCCAATTATGGGCACCACTTCCTATAAAGGACATTTTAGAGCTGGAAAAAGTACAGGGAAGGGCAACAGAACTAATAAAAGGAAAGGACAAGCTAAGCTATGAAGAATGATTAGCAAAGCAAAAGCTATGTTCTCAAGAAAAAATGCCTCTAAGAGGGGATATGATTACCTTATATAAATATTTCCAGGGTCAATATAAGGCTTTGTCAAGTAAACTTTTTTTGCCATTAGGTTTTCAAATGACAAGAGAATATGCCTTGAGTTTACAAGGAAAAAGATCCCATCTTAAAGAAATAAAAGGATTTTCAAAGTAAGGGTGGTTAAACTGTGGAATTCTCTACCAAAGGAGGCCGTGACAGTGGATTCGATAGATCTTTTCAAAAAGGGTTTGGATATATTTTTGAATAAAATGGACATTCAGGGTTATCCTGGATAACTAGAGAAGGAGTATTGATCCAAGGAAGAATCAGAATCCAGTTACTGGGGTCAAGAATTATTATTTTTCTTCCCTTATGAGACAATTGACAATGTTTCAATGTGTTTTTTTTCTGTTTGCCTTCCTCCAGATCAATTAAAAATGTTGTCCATGTATTACAAAGATCATAGGAGATCTAAAAAGGTTGAACTTGACTGACTAAAAGTCTTTTTTCAACCTCAATTACTTTGTAACTTTTTAACTATATATAACCTTCTCCTTCAATAACCTCTAGACTCCCTGACTTCGGTACCTAGCATGGTTGAAAAACTACCTAAATGCCCACAATCTGCTCATAGGAGGAAGGAATGGCGTAGAAACTATTCCACAGCAACTGACTTCTCATTGGCCAAGAGGGTGGGGCCCCAGAAACAAGACACTGTTATGTTGCATGTAATAATTTTATTTGTTGTATTGTGTAAAGAGGTATAAAAGTTCCCTGTAAAATATAGTAAGTGCCCTCTTTGGGAGAGTTGCAAAGCCTGTGAGCTGTAACTGTTGCTGGGGAAGTGAGAATCATTATCTCCTGATCCTGTTGCGAGTGTTTGTGTTCCACTTCATCTGAGTACAGGTCTATCATCCAGAGATCCAATATCACATTCTAACCATCTGTGTTTCTCTCCATGGCTAATATATTTTGCATCTCCTCCTGTCTCATGGTAAACCTCATCAATCCATCTGAACCAAAATTATTTACTTTTGGTCTCTCATCACCGCCACCAGAAACCACCACCATCTAAAAGTAAACCCCATACAATGGGGGTCCTTAAAGATCCTGAGATGATGGAACCAATCAATCTGAGCAATCGGATTGGTACAATTAGTTCAAATATATGATTGGTCCATTTTTAAAATGTATTTCATTTTTATTTTCTTGTAATTCTTTTTTTTTAGCTAAAGAAGTGAAGGATTTGGTGGCTCTAGGTGTAGCTTTTTATAGTGAACTGTTCATAGGGGCCACTAAGGGTAGAAAACATATATTGGATAGCTTATAGAGACAAAAAGTACCCTTTCATAGTGCACACCTATTAATCCCAATTTTGTTATGTATAGACTTATGTATAGACTAAATATTGAATAAAACGTAACTTTTAATAACTTCTTTAAAAACTTTAAAATATTTAGACGCAGCAAAATAGAACAGGAATTGTATAGATATTCTTCACTAGGACAGATTAATTATAAGGTGCATTATTGTATTTAGTGCCATCAGAGAATACCTGTATGACAGTAGAAGAAGCTGAAAGTGTCAGTGCTTTAATAAATAAATAAGTGCCAGTGCTTTATTACTAAATCTGAATACTCAGTTTGGTTTAGTGTCTTGCTCAACAGTTTAATAAAAGTGCCAGTGCTATCACATATATAGTTGTGAGCAGGCGAGCTTGCTTAAGCCGTTGCTCACGCTAGCGGGCTCGCATAGCGAGCCCGCGGCCCTCGCGAAGCGAGGGTCGCAGTTGCTGGCAAGGAGCGCCGCAGGCGCTCCTTGCCAGCAACTGCAGCCCTCGCGAAGAGGGCTGCAGCCCTCGCAGCAACTGCAGCCCTCGCGCTCCTTGACAGCATTTGCGGCCTTTGCGAAGAGAGGGAGCTGTGCGTGCACGCCCCTGGAGAGAGGGAACTGTGCGTGCACGCCCCTGGAGAGAGGGAACTGTGCGTGCACGCCCCTGGAGAGAGGGAGCTGTGCATGCACGCTGCTGGAGAGAGGGAGCAGAACTCCATGCCCCATTAGACCCATCAGACTACTTACATTCATTGGAGCATTTCAATTTACCTCCGCCATGTCTCCCCTGCCTGCACATTTTCTGCAGAGGCAGGGAGTTTCAGAATTACGTCACATGCATGCAAAGTCATTCAGGAAGTCCCTGCCTCTGCAGAAAAACGTACAGGCAGGAGATGCATAGTGGTGGATAATTGAACAGCTTCGATG